>JARHVA010009342.1:0-328380 GCA_037957365.1 Torreya grandis | reverse complement strand
TCCTTAAAAGGAATTTCCTAGGATAAATATATCATAGAGGAATGTGATCTAGGAGAGTATGATGAATGAGGGTCTAATTCCCCCTATGTGAACTCTATGATGCCTCTACTAACATACTGGTCAATATGAGCTCTAAGTGTATAACAATGATTATCTGAATGTTGATTAATTTGATGAAAATGACAATAATGCTTATGTGGTACCTAGTGTAAATGGTGATGTAGATGATGATTAGTTTAAGGAAGTTGGATCATCCCCTTATCTAGTAGTGTAAGTAGAATGTTATGAGGCCCAACCTTATCTAAAAATTGTATAACACCTATATGTATATCCTATGTGGTATTTACTATAGATTATGTTGTATAGAGATGATATTTACCCTTATTGAGTATTTTAATTAGTTTTTTGTGTTCTAATGGTTTATGAATTAGATGTGAATTAGGATCTTGTACCAAATTTGATGACTGAGGTGCTAAGGAGTCCATAGCCAAATTAGCCTCTGATTTTGTAATAACTAATCCAAACTATACCTATAATGATATAACTATGTTTGCATAGATGTTTGAATGATTTAGATGTTTGATGTAGACATATGTCCTTGAGAGGAGAAATTAAACCTCTAGAAAATATGTATTAAACTTATAAATCAATTAGTTGATAAATTAACTGATGCAAACAAGCTTTGAACCATAGAAAGTATTCTAGTGTAGGCTCTATCTCACCCTGGTGTAGTGATGGTAACCTCTCATGTGTGACTAGAGGTCCCTTATTCTATAAATAATACCTAAGGAAGACTACTTATAGCTCCTCATATGTATGTAAGGATCTAATATGGAGTGTATGGTGGAACCAATCTAGCATTTTATCCTTTAGTGACTTTGGAAACACTTGTAGTAGAGTTAACTTGTTTGTAACATGAGCCATGTCTTTCTCATTAGCTTGACTATGTAAATATGGATCTCCTTATCCATCAAAGATAAGTAACATTGGTAGCTAAAAGTTATGTGGCAACTTCATAGTTGAAATTATGCATGGAATAGGATTATTATGGATAACATTGGCATCAACCTAATATTTATATGCTTCATTCTCCTAGGTGAGATGATGCACTTGTTTTTTCAAAGCATCCACATCATGAATTAAATAAATTAACACTTGTGAAGGTATGGTATCATTATTAAGGGTTTCATTTAATTATTGAATTTTATTGTTTATTGCATCCATTGGTATATTACATTAGAAATGTTATTTTGGAAAGGTCGATGTGTGCTCAATAAACTTTGGAGGTGTGATATCTTGGACTGGGTTAGAGGGAAATAAGCTATCACCCTCATTTGGGTTTGTTTGAGAACTATGTTCTACTGTAGTAAGGGGTGTTGAGGGAGATTCATTGGTATATTGTATATTGTTAGTTTGAATAGGAGTTGGTTTATTCTCTAGTGAATGGAAATTATGAACATAAGAATACGTGCGCATGTGTCTTTTAACATGTCATCTATTGTTTGGTTAAATAAGAAAAATATGAAAATTAAGAGAATACGTATAAATTGTATATTCTATGTTATCTTCATCATAATCACAATAATCATCATTATCCTATGGTTCATTAAAATTAGAATTTATTTCATTTGAATAGGTAAGAGTATAATAAGTATCATTCACATACTCATTAAGAGAAGGAAAAGGAGAATATTTTAACTTTTCACTACTATTGCAATGTATCATCATGTGTAAGTGTAATACAAGGTGTTTTTTCACTAGTCAATTTTTAAATGCAAGCATGATTATCATTTAGTATTTGAGAATCAAGGGAAGAAGGAGTAACAACCATGTTTTATTTTTTCAAATTATGACATAAAAGAAAATATTTAGAAACATGTGCATTATCTATTTTTGGTAAAGTATAATTGCATTGAGCTTGAAATTTGAATGAAGGTGATAAATGAATTTCATCTACTTTAGTTTGTGTATTGTTAAAATGTGTAACATCCTTTATATTTTCTTTTTGAAATGTAATTAATAAGGGTAGATAAAATGCATTATTCTTATCTACTTTACTTGAAGTATGAAAAAGTGATTTTTCATGAAGTGAACTTATATTGATTTATTTTGACTAATGAAGTAACAAAAGTAATTGAAAAACTAGGATCACATTGTAATTAAACACTACCAACAAGAGGTTATTTTGGAATTGTATTGTTAATTTGATTTTTATGAAAAAGAGAAGATTAAGAGGAAAGAGAATATGATTTATCTAATGTATCCTCATGTTCATTTGTATTTTCGTGTGCATAATAATACTCATATCCATAATTATAACAATAGTCATCATCATCAATGAAAATGAAATCATTATCATGTTCTAATGTACAATCTTGAAAATTAGTCCATTCATTGTTATAATCTTGAGAAAAATTCAATATTTCATCAAGTGGATGAGGGGTATAAGGATTTTTAGATGCCATTTTAAACTTTCCAAAAAAGATAATGTAAATAATGAACAATAAAAACACAATAGGTATACTTTAATCTAACATAAGTATGTGTGCAATATGTGAATTATTTGAACAAAGATATTAATAGAAAATAGGGTTATTGTTGAAACCCTAGTTGCCAATGTTTGTGTGTATAAGGACCTCATACATGGATTTAGGGTTTTAATTTAGGGTTGTGTTGTAAATATTTAAAGTCATTTAAAAAAATAAAACCCTAATATTAAATTAATTAAATTATCTTGGTTAATCCATAAAAAAATCATATTTTTGTAACCCTAATTTAATGTGCAAAATTTAAAAGGTAAACCCTAAGGAAAATTAGGGTTTTTGAAACTATGTTAAAAGTAAGATGGGTTCACTAAATGATTTAACCTTTTTAGGGTTTTTACTATTTAATCCCTAATCTATATTAAAGGGCTAGGTTAGTTGTAAATCTAGAATAAAATTGGAATCTATTTATTCTATGTAACTTTCTAAAAATAGTAAACACAAAGAGAAAGTGGACATATATGGATATACATAAAGTTTATCACATATTTGAATACTGGAGATGATTTATTAAATAGAGAGGAATATTTAATTTTTAGACTCTTTTTCAAGATCTAGCTCTAGACAGTAGTGCCCCCTAGGATAGTAGTGCCATATGGCACTAGTGTCCAAACTTGGTGCTAGTGTCCCTCATATAGTGACTATCTATAACTTTATAATAATAGATGGGAGTTCTTAAGGGTTCTATAGGTGATTTCCTATCACATAGGGGGTCATCTGTGTCATTATTTTAGCTAATTCTTATTCAAAACCCTAATGAATACTTACACACATGAAATAATTAACTAATCAAATGCAAAAAGAAAGGAAAAAATTGGGTTATGGGGTGTTACAATTGCATGGAGTAGAACCCCTATTATCCTAACCATTGCCTACATTAAACCTAATGTTAGGGATCTCAGATCACATTTAGTTTTCCATTATGGAATGTGTACCATCAAATTACATGATATGCTAGGATGAATTTTTCCTAATCCCTTATTTGATCAAGCATGAAAATGTCTAGGTGTGAATTTTGAGTAGTATGCAGAGTATTTGAGCCATATTATTTATTGATTTCAAGTAATAAATGACAAAATAGTAAGTGATAGATATAAAATGCCTTATGAGGCTCTTTATATAGGAAGATTTTTGTTTAGAATATAATACCTTTTTTGTTGGCTAACAAGTCATGAAAAAGATATAAAAAATATAAGAGAAGGGTCATGGAGGGGTCAGGACTCAAACATGGATGAAAGGGCCCATCAGACACCAAAGGAAAAAGTGGATAGTAGTGCCATGTGGAACTACTATCCTTGAAATGGAATTAATGTCCAAAGGTTGAGAACAAAGTAAAAATTAGGAATGACATGTTAGGGGCTCCTAAGATTAGGAAAAAGTTACCTAGGACTATTAGAAGTGTCAAAAATAGGGATAATATAGCATAAGAAATATCAAAAGACCCAAAATTACCACACAAACAAGGATTATAACCACACTAAGACCCTTTGTGTGAAAGAGTAACAAAAGACATAATACTTGTGGTTATTTGACCAAATTAGGGTGTTTATGATACCATTGTTCACTTTTCTATGCTGAATATGACCTAGACATAGAAATCAAATTCCTTGCAAGGCTAAATTGTGAAAAACACCTAGGAGAGTCTTGATCCTCCCTTATTTGAATCTCATCTTAAATTTTCCTCTATCTATAACTTTTTATTTTTAGTTTTATTCTAGAAAGACATCACCACCATCATAATATTCTTCTTTTTAAACCCACTCCTTAAAAGGAATCATATGATAGGAGGCTCCATTGTTAATCATCCATGCACATTTCATGCACGTGAGTTGGAGGTTTTAAGATATATGTCTCCATGTACATTGGTAGAAACATTTTACCTTAAGGATTACATTGGTTTTCCCTTTTCTAAATTTTTATTTATGCATTCCTTCTTAAAGTGCCCTATCCTACCACAGTTCTAACAAGTTTTCATGGACCTCTATAGAGTCTTTGATCTACTTATAAACTTTAATCACTTTTACCTATTCTTTTAATTACCTCTTTATTATGATAAACCTCTAAAAAATTCATCATTTGTATAATATATTTCCATAGACTTTCACTTTATCTCCTTTGATAATAAGATATAATTACATATTCTATTTTTAACCTTGATGTAGTACTAGTGATTGCATCACTAGATTATCCCATGAGTATTGAAAAGATCACAACAATGTGTTACATATTTATTATTCATTCATGTTGATATCAATAAATGTTAACTGAATCACCACATTTTTAAGGAATTCATGTTTTTTACAATGGATTCAACATCAATCATCCTTAATGAGTATAAATTATTTCACAGGAAAATCATATTAACCATAAACTTGGCTTGGTAAAACTCCTAGCTTTTCCCATAAAATATTCACATTTTTTTATGTTGATATATTCAATATTGTTTACTATAACAAACATAATCTAATACATCTAATTTATTTCATATCAACATTTTCCCATTCTTCTAGTTTCATACTAGTGGCTATTAGATTTTTGATAGCAATCCACTTATTTGTATCCACAAAGAGATCCTCTATTTTGATTTTCTAAAACTCAAAATTATAAACATTAAAATTATCGATTTATATCCTTATGTTCTATTCATTTTATTTATAGAATATTCTCTAGTGAAGACTTCCAAGTCAAGGAAATCATCTAGTGTAAGTTATTCCATCTTCCATAAAGTTCATAATTAAGATTTGATATTATGTATTTGGAATAAACTTGTTCACGATAAATAAACATAGATGAATTTAATGCTATGCAAATCTAATACTAAAAAATATGATGAGGATGACACACATACATGAATTTAACTTAAAAAAAGACCTTATTTA
The DNA here is from genome assembly GCA_037957365.1 of Torreya grandis. Taxonomy (NCBI): domain Eukaryota; kingdom Viridiplantae; phylum Streptophyta; class Pinopsida; order Cupressales; family Taxaceae; genus Torreya; species Torreya grandis. The sequence goes on along the minus strand of JARHVA010009342.1, from coordinate 322,958 downwards.
TTATAAAATAAACCTTATTTATTATAAGATAAACTAGCTCTTCTTACAATGATTAATTCAAGATTTAATGTTCTAAAACCTTCATACATTTTTATGTCATGTATTAAAATACACACACTTAACCTTTTGTATTCCACATTCAATAACCTTTGTTACGCATATGCTTGACCACATATGTTTCAATCTAATTATTAGTTGACCTTCCTTGGAATAACCATGCCATTATTAGAGTAAACACACTTAACCAGGTGCATTCAAAATTTAATAACATAAGTTACACATATGATTGACCACATATGTTTCACTCTAATTTTTACTTGACCTTTCTTAGAAGAACTATGCCTTTATTAGGCACTTAACTTGTAACATCCACATAATACAAGAATATGCAATCAATAACTACCATACCAATTGAAAAACATGTAACACTCCTCTATAAGCATGTGTTATAATGCCACAAAGATTTTTATAATCCTTATTTAATCTAACATGTATAGATATACAAAGTTTGATAAACACATTCATATAACCTTTCATTTATATGTATGTTGCATTAATTCTTGTAACACCTTGTTACAATTAAATCACTATGAAAATTTCACAAATTTGATAATGAAATAAAAATTATTAGAATATCATATGTAGTTCTACCATCATTTTGAAATGTTGGAAACCTTGTAAAACCTCTAAAATGCATTCTTCATGCAAACTTGTGCACTATCCAAGATTTCAAAATGATCTTGTGAAACATCTTTCACAACAAAATATTCATGTAAAACACATTGTGCAATAACTATCTTGCATAATATTGCCCAAATCCATGAAAATTTAAGACATTTACCAAAAAATATTTTAATTAAGGCTCCCATTACATGCCATATTAGACCAAGTAGGTATCACATTAAAGCTCACATGTATTTGGGGTGAAACAATCCCCATGCAATGAATTACATCTACTATATTTCAAATATGGTCCCCATTGCACACCATATTTAATATACTATCATGTTTAATTCCAAGTGTAATTGGATAGAAATGATTTTCACACAATGAATCACATCCACCTATGTCAATTTTGACACCTATTGCATGCCATATTAGATCAATTGACTAGTGTATTTAATGCCACATGCATTTGGTGTGAACTAAACCTCACAAAATTAACTACATACACCTATGTTAATTGGGGATTATATTTCATGTGATATTGTACCAATTATTTTATTAAATGTCATGCACATATGGGGTAAAAAATCCCTATGCAATGAATCACACCCAAATATGAAATTAGGGTTCCCAATGCATTCCATATTGGACAAATCAAATATTAACACACATTTTGGTGGAAATGATCCATACACAATGAATTAAATTAACTAAGCCTCACACAATTAACTACATCCACCATGTCAATTGGGGATTCTATTGCATGCCATATTATACCAAGTATTACATTAAATGTCATGCATGTATGGGGTGAAAAATACTTATGCAATGAACCATACCCAACTATGAAATTGGGGTTCCCAATGCATTTCATATTGGACAAAACAAATATTAACACACATTTTGGTGGAAATGATCCATACATAATGAATTGCATCCATATTATTTCAATTAGGGATCCCATTAAATCCTATATAAAACCAAGCATTTTGATGAATTTCATGCCCCATTTAGGTTGAAAATAGCCCCATATAATGAATTTTATCCACCTTATGTAAAATTGGACCACCATTTCATTTCATATTAGAATATACTATTATTACATGGAATGTCACATTATTTAGAGTAAAATGAGAAATGTTCAATGAATTTCATCCACCTTATGTCAATTGGGGATCCCATTACACACTATATTATACCATTAAAATATTTCATTAAGTCTTAGACACATTTGTGGTGAAATGAGTTCCATTAAAAAAATAATGCACCAAGTATGTCAATTGGTGTTTCCACTGCACATCATATTATACTAACAAGTATTATATTGAATCTCATGTGCATCATTAGTGAAACAAGCCCTACACAATGATTTTCATGCACCTTATGCCAATAATGGATTCCATTCCACACCAAATTGGATCAAATGAGTATTATGTTATTCTCACACATAATTAGGGCCTAACAAGCCTTACATGATGAATCTTGTCCACCTTATGTCAAATGTGGCTCCCATTGTAGTTAATATTGGACCAAATAAGTATTGAATTGAATGTCACATGCATTTAGGGTGAAATAATCACCACATGAGGAATCATATCAAAAAATGTTAATTGATTCATATTTCATGCCATATTTTACCAACTAGATATTGTGTTTAATGTCACATGTATTTTGGATGAACCAAACCTTGTGTAATGTATTACATCCACCTATATCAATTGAGGTTCTCATTTGATGTAGGAGCATTATATTTTAGTTGTTTATTTTTGAATTTTTTTTGCTCTGAGTAGGTTTAGGAGGTCTTTTTTAGTCTTCAAGGAAGTTTTAAAATCATTAACACTCCAAAATTTGGTTATTTGGGCTTAGTAATGATTTTACCACCAAAACTATCTATTTGAAAATTTAAATTTGTAAAGGAAAATTGGAGATTTTTTCTCATGTTCTAGTGCAACCAAAGGTAATGATCCTTATTTTAGGGGTTAATTAATGTCTTAGAATATGTTTTTAACTATTTTTTATGTCTCAATTCCCAACTAACTTTTTCAAAATCAAGATTAAGACTTAGGTAGAGTTTAATAATTTAGTTGGATAATTAAAGAGCTTAGAGTGAAGAAGAGAGATCTAAGAGAGATAGGAGTGCATGGAGAAGAAAATAGGAGAGAAGAAAACAAGGAAAATAATATCAAGAACACCAATATTTTGGTGAAAAAGAGGAAGAATTCTGATAATAGGGTTTTTGACAGTGTTGTTATAACACATGAGTTTTATAATCAATGAAATAATGTCTTTTTTGAGTTAATTTCATCATTGTTTGAGATTTTCCAAGGGGAAAAAGTGGGATAAAAATTAGTATATACATTTTTATATTATTACCCAATAAAAAATATTCAAACTTATATCTTAAAATTTGAATTATCTCGAATTTGAGCTCTTGGACTTGCACTATTAGAATACCCTAAATTATGGTTTAAAATTGCTAAAATCTTTCTAGTTAAAAAATGAACCAATCAAAATTTATGAAACTTTGTGGAAATGTGTGTTATGATGTATAATTAGTTATAAAATTAGTTTTAAAGTTTTTGACCATATTGAGAGAAATATACTTAGGTTTATTAGTCTATCTGCCTAAAAATAAGGCCTATAAACCCTTTTTTCTCATTTTCTTGTATTTTCAATTTGAATGAAGATGTAACCAAATATGGTGAGTTGAGGGAACAAACAATGAATATACAAGATGATATTTAAGGATAAAATTCCTTGTAAAGTTGAATTTATCTCTAAATAAGACTTGTAGACTTGATCTTCCTTAACCCCTACATCATTTGTTTGGTATTAGAGTAGGGTTTGGTTACACTTTAAAGTGACCTAAGGAGAAAGATAATTTATTGAGAAGAATGAAGTATAGGTTATGAAACAAAAACCTGTAGGAAGTACAAAATATAGCTTATAGGAACAACCATAGGTGGTGCTAGAGGAGGTCTAAGAAGACAACCAAGAGATGTATTGTTGAAAGAGATAAGAAATTTGCAAGCATGTTTGGAGGCAATATAATTTGTCAAATAAGAGTTGTTATGACAATTTATGTGAGTGAAGGGGATGAATAACCACAATAATAGGTTACAAAATAAGGAGATGAAGAAAGAACAAAATATATAATCTTAAAAACAATCACATGAGTAGGTTTCAATCCTAAATTGGAGGTCCCATTATATGTAGGCAATATAAATGTTGAATTTTGGATTGGATAATTGAAATGTAAAAATATTTTGATTATTAAGGGATATTTGAGGACAATGAAGTCAAGTTTGCTTATACTAGGTTGAAGGGACATGCATCTCTTTTGTGGGATAGTGTCCAAGATGAAAAAAAGAGGTAAAGAGAAACTTAAGTCATGGGATAGAATGGTAGCTAAAATCAAGTTAAAATATATGCTTGTAAACTTCCAGACAAAATTTTTCAATAAACTCCAAAACTTGAAGTAGAAAGACATGAGTGTAAATGAATACATTAAATAATTTTATAAGCTTACAATCAAAGCTATTCATGTAGAAGAGATGTTGATAAAATATCAAGGTACATGAATGGATTGAGGTTTAATATTCAATATGAAATCAATTTGTTGTCACTAAGATAAGTGAAATAGTCTTATCAATTTATTCTCAAGTTAGAAGAGAATTTGGCTAGAAGACAAATTCCACAATCTAGAGGAAGAGGCAAATAATTTAGAGTTAGAGAAAAACAAGGTGGCAGAAGTTAGTTGCATGTTCATAATGAAGAAGAAAACACCTCTCAAGGTGAAGATAACAATAAAAGATGAGGCTGTTTATATAGAGGAAGAAGGCCATATACAAGATATAGAGGAGAAGCTTTTTGAGAAAAATGTTTCAAATGTAATAGGTATATTGGCCATAAGTCATATGAATGTCTTGAGAATACACAAAAAATCCATGCAAGAACTGAAGGTAATAATCAAGTTGTTCAAGATGAAGAAGAAAGTATAGGATCACCATCACATGTATAAGAACCTGAAGTGGGAGAGTCCTTATTGATGAATAGAGTATTATTAAATCCAAATAAAGAAGTGAACAAACCATCCCAATGGAAGACCTTGTTTAGGAATACATGTAAATCTAAAGGTAAGTGTTTTAAGGTTATCATTAATAGTGGTAGTACATAGAACTTGGTTTCTTCATAAATGGATAAAAAATTAGGATTAAATTAATTGATAAATCCTACACCATAAAAATTATTCTGGTTACAAAAGGGACATCAAGTGATAGTTAATGAGTAATGTCAAGCTAATTTTCAGATTGGTAATTATAAATATGAAGTGCTTTGTGATATTATGCTTATGGTTTCTATGTGTTTTTGGGTAGACCTTGGCATTTTGATATAAGGGCCATACATGATGGAATGAGTAATGCATATACATCGGAGAAGGATGGAAAGAAGAATACCTTGAAAATAATTAAATATGGTAAAGAATCAATTGAAAATAATACTAAGGTGTTGATAGTAGGTGGAAAATAATTCTTATAGGTGATAAGTAAGAAGAGGTTGGTTTTTCATTGATTTCCAATCCTAAAACAATCATTACAACTATTAAGTTGACCGATTCACCCTTGGAAATTTATAATTTGTTAGATGAGTATGTTGATATAGTGGTTGATGAGTTACCTAATCAATTGCCACAAATGAGTAGCATAAGTCATTATATGGATTTCATTACAAGATCTAGTTTGTCAAACAAAGTAGCCTATATAATGACACTTAAGGATAATGAAGATATCAAAAGGAAAGTACATGAATTATTAGATAAAGGCAACAGATCAAAGGAGTTTGCCATAAAATGAAATACAAGAGGGAAGTTTCCATGTGAATATCTTAAATATATTTTGAAAAGTACTAAAGAGAAGCATGTGATTGAGGAGAAAAAGGTTTTCTTGAAGGAGAATAAGAGAATGAATTTCTCATGTGAAGATCCCAAAGATGATTTTAAAAATAGCAAGGAGAAATAAAGTTGTGAGCAGTCTATAAAAGAAGGATTTATCATGAAGGAGAAGAGAGATGTGATAGATTTGGATAAATTATATGGAAACTATGAAGAGTTAAAAATGAATGAAAATAGCACCAAAGTAGTGTTTCAAATTTATGTGAAGGAAACATAGAAGATAAAAGTTGTACAAGTTAGTGGACACAAGAGGTGATAGTAGAAGATTAACTATGCAAAGGAGATAAAATATGAATAATAGATGAGGAGAAGACAATATTATATATAGTTAATATGGAGAATTAAATAACCCATGGTATTATTGGAGAGCATGAGCAACATGTGAGAGTGGAACATAGTCGAACAACTTATCTTTGAGGCATGATGAAGTGGTTGAAGGAGAATTTTTGGGAGATATTGATTTACTTAATGTGTTTGTTTTATGTGCAGATAAAAAAATGGATAAGAGGGAAAATAAAAGACATAAGTGTGGTGCAGTTCAACATGTTACTATATATGAGAAGCAAAATGAAGAGATAAAACAAGAAGATATTATTGTTAACTATTGCAACAATAGAGGAGTGTGTTCAATAATTATAGAGATGGTTGGTCTGGACATGTAAGAAATAAATGTGTGTTTTTAGATTAACATGGAGACAAAAGAGAGTGATAAAATGAAGGTATAATAATTTTATCAAGAGGACATACAAGAGGGAGTTCATTTGCAATAGCTAGAGGTGGGAGAAAAGACTCTTACAAGGATAATTAAAAGAGATTAGAAAAAAATGAATTATTTATTTTAATGTGGTAGACCTATATATTTATAGAGGATAATAAGACACAAAAAAATAACCTAATATTCTTTATGAATAAGTCATTGATTGAAAGAAACATTGAAGACCTCATGAACATGAGCTCATGAATGTTTTTTATAGTCACAAATCCCAATGCAAGAGAATTAACATTTAGTTGTTTATTTTTACAAATTTTGGTATTGAGTAGGTTTTAAGGTCTTTTTAAATAAGTAATGAGGTTTTAAAATCATTATCATTCCAAAATTTGGTCATTTAGGCTTAGTAATGATTTTCTTACAAAAACTGCCTATTTTAAAATTTGAATTTGTAAAAGGCATTTGAAGAGTATTTCTCATCTTCTAGTGAAAAAAAAGTCATGATAATTATTTTAAGGATAAAGCAATGTATTAGAATATATTTTAACTATTTTTTATGACTTAACTCATATTTAACTTGCTCAAACTCAATCAAGATTAAGAATTAGGTAGAGTTTAGGAAGTTAGTTAGGTAGTTAAGGATCTTGGAGTGAAGAAGAGAGAGATATGAGAGATAGGAGCACTTGGAGAATAAAATATGAGAGATAAATAAAATAAAATAGTATCCATGACACCAAATTTTTGGTGAAAAAGAATAAGTTTGATAATAGTGTCTTTGACAGTGTTGTAGCACATTAGTTTCATAATCAATGAAAGAATGTCTTTATTGAGTTCATTTATTCAATTTAAAGCTCATAACATGTGTATATATATGTTATTATTATTTTGGAATATTTTTTTTCATTTTAAAATAGTATTCATATAGGTTACATTCTTGAAGAGTAATTAAAATTTTTTTGCAATCAAGAAAAGTACTTCTATAATCAAGAAAAGTTATTTTTATCATGTTTTGAGATTGATCAAGGTGACAAAGTGGGTGAAAAATTAGGATATATGTGTGTATATTATTAAAAAATAAAAAATATTCCAAATTAGATCTTAAAATTTGAATTTATCTTAAATTTGATATCTCAACCTATTCACAGCCAAACTACCCTAAACTAGGGTTTTAAAGTACTAAAATCCTTACAGTTCAAAAAAGAACTAGTTAAAATTTATAAAACTTTGTGGAAGGGTGTGTTAGGATGTATAATAAGTTTTAAAATTGGTTTTTAAGTTTTTTACCATATTAACATAAATATATTCAAGTTCCTTAGTCTGCAAGCCTAAAAAAAGACTTAAAAACCCTTTTTTAATCATTCTCTTACATTTTTAAATTTGAATGAAGGTGTAACCCAACATGGTGAGTTGATGGAACATATAATGAATAAAAAATATTTTAGTTAAGGATAAAATTCCTTGAAAATATGAATTTATCTCTAAAGAAGGATTGTAGCCCTGATCTTCCTTAACCCCTACATCATCATCACATGTCATATTAGACCAATATAGTATTTCATTAAGTGAGACACACGTATGGATTGAAATGAAACTATTAAAATGAATCACATCCACTTATTTCAATTGGGGATTTAATTTAATACACATTATACCAACCAATTATTGCATTAAATCTCACACATTAAAAAAAAAATAGCCCTACATAATGAGTCACATCCACCTTATGTTAATTGGGGCTTCCATTTCATGTAATATTGGAAAATCAAAGTATTATGCTGAATGTATCATGCATTTTAAATGAAATAATACATACACAAAGAATTATATCTACATATGTTAATTGGGGCAATAATTACACCCATATTTGACTAAGTGGGTATTGTGTTGAGTCTCATGTGTATTTGGGTTGAAATCAACCCCATGCAATAAATCTCATCCATGTGTGTCAAATGGGTCTCCCATTACATGCCATATGGAACTAAATGAGTATTTTGATAAATGCCATGAATGTTAGGAAAAAAACAATCCTCACAAAATGAATCACATACACATGTTAATTAGGGCTCTAATTTCATGCCAAATTGGACAACTTGATTATTGCATTGAATCTCACATGCATTTTGGGTAAAATTAGATCCACCAACAAATTATGTCCACATTATGTCAATTGGGGATCTCATTTCACACCATATTAGACCAACTAGGTATTTATTTTGAATCTCACATGCATTTTTGGAATAAATATCCTCACATAATGAATCACATCTAAATTATGTTAAATGGGGATCACATTAATGCCTTATTATATTATCCAGGTATTTTTTGAATGTCATGTGCATTTGTTGTAAATCAAGCCCCACCTAATGAATCATGTCCGCCTATGTTAAGTAAGGATTCCATTATATGTCATTTTACACTAACCAAGTATTATGTTGAATTTCAAGTGCATTTTTTATGAGTTGAGCCATGCATAACAAATCACATCCACCTATACCAATTGGGAATCCCATTGTATTCTATATTGTATAAACCAAGTATTGGGTTAAATATTATATATAATTATGGAAACCAAGCCCCACACAATGAGTCACATCTACATATGTCAATTGGGGCATGTCATATCAAACCAACCAATAATTGAGTTAAATGTCATACACATTTTAGGTAAAACAAAGTTTGATCAATGAAATGTATCCATATTATGTCAACTAGGGATTCCATTTCACACCATATTAAATAACCCAAGTACCATGTTGAATGTATTATACTTGGGGTGAAATAATCCCAAAAAAATGAATCAGGTCCACCCTTTGTTTTTTGGGGATCCTATTTCACACCATATGATACTAACCAAGTATTGTGTTGAATGCCACATATATTTGGGTTTTAACAAGTCCCGTGCAATGAATTGCATCCAACTTATGTGAAATTTGGATCCCATTACACACCATATTAGAAAAACTATGTATTCTAATGAATTTCACATGTATTTTTATTAAAATGATCCTCATGCAATGAATCACATCCACCTTATGTAAACTAAGGCTCCCATTAAAAGGCATATTTTTAAAACTAAGTATTGTATTACATATCATGTGATTTTGGGTTGAAATGATTCCTAAACAATGCATAATGTCCACCTTGAGTTAATTAAGGCTCCGATTACACACCATATTGGACCAAATGGGTATCATTTTGAATGTTAAGCATATTTGGGGAAAAATTGAGCCCCAAGAAATGAATTACATTCACATTATATCAATTGGGGTTCCTATTTCATGTCATATTAAAAAAAACTAAGAATTAAAATGAATGCCATTGAATTTCATGTGCATTTAGGGTGAAACAAAAAATTGTAACATATCACATTCACCTATGTCAATTGGGGATCATATTACATGCCATATTTATTAACTAAGTATTAAATTGAATATCATGCATAAATGGGGCATAGTGTTGTCATAATGAGCATTGTGCAACCAATCGTATCCACCTTATGTCAATTGGAGATCCATGAAGAAACACTAATTATTTTCAATTCAATATTTCCTCTACTATGAAAATGGGTTCTTATTTCCTGATTAGATTTAATTTACATTTATGTTCACTTCTTGTCATTGTAATTAATTTCTCAATTCAACATGACTATTAAAATTTCATAAAAAACACACAAATATTATTATCAATATATGGAATAATTTATTTTAAATAATAAGATGAAAAATTCATATAATATAATAAAAAATCACAACTTAATTGAAAATACATCACTTTGAAAATACAATTAATAATTATTTTTTATTAAAAAATATAACTTAGATAATTATTTATACTTATCATATAAACAGGCAAGAACATGACTTTTATAACCATAATCAATCGATAACTCATCTCCCATTGCTAGATATTGTATATCTTCTACTTCAATATATATTTTATTATCTTTAACACAAACTTAAATTCATAATCATTGATGCACTCCATGAAATATTTTTTTGGAATAGTAGTACATCTCCCACGAGAGGTATTTATAAAACTAACAATGTTATAAAATTTAATGGATGATCAGCCCTATAATTGAATTTATAAAATTTTAAGAAAAATTTCCTTACATCCATATCACACTTAAGAGATGTTACATTTTCACATATTGTGTATGTTAACATGCTAAAATTATACATTATCAAATGTTTCTAATCTAGGAATTAATACAATGGAAAATAAAATGGAAAAATATGTATTCCATCATGAATTCCTCTTTTTTAATCAACATGAAAATCCCCAGTTTTCCATTACATATATTAGATGGACATGTCACATACTTATGAGACTAGAAATATAAATAGAAAATAACTTTGGGAAGTGGATTATTAAAATTCCAAGCTCTAAATGCATTGTAAATGTAATTATTCTTATACAATTTTTTTAAATCACATGAGAGCTCATGATATCCCTAACTTTCCAAAATATAATCCTTATAGTGGCTCTTCTATCCTTGCTCAAGGGATATTTCAATCATACTAGAATTCATACATATTATGAAAGTACCATCCACCTCATCTTTTTCTAAATCACTAGCTATATATAATCCCCATAAAGGTAAAAAAGGGTCCTATGCTAAAACACTCAGTGAATCACTTGACATCTCTAGGGTAGATACTGAATTGTAAATAATAAAAAATAAATATTTATAGTTTAAGGTTCTAAGAAAACATAGTTTTTTCCACAAATATTGGATAAACATGAAATTTTGTATACTTGAACTAATATTATGTATATCCGATATAATATCCCTTAATTAATATTTTTTGAATATTTATTAAAATAATTTAAGACACCTAAATTAGATATGAGACATTTTTATATAGTGTCTTAGCCCCAATTTATCATATTTGGCCTACCTACATATATTTGAGTATTTCTACGATTTATATGGTGTAGAGTTAAGCTTTGATAAATGTTCATCTATGCTATAATATGTTTAATGATCTTGTTATTGATTATCATGTTGAGTATGACTATAATAATTTAATTGGAAAGTGTGCATCTTATAAAATAGAACAAATTTTAGGTGTCATAAAATTTGGTTATAATTCATCTATTTATGTGATACATTTTTCCATGCATTCCCCTACTTTAAAAATTTGGAAAGGAACATAATGCATGAGAAAAACATATGTGTAATCCTCATTGAAAAAAAATTAAGCATATTTTTAACATAGAGATGGCCACATTCATAGAATGAATTTACGGCCTATCAAGTAAAATATTATCATCCACATTATTTGATATCACTTGACATTGCATAGCTAAAATTATAGGTCCAAGAGTTATGTTCATGTTAATTTTACCATAAATATTATTGGATGATTAATTTAAACTTTGATAAACATATTTTAAGGTCTTATAGTATGCTGATCAAGTCCAAGTGCTTCAAGAAAATTTTCACTACATATATTCAATCATGAATGATTGTCTATGATGACCCATATAATTACCTTATTAATGATGGTAAATTGAATGTACAAGGGTATATATTATTTTATAATATCCTTGTGAGGTAAGTCCTTCCATCCAAAAGAGATGATAATCTTACTATCTTATAATCTATTAATAAGGGAAACAAATTAGTCATGTTTAGTATCACATGAAAAGGTAAAACACACAAGTTCTCATAAATTATATCCTTGTATATATTTAGAAATTTAAGAAACTTAAAGATATAAATATTGGAATAAATATTATGAATTTTATGAACAATATCATAATTATTAGGCATTTAGATCATAATTCTAGAAGTAGAGGTAATATTAAAAGCTTCAAGAGGGGTGTGTTGGTTAACCCCAACTTGAATTTGAGGAGGGATGCAAACATTATGTGGCCTACCATAATGAAAATCATAATTAAATTAGTAATATAAAATATATCACTAATAGGGGAAATAAAATTTATAAAATGTAAGGGTGTCATCACATAAAACATCACATACAACCCTATCATGTTGTAGACAACTCAATTTCACCATTTAGTGTTGAAATTAACCTTGACACACTAACCCTTCTTATTCCACAATTATAATTCAAATTAACATTGATTAACTTAAAAATTAAAATAATTTATTAATTTTTCATTAATTAATTATATTCATGCACACCTATTTTCCTCCAAAATTCATTAAAAAACCAAAATTTCCACCTCACCTAGACATCCTTAAAATTTATTTCAATCGTGTGTTGACTCATCTAACCATCCTCCTCATATTCCTCAACCACCTTGTGAGTCACCTTAGAAAATTTTAACCTCCTTGATGACTTAGCCAACAAAATTGACCTATTCTTGATGACTCACTCAACCAACTCCCATTTCTTCTTAACCTATGGAATTGGTCGTCATCCTCATGGATGTGGACTAATTTTCCACTATTGATTATTTTAAGAAATCAAAAAAATAAATAATCCTAAAATCTCTAATTATCCTCCTGTATGTCTATAAATTGATGCGAAATCCATCATTTTCAATCATCCACATTTATGTTAATGAAGTGCTATCAAAAATTTAAGAGAATCCAAGCGAGTCCAAGCCATCAAAAATCCATTTTAATACCAAAAATGTTTCCCAATTCTCTTTTATTTGAAGCAAGAGTTGAGCACCCACATCCATTACATTTGAGATTAAATCATGTTCAATTAAAACAAAGGAAGCTTATTCCATTTTGGTTTTATAAGTGTATGTTTAGTTAGCTTGTTACATTTGCTTCTCTATCATTGAAGTCTAGGTTTCTAGTTTATATTAGATTTGATTTTAGTTTGATTTATTATTTGTATTATATAATTATAACTTATACATTATATAACATCTAGCGAGACTATTACCTCATCTTCACACATCATAGACATCATAGGTGCATTTAGGAGTGTAATTCAATTATTTTTATTAATTTCTTTGTGACACATTTATTTAATCTTAGTTTTGGAGGTTTTTGTTTGTAACTACAAGATGTTTTTTGAATTTTAATGGTTTGTTGTATGTATACTTGAGTAATAATGAAATTGGAGGTATCATTAATGAAATTTTGGGAGAAAATAACAAAATTGTAATTTGGTTGCATTTTAGTATCTTTTTGGTAGTTTTCTTCCTCCTAACAACATTTTGTTTTAGTTTAACTCTGTTTTATCTTTTATGTTTTCTATTTTAATTTTGTCTTGAGAAACAACAAAATTGGTAATAAATTAAGTGAAATCATAGGAAAAAATAACAAAATCATCTTTCTATTAAATTCTAGTGACTTTTTGTAGTTTTATTCTTCTTAGAAACTTTATGTTCTTGTTTGACTTTGTTATGTTTTTCCTACTTTTTTGTTGTGTTTGTTCTCCAAGTAGTAGTGAAATCATAGAAGTTGTTAGCAAAATCATGTGAGATATCAGTGAAATAATTTTTAAAGTAATTTTAATTCTTGTTTTCATATTTTCTAGCTTTCTAGAGCCTCTCATCTATTTTCCTCTATAAACAACTCTTTGTTTTAGATTACTTTCCCTATATTATCTATATTTTCTCTATTTTCATCTTTTATTAAAAATAGTGAAACCAATTAAATATTAAGTGAAATAAAATATATCATCAGTGTAATCATGTATATCTTTGATGAAATTGATTGAAAATTATGCAAAATTGTAACGTATATCAACAAAATTATTACACACAATAATGAAATTGTAAAACACTTTAGTGAAATCATCAAAGGTAATAGTGAAATCGATCTATTAAGTGATATTTTTTAATTTTATTTCTATTTTCTAAGTTATCTAAATTTTAATGAATTCACTATTATTTGTGCTTGTGTAATAGCAAAATCATTCTAGAGGCTTAATTTTGTGTGTTTTTTTGTTGATTTTGTTAACTTTTTATAGGTTGCCTTGATTTTTAGCTATACACAGAACTTATAATAGTTTATTTATAAGCTTCAAGTAAAAAAATACCTATTAAACTATAAACAAATCAAAATTTATCTTGTTTTTTATTTTTTAACTTTTTTCTAAGTTTTCTAACAAACTTTTTCATTTTCAATAGTAATTAGTAAATATTTGTTTTTGGAGTTAATTAATATTTATTTCAAGTAATTTGTGTCTTAATTTTATTGTGTATGATATTTTTTATGGTCTTATATTTGTGATGATACTAAAAAAATTAGAAACAACACTTGTAAGTTTTGTTAGCCAAGACCCACTTGTGCATATGTTCTCTTAGCATCACATTGGTGGTGATACCTAAAAATAAAAGATAAGTGTTGGACTTTTTAGTTTTATTAGGAGATATATAGATCATGTATTTCATCATCACCCAATAGGCCAAACCTCTTATACTGGTGGAATATATAAATTAAGTTAAAGCTATCATTTTTGGCTAAGAGGTTTTGCATTTTAAGCATGATACAAAGCGAGGGGCTTCAATACTCCAATACATAGGAATTATATAACACGACTCAAAGTTTAGTTTGTTTGATGTCAACACAATGAAATATTATGATTGTGTTGGGAACATTAGGACTTGACCCACTTATGTGCATCCATCAAATAATATTTTTCCATGGTTTTGGGCCTCATGATACTGAAAGGTAGATAGAGGAATCCCATAGATAATATTATTTATACCTTAAGCGTAGGAAATACACTCTTACTATTTACTTTGTAGTGCATCAATTAGTAGCTATTATCGAGTAGATACTTTCCTTGCACCCTTGAAACTAGGCTTAGTGGGCCATAGGAACAACATGATCCTTCATGGTTAGTGCCTTGAGATATTAGGCCATAACCAATGCAATGGATAAGCAAGTGAAATGGAAAGCCTAGAAGTTATTCAAGTCCCTTTGTCTATATTTTATCTTTTTTTGTGTCATGCATGTGTATTTAAAATATAACTTACTTGTTTATTTCTTTTTGATATACCAAACAATAAAGTATTTTATTCAAAACAAAAGTATTTTAGAGTATTAAATTGAGTTATAATAAAAAAATATTTAAAATCATAAATTCCTATCAAAACTCAAAATAACCTTGTTATCAATCACCTTTTAGTCACTTTGGTCTTTTACTTTCCTAGAGTCTAGTGTCAAAATATTTTTCTTTTTGTTGAGACAAGTCTTTCCCTTAACAATGTTTCCTAACATAAGGTACATGGCTATGCTAAATAATCCTAGGGTAATGGATGAGACTTTTGACAATGACCCCTTCCATTTTGGTACTAAAGAGAACCAAGTACATCATGTTGAAATACATGAAATCCATGCCCACAAAGAAGAGGAGGGGGGAAATTATCAATATGAAGTTATCCCTAAGGCCATTTTGCCTCCTCCATTTACTCAATACATAATTTCAAAAAATAATGAAGTTTTTCTTCAAGTTTGAAAATAAGGTCTAAATTTCCACCTAATTTTGATGTTCAAAATCTATAACACTTAATTTATAGGAAAGAGTCTTTGCCACCTATTCAAGACCAAACCATATTACACATATCTATATAAGCTAGTGATACTCTCATAAGTTCCTCCAACTCCAATCCCCAAGTCTCTCAAGATAAAGGGTAGGTCATCCTCAATGAGGAATCATCCCATGCAAGTCATGGGTTTTCTATGGAATCCCATACTCATTAGATCAACCAAGATATTACAAATATCCAAGATAATAAAACAAATAATTTTCTGGTTGACCCAAGTTCCAACCCCAATCTAAGATTGAGTGTGAACCCAAATTCACCCTCTGTCATCAATCAACCCAATCCCAACTTGAATACTCATTTAAGTTTATCTAACATCAACCCATCCAATCTAAATTTGAATACTCATTTAAGTTTATCAAGCATCAACCCATCCATTCTAAACTTGAATAATCATTCAAGTTTATCAAACATCAACCCATCCAATCTAAACTTGAATACCCATTAAAGTTTACAAATAATGAACCAATATCATCCAAACTTTAATACTCATTCAAGTTTACTAATCATGAACAAATTTAATCCAAACTCGAGTATTCATTCAAATTTACCAACCAATAATCAATTGAACTTGAATACTTATACAAGTTCTATGACAAATCCAAATATGAACCTTCATGGTTCACCAATCTATAACATGAATCCAAATCAAAATATAAGCCTGAATACTTATTTAGTTCACCCATCAACCAATAATCTTAAAATCTAATATTTAAAGTTATTTGAAGTTTACCTATCAATCACAATCAGGATTTTACTTTAGGAAATATACCAAATCAATTTTTAAATCCAACCTCTTTTTTAGGAATAGCTCCATTGAATTCAAATCAACCACCAACTAATCCAAATCCATTCATTAACACTAATTTAACTCTCAATAAAAATAAACCATTCAACCCTAACATCCATTCCAATATTTTTTTTGGTTCACATCCTTTCCCAAATCCTAACTTCAACATTACTCAAATCAACCAAATCGTAACTTTAATGACAATTCAAACCAATATAATGCCAATTTCTCTACTAACCAAAAAAATATAAATGCCTTCACATAATCAAAACATACTAATTCCTCTTTCAACACATTTCCAAACCAATTAATTAATAACCCACCCCAATCAATATTAATTTACACAAGTTAACACTAATTCTAACCCATTTATGGATCAAACTTCTAGCTTGTTTACCTCTTTAAGTCAAAATAATCATTTATTGCCACACTTAATTAAATAATGGAAAAATATTAAGGATAAATTTTAAGGCTTGAATGATGGTACCTTTTCAAGGTAAAAACAATATAAGTTTGAGGAAATTTTTCCTTATCCATATGATGTAAACAATATGACATCACCTTTTATAAAACACTTTAAACTCCCTAAATTTTATAAGTACAATGGTAAGGGTGAACATAGGGAACATCTTAAATAATTCTATATGGCATGTATTGATGTTGCCTAGAGTAATGAATACATGTTGAGACTCTTTCTATGAAGTCTAGGGTGTTAAACCTTTTAATGGTCCCCACATTTACTCAAAGGATCAAACTTCACCTTTGAATACCTATCCAAACATTTCATTCATCACTTCTCATATAATGTTGAAAAGTAATTGTACACACTCAGCCTATATATCACTAAACAATGTAATGGTGAAACTTTTCCCTCTTTCTTAAAAAGATGACAGTCAATAGAAAGCTATTTTCCATGGTATTTTTTTGGAACAAAGCTTATTGATATCTTTATGAATAATGTCAACTTATAATTGGGTCATCACTTGAGATTTATTTGTCCAAATTTATTTGATGAATTATTGAAATATGAGTTCAAATTGAATGAACTTTAATTACTAGAGGTGCTATCAAAATATTCAAACCTGACAATAATTCCTCAAACTAATCTGATAATCCTAAGTTTTTCACCAATAAAAAACATCATGGGTGATGGTGTGACCAATTTCAAACAAATACAAAAACCACCTAAACAACATCAAATTAATAAACAACCCATCAACAATATCATCATCTATGGTAGTAAATAAAAATAAAAATCATAAGATTATGTTCACTCAATTGGGATAATATTATGAATCAATTTTTTGAAAGTTATCCCATGTAAACATGATTATTTGGAAAAATAAAAAATCATTTGAAGATAATGTTTCCAAACTTGACTGGTACTATGAAGATGGATATTGTGAGTACCATAGGATTAAGGGACACTCAAAAAATTAGTTTATGAGGCTCACATATTATGTCCAAGATATTATAGATCATGGGGACATAGCCATTGAAAATCAAACATCCACCTCATATAATAACCAAAAGTTAAGAATATAAAAAGATTCATTTCACTAACATGAGCAAAGACATGAAATCAAAATCAAGAGAAACCTCAATCAAGTAATGTCAATCAAACCAATCATCTTTTTGATTGACCTATACTTATCTTAAGGCTTTTTTTGACACTTATCTAAATTTTGTGATGGCTTTTAAAAATCCCTACACATCTCAAAATTAGCCCTAGATCCTCTCCTAGGGATCTAGGCCCCTAGTGCCTCAGTTTCTACCATGTGGAAACTAGCACTATACTTTGGACACTAGTTACCTGAACTACTAGTGTACCACTTTCAGTGTTAATGTCCCTTTCCTAATTTCAACCCCAATGGATATATTTTCAATTTTTAGGACACCTAGGGTCAACCTAAACCTATCTCATACCCTGCACAAAGACCAGATCAATATAAATGACTTTTATCCCTTTATCCACTAGATGGAAAAAAGATTAAAAATAGACAAACAAACTTATAATAAGCTGTGCACAATCAAGGTTATTGATCCCTATTATGCCCTACTTTTGTATATAGTCATCTATAGCAATCCCAATACCAAAATACATAGATTTATAGTCTCAAGCCTCATTCAAAGAACTCAAGTCAAAAATCATACTAGCTTTCACTTACACTTGCACCAAGCACTTAGGTGGGAGAAATACATTAGGCTTGAGCCCTCCTTAGAGTATTGGTATATAAATAACTCTCAACACAATGTGGTATAGAGGATGTCTAGCCTACCCAACTAACATCACACTTTTTCTACTTGTGACATTCAAATAATATAATAATAGGGAGTTCTATGGTTTTGTCCTAAATCAACTCAAAATAATGCATAATTAATGAATTAGAGCTCATCCCCATAATTATAGGTAGGTTAGACCTTACTAAAAGTACACCCAGAAGATCAAATAGTTCCTACACAAAGGATATTAGTGCTAAAAGTAAGACACTAGTGCCCCAATGATATTAGCCAAGGTATAATTCTACTATCTATGAGGGTTTTTAACACCTAGACCCTATTTAAGACATCATATATACTTACACACTAGTTTTTAGCCTTTAGATTACCTGTCTTAGTAAATTTTTAGCTAAGTAATTATTTATGTCATTCATTACTATTTTTATAACTATTAGATTAAATCAATTCTTACACAAATTAGTGGTTATATTTGTTACATATTTATATCCTAATTTATTGTTCTCAAAATATTTAAAAAACTATGGTTTACACTCCATAAACCCTAAAAAGCTAAATCATTTGGTGAACTTGACTTAATTTGAATACTACCCAAACCCTAGCATATATGATATAAGGGTTTTTATCCTTCTTTTTCTTATTTCTCATGGCTGTGTTAGGGTGTGCATATTTTATATATTTTATTTTAGCATCACTATTTCATTTTATTTTCTATATTCCATTTCAAAAATTTATCTCTTCCTTTAAAAATACGTGTTGGGTTTAGTGGTAATCTTATTGAGCATACTAAAATTCCTTAAATTTGAGCTTATAACATGGACAAAGGATCAGTTACAACACCCTTCATTGATATTTCACACCCTGATTATGCAAACTTTAATGACAATGTATCCAAAGATGAAAAATACAATCAAGATCAAAATGACACACAAGATGGGAATTGATACACACTGCTCCCACTTAATAATAAAAATATTCTAGTCATTAAGGATGAGATTTTAAATTTTTTAAAAGATAGACTTCAAGAACATCCCCATGATCATGCACATATTCTACAAGCTATAATGGAAATAAAGTACAAATATAATAATGGTTAATCTTCTACTCCCTACAAATAATAATATTTTTAGACCTACTTTGGGGGTAACTCAAAATGTACAATAACCTATTTTAACGTAGAAACCTTTAATAATGGAAAAACCTCCTCTAGCTAGTTTCTTCTCTCCAAAAGTACAATCCCTTATGCATGATATCTATGATCTACATGCCAAGGTGTTATATATTTAGTAGGGTGCTAATAGGCCATCTCATGCCTTGGATTTTCATGTTGTTTTACATACACCTTTGGTACAACATATAATGGCAACTCCTTTTCCATCCCAAATTTGTGGCACATAATCTTACTTTGTAACATGGTAAGGGTGATCTAGAGTACCATCTATGAGATTTACATGTAGCATGTTTGGAATATGTGTCTAATGATTGGCTCCTTACTAAGTTAGTCCATCATAGTTTAAAGGATTATGCACTACAATGGTTTTATGATCTTTCTAATCAGTTTATCACGACATTCAATCCATTAGAAAATATGTTTTTATCACACTTTTAAATCAATATTAGTCATATAGTTTCCTTTTCTCAAGTGGAACAACTCAAACAAAATTCCAATGAGCCAATAGCTGAATATGATTTGTGATATAAAAATATATTAGCAAAGATGACTATCCTCATGGTAGATAGAGAACTCCAAGACATATTCAAGTAGAGTTTGTTATTGAAATTACATGAAGCTATCATATTCAAGAAGTTTCCATAATTCACAAATATTTTTCAAATAGTAAAGGAATGGGATTTCAATCTTATCTCTATGTGTAGACTAAAGTACACACCTAGATCATATTCAACTACTAAGAATTTCAATAGCCCCCATACAAGGTAAAACCTAATGAGAACAAGAATGATTAAAAAAATAGTTATGAAACTTCAAATACACCTTCTTGCTTGGTCCTATTAGCTCCTCAATGCAATGTCATATCTCTCCTTCCCATAAAAAAGGTTGATATGACTAAGCCTCTTCCAAATAACTATGATTCCAATGCATTCTATGACTATCATAGGGAACTAGGTCATGCTACATATAGATGCATTAGCCTATGAGATAAGATACAAAATTTAGTAGAAGCTAGTATCATTAATCTCAACACTCATATAAGGCCACCTAGACCACATAAAATAAAATTAAAAACATTGAAAATATTTTTAGATATGTTTCTAAATCATATAACTAATGAGATAGTAGGCACTTTTAGTGTTCATTATACATATCAGTCACATCCACCACCAACATCCTATTAAATAAAAATTATGGACACACACCCTCTAAATAATATCATTGGGGTTTATCATACTATAATTCCAACTAGACCTCTTATTAATTTTTCAAAGTAGGAGATAGTTGATGATGACATATAATTCTATGCACTTTTATATGAGCCTACGTTGATCATCATCTTATTCAAAGTGTCATGGTTAATAATGGGTCAAGTGTTAACATGTGTACTATCACACTTATATAACACCTGGGCTATTCAGAGTAGGACATTTATCAGATATATATAGTTATTCTTGGTTTTAGTTGTCATTTCTAGATCTCCATCAGGGATATAATATTACCACTATAGGTTGGGCCTACACATGTGGCCACTAGATTCATAGTGGTACCTATTGTTGACACATTTGAAATGTTATTGGGTAGGCCTTATATATAACATCTTTGATCCATTCCATCCATTGTATGCATATGTCTCAAGTATATACATGATAATCAGGTGGTTATAGTAAAGGTCTTCCATATGAGTATCTTTTACCTATTCCACAACCAATTATATAATATACACAAGTTTTTATTCAACACATAGAGTTTATTAGCAAATATCCAATATCAATTGAGCCACCAGTATAGGTGAGGTCTACTCTGACATCAATACCACATATGCATACTCTTACATGAAGGCCCTTATGATATATATCCCTACATTAGAGACATGTTGTGGATTCTATATGGCTTCTCTCTCCACCATAACATAGTGCAACATTATAACATAGAGATTCCACTCTAGTTATAGATTCTTATAATCGATGGGTCCCTAATAACCCTATAGTTCATAGGTTAGTTCAATCTACTTCATAGATTCAAATCCCTAAGTTCACAAGATAGTTCCATCAACTTCTCAGATTCATAACCTATTCCATAAGTAGTTTTAGCTACATATCACTTAGTGCATCTGATTCTTGAATCCCAGATACCTTATCACATAACATGCATGATTAATATCCCTCTATTTGATACATGACACATTTATTTTGAGTCTCTTTTGAGACTCATTAGTTGGTAATATCTCCCCCCTTACCTTGATCCTTATATATAGTTTCGTTCTCATGATTGCTTGTATATAGATTATATACTTAGAAAATTAAAAAACATTCAAATATTACTCAAAAAACAAAATTTATATTTTATGAATTTTTATGTTTAAATTATTTATAATTTCTCAATAATACATATGATATCTATCTTAGTATAGTCAATTTTATCAGACATACATGCTAAAATTATTCTTGTTGAGTGTTCATATATTGTTATAGGACTTAGGTCCATCACACAGATCCATATTTGCTACTATATACCCATTAGGGGCATATACACATATTCAACATTGATACATTCACTCATTGGGGGCATCCCATATGCAACTTCTTCTTTACTAGCTTATATCATTCTATACTTCTTAGATTTTTGTTGACTACTACTACTATAGACTCAATTATGTACATCTTTGCTCTTATATAGTTTTGTACCACATGTTCATGCATACTTTCATTTCTAACTTTCCTAGTTTATACTTTATTGTGTCTCATTACTTATACTTCTATTTGAGGGCATTTGAATATGCCATTATTCTATGGTTCTATGATAATTCTTTTAATTGTGTGTATGCTTTGGACATATGCACATGTCCTTGTGTATGCCTTATTAATTTTATATGCATAAATTTGAACATGTCCTTCCATGTGACTCTAAGACAACCTTAATTATTATATGCCTATGTGGAAATTTGAACATGTCTTTGTATGTTTTCTCTTTCTTATATTTAGTCACATGTGCCCATGTCCTTTGTAATACGTCCCCTTGGCCTACTTTGCATGCCTCATGTGTGTTTTATGTATGCTTTTATGTATGTTTCATGCCCATGACATTTGTCTCTTGCTTGTTACACTTACACTTAGTTTTAGATGCCATGAGTGCGCTCATGCATCTCCCCTTCCTCTTTGGGAGCCTTAACGGACATCATGACCCATCCCCCTAGTTAGTTTACACATATTATTAATCATATTATGTAGTTCATACACATGCTTACATTGTTATATCTATCTTGAAAACCTTGTGAATGTTAGATCTAACATACATCATACATTACCAACTTATGCTTAGATTATCTTACATTCCAATGTCAATAATATACATTATATTGGTTTACTATGTATATATCATATGTTTTCATCCTAACATACATCATAAAAACCTTGTATTTTGAAGAAATTTATTGCATAGGTATAACAACTTTGCTAAAAAGAGGGGGCATTCGTAGGGGTTTGTCATAGAGATCAGACCATCCAAGTACACTTAGAGAATAGTTTTCATCCCAAAAACATAGAGTATAAAGAAAAAAATTAGACAAACACACAAAAAAATAGTTACACATAGATTAATTTTAGTTTACAAAAAAGAAATAGTACACTAGTGTTGAAAGTAGGAAAATAGAGTCCCAATGCTAATATATAAGGTAAAACACTATTTTCTAGTTGCCCATAAATAGGAAAATCTAGATTTAGTAGAAAGACACAAATGTTACAACCTAGATTTGCATAGTTTCAATCATAGGTTATTAGATCTGATCAATTATGCTCAGTTTTGTATAGAATCATATCAAGTTTACTTAGATAAGGGGCATCATACATGACATAATCACTCCCACTTTAGATTTAGATACATAGACAAATTAATAAAACTTAGTCCATAATCTATATACATAACTATCATAATTGGGGACGTGTGCAACACATTATTTCCACATGATCAATTTGAAACCAACTTATCTTAATGGAATGATGGACTCCATGTCATTCTCTATGTTATATATGTAGACACCATTTGCACCAAGTATCACACCATATTGATGACTTATTTTGTCTACATTGGTTAGCATTTAAACATAGTCCTTGAGCTACATTCCTAAGTAACTAAGTGGCCACTTGGCTATTTTTCATTTTAGAGTTTTAAAATGGCCCCAAGACCATCCTACATAATTACATTTACATTGCAGAGTTTCAGTTATATATGCATATAATACACATAGGTAGGTAATTATAGAGTCATTGCCTATTTTGAGATCCCACATATGAGGATTGAATAAGCCATCAAATCAATCTAAGTTATTCATCAAGTCATCACTATATACATGCACACATACAAGATATCTATATGTTTTTTCATTGGTTCATGTACCTAGTGAGGTGTATTCATTCCTTTCCCCCCTCTCTCTCTCTCTCTCTCTCTCTCATCTCTTTACTCATTTTTGCCTTTGATTTTGATATCTCTTAAGTAAGTAATAATTTATTTCATGTTTCATTTATAGGATACATAAAGGAGTATGCTTCACACACTCAAACCTAGATTCATGGGCTTCACCTCATAGATAAATCCAAGCACACTTTTTTCCCTTTATCCTAGTTATTTCACTTTGTTACATTTATAAAATAAAGGGGAGGGGGGAAATTTAGTCATATAAACTGTCACTTGAGTGTTACTTAAGACCACCCATCCCTATATTATCCCTAGGCCTATATTAGGGCCTCTTTCAACACATATCCATCTTTTGTGCAAGCCTTTACACATCTATAAACATTTCAAAATTAGTCCTAGGCCCTCCCCTAAGGATCCAAGCCCCTAGTGCCTCAGTTTTTGCCACCTGGACACTAGAACTATACTTTAGACACTAGTTCCCTATGCTAGTTTTCCACTTTTAATGCTAATGCCCCTTGCCTAATTTCAACACCAACAAATGTATTTTAAATGATTAAGACACCTAAGGTCAGCTTAGACCTATTTCAAACCCTGCACAAGCTTTAGATTAGCATATACATGAATTTTATCCCTTTCTCCACAAGATGGAAATAAGATGCAAAATACACAAACAAGCTTAGAATAAGCTGTGCATAATCAAGGTTATTGATCCTTATTCTACCCTAATTTTTCATATAGTCATCTAAAACCATCCTAAGCCCAAAATACATCAATTTATTATCTCAAGACTCATTCAAAGCACTCAAATCAATAGTCATACTAGTATTCACTTTTGCTCGCACCAAACAGTTAGGTGGGATAACTACATCGGGCTTGATTCCTCCTTAGAGTATTGGTATATAGGCAATTCCCAACACAATAGGGTGTTGAGGGTGTCTATCCTACCCATATAACATCAAAAATTTTATACTTGTGAAATTTTAATATCCTTACAACACAGAGGTCTAGTGTTTTCTCTTAAATCATCTCAAAATAGTATACAAATGGTGAATCAGAGTTCATAAACATAGGTATAGGTAGGTCATACCCCACTTGAGGTGCACCTATAAGATTAGATATTTCTTACATAAAGAATGTTAATGCTAAAATTAGGACAATAGTACCCTAGTTCTATTATCCAAGGTACAATGCTACTATCTAAGAGGGATTCTAACACCTAGATCCTATTTGTGACACTTAGATCTACTTTCACACTAATTTCTAGCCTCCAGATCATATGTATCAATTAATTTCCAACTAAGTACTTATTTATTTCATTCATTGATATTTTTATAAATACTAGTTTAGGTTAATTATTTCAAAAATTAGTGGTTGTATTTATTAAATCTTTATACCCTAATTTATTGTACTCAAACCCTTTAACAACCTAGGGCTTACACTCCATAAACTTTAAAAAGTTAAATCGCATATAACATCATTAGAATAAAATATAATCACTATTAAGGCATAAGATAATAATGAGAATGAGTCCATGTGTAACACATGCCTTTATTTGATGATGAGAATAGTCATTCATGAGACATTAGTTCATGTGATTAACCTATATTTACCTTACAATTGACTTTTTAGACATCCATGGATCCATTCAATGAATGTTATACCCTCCACCTTACTTTAGTGTTTGAATTTATCTCATGATGGCATGGAAGTAACCATCCCCAGTGATACTAAACCATTATAATACTATAAATTATTGGAAGGACATTATTAAAAATCAAATTATCTCCTCTTTATTAAAGACACATACGTTCCTATTGAGGAATCACCAATACTTTACAACTACATACATCTTGATACTTTATTTCAATCACCTCCCCTTTATGGTTGGTTGAATATGCCACCCACATCCACTTTCATGGATAATCCATCTAAAATTCAAACATCCAATCATCCATCCACTTCCAAAACCATGCCATCTCCTCTATCCCAATTCAAAATTATTGACAAAGGCATGGGTAATTATGAAATCCAAGATTCTAATTACTTAGGTGAAATTCACATGTCTCCAAATAATAATGGCATGCCCCATTATAAAAAGGAATGTCAAGAGGTTCATAATTTTGGAAAAACATAATTTGTAAAACGTGGTCTTCTTTTTGATGAGAAAATTGAAGATTCAAATTATTCCTAGCTTTATTTTTATGAGCTAGCTACTTGCTTCCTGAACAACCAATATCTAATAGCCAAATCCATCATGTGTAATATAATGAATTATAAAGGAAAAGGCCTTGCACTTGATGAAAGAGGACTAATATAACCTATCAAACTCAAAGACAATTAGTATTTTCATGGTATAGGATTTAACCAACTTAATTTAAGCATAACACTTTTCCAATGTGACTTTGAGGCAAGCTCTTTAGACGCTAAAATTGGTTCCATCTACAACCACTTTGAAGATATATTCATGACCAACATATTCCATGAAACCAACATATTAACACTTGATATAACATATACATATTTAATCTAGTGGGACCAATAATAAACATCTATGCTTGATAATGAAGCAATTTTTGAATTCTTGAGCATAAGAGTTTATATTTTGACAAGTGATCATAAGAAGGGGTTTTCCATCTAGTTAAATGATATTAAATATTTTGGGGAACTATTATCACATCATCAAGTCAGTAATAAAAAAAAAATCATAAGAAAGACTTAAGGAGGAATTTAACCTTCCTTCATCACCCTAAAAATATCAAGAATAATCGACTGTCTTAGTTGAAGACACCATTGCAGTTAACATTGGGAGAGAGGAAAATCAAAAGATACTCAAGATTTTTGCATCATTAACTCAAGAAAAATAGGAAACACTACCCTTTTAATTAAATAATTATTCAATGTATTTGCATGGTCTTATGTAGATGTGACAAGACTTGATCCTTCGCTTGTGCATCATCTTTTGTTTCATGTAGATGCATAACCTATAAGTATAAACTTATAAAAATGCATCCCAAAATTGCACTCTTAGTCAAGGAAAGAAAATTTAGAGGTTGGCTTCATATGTCCCATTGACTAATCAAATTGGAAATCTAATGTTTTACTAATATCAAAAAAACCATACATAATCAAGGTATATATAGATTTCATGGATATAAATAAGTCATGTCCCAAATATGACTTTTCACTTCCAAATATAGACATGATTTTGGACTCCACTACTGGTCATGAAATATTGTCTTTAATGGATGATTTTTTGGGTTATAACCAAATCAAAATAGCTCCTGAGGACCTACACAATACAACACCTTGGAGAAAATTTTTATATCAAGTAATGCCATTTGGTCTCAAGAATGCTAGAGCCACTTACTAGAGAGTAATGACAATTATCTTTCCTGATATGTTTTATGATTTCATGAAAGACTATGTTGATGACATTCATGCTAAATCCAAATATAGATTAGAGCATCTTGAATTACTCTATAATTTTTTTTATAGAATGAGATGGTACAAGCTCCAGTGGAACCCAAAGAAATGTGTTTTTGGGGTGACATCCATAAATTTGTTGGGATTCATAGTTTCACACCACGGCATAGAGGTGGATCCATAAATTTTTTTAGCTATTAAAAAATATACTCCCACCTAAAAATTCAAGCCATTTTAAGGTTCATAACATATCTTGTAGACATTTTTGATCCATTCACATTCTCACTTAAAAAATACACTCCCATCACATAGAGTGAAGATTGTAACAAGGATTTTTTTATATCATAATAATGTTAACATAAGTCTATACATTCTAAGATGAAAACCTAAAAAAATTAGCCAATAAGGCCATAAGTCAAAGTATGTAAACCAACATCATTCATAGGAACATTATTACAATATAAAACCATAAAATAGTGACACCAATATAAAATAAAAACATTAGAAACAAAAAAACCGTACTCAACAAGGACCACCAAAAATCATCTAACTAGACTTTTGATCATCATAACCTTGCATTCCCTCATCCCTAAAACCATCAACAGGTCCAAGACTACTATACAAACAAATAGGTCTGTATTAGGTATGATCAATGTGTAAGGGAAGTGTTTAATTTTCCCAAGTAGTTCTTTCATGTTATAGCCTTTTACAAACTTCACCAACTCACCAATATCTTTCAAATTCCCTTTCTAAATCACCTTTTCAAGATTTGTAGTCTCACTAATAAATTCATCAAATAAATTAGCATAAATTTGGTTTGGTTCACTCTTAGTAATCAGATTAGTATTCTCACTACCTAAAATAATAAGCCCTAATGTAGTAACATCACCATTAAGAGGCATAGTAAATTGAGACTCCACACCACCAAATACTACCCAACCATACCTAGGTTACTCCTCATCATTTTACTACCATAAGGCATAGAGTACCTCTCTATTAGCATCCAACCAAACTTTTGTACCATTTTTATTTGAGTCTGATGAATTGACCTAACCTACTATAGGATCCCACATCTATTTAAAGGATAGTGACAAGGAAAATGGAATACCCAAGTATCTAACCAACTGATTTAGACCCTTCCATACCCACCCAATCTCACCCTAGCCAACCTGATAGATTATCCTCGAATCCCATCATGAAATATTTATGTACGTCTACTCTAGAAATAGAGGTACAGTAACAAATATCTAACCTATTAAGAAATTATTTAAGGTTATCCTTTGAAAGCCTAATAAATAAAGTAGTATCATTGAAAAAAGATGTCATTCATTTTAGAATCATCAAGTAATGAGATACCTCTGACCATTGGACCAACAAGAATACTTATTAATAAATAGTGTAGGGATTCAACCATAATAACAAATAAAGAGGGGGAAAGGGGAAAAGCTTGTGTAATTGACCTTTGAAGCTCAATAGAATTATCAAGCTATCCATTAATTTTAATGAAACATAATCATGTATGAAAAAAATATTTACCATTTAGCAAAACCTATCTTGAAATCCAAAAAATAAATAAATGTCCTCTCAATTATATCATAGGATTTTTCATAGTAAAGTAAGATCATTCCAATACATTGATTATAATCCTAATCCCAATACATGCCTTTCCAATTGGAAATGAGGTTATTAATGATATACCTACCTTCAATAAACCCAGTCTCCTAGCTAGGATTTTATAAGAGACATTTAAAAGAGTGATAGGCATCCAATTATTAACTTGGGTTTGTTGTCGATCCTTAAGGATGAGTTTGAAAACACCTCTATTTATTTTATAACCTAGAGAGCTAGCCTCAATAGCTTCCCTATAAATCACTAGGCATTCAAGTGAAATCTAGTCCTTGGTATACTTATAAAAATCAATAGGGAAACCATAAAATATTGGGCATTTACCATCTTTCAAATAATAAATTATTGCCTTTATCTCATCTATAGAAATTAGTGTCAAGGAAAAAAACTTGTTCACTAAATTTTTTCTTAGGAATACATTTAGAACAAAAATCTTTGTTATGCTTAATTTAAGGATTTAGACTACCTGACGAGAAAATATTGGAGCAGAAGGAGAAAAAGGCTTTTTTCATTTTAGTGAGATCACTAGACATAAAACCACCATACTAAATCATAGGGATCTTTCTTTTATACTACTTCACTTTCAATAATTTAAAAAATAACTTACAACCTTTATCCCCTAGCTTGAGATAACTTAATATAGATTAAACTTGAGCACCTTTGGTAACGTACATCTAGTGTTGTGTAATCTCATGCTTAAACATGTACAACTCATCAAAAAGGAGAGTGTTACTATTTTCACTTTGAGTTACACCCTTTGAGGAGGTATTTTAGGTATCCTCACTTAATTGATACAATGGGAACTCTATAAGGTTTTGGGTGGCATATGAATAAAGAGAACCTCCAGAGAGTGTTGGTTTCCTTGATGCTACAAATACTCATATTGTAAGGAATATGGAAAGAGAAAGCTAAAAAAAAACATAAAAAGGGTGATGCACCAAATTTTAGGTCTCCTCCAGTTGACCATGATTTGATAACAAAGCTAGGATAAGGTAGAATATGATCACACAACTTCCAATAACTCTCAAGCATAAGTGTTTCAATATAGAGGTTGTAGTTGATACAATAAATAAGAGGTATAATCAAAAGGTATTATTAAGAGGCTTATAATGTGGCACTAATGAAGGTATTCCACATTTAATAGATGCATAACCACTTTATAGACACCATATGACCTGAAAGAGATAACATACTCATAAAGAGGCAATAATGAAGAGGACAAATATAAGGTGATTAAACATCAACACTATCATTCATCAATAATTCAACATGAACACACTAAATGTGATGTGAAGAATTTAAAAATAGTTTGAATTCACTTCAAAATCCACAAAAAGTATCAAATTTAATAGGGATTCACCATACAAACTTGGAGGATCCGTTTACAATCCATCCAAGGCCAAATATATAGAATAAATAATGTGATAGAAGGGAAAGAGACTAAGAATATCATGAATGATACCACAATACTCTTTTCAATGATAAAATAGAAGTATCTTTTCACCAAGCATGCCAATAAGGCATCATATTGTTTCTCAATGCACTAGGCTAACTATTTGGGGAGTTATCTTTGATTGATGGTGTATAGGATCTTCATTTCCTTCCATGACTCACTCTCAATCTATTTAAAATTGCTCTTTCTTGATTTAGGAGTTATTCATTACATCTAAACACATGGCCTAATTGACCTCCTTGATATATTTCTATGACATCCTTGGATATTTCAGTGCATCTCCTCCCTTAAGACTTAAGCTTAGACATATTTCACACTTTGATCTCTATCATTAGAACCTACAACTTCTATCATAGTTTGTTTGATCTAAAAGAATGTGATGAAGATAAGCCTATCTCTCATACAAGGTCCATTATTTGATTGAATATTATCTTAAAAAGCTTGTCAATTCCATGTATGTCTTATATAATATCATTCAAACTTTGTCCAAGATTATAAACCATCCTCCAAAAAGTCTTCACAAATTATTTAAAAGAAGTGTGGAAGTGGTTGTATGTATTCATGTAAAAAAATCTCCATATAGACTTGAGAATGTATGGAATCCTTGTTCATGTTAAATGATTTACAAATACAGGTGGCAGGTGTTTTATGATTTATTATGAGGCTCTAAGACCATGATTAAATTGTGGTAAGCTTGAAGAGTTGATAGAGGCTTGTAGGCTTATTTGAAGGTCTTCAACAACATGACTAGTGAACTACCTATGAACAAGCTCTTCCATTCTACCTATAGCCATTGAAATTAATTGGTCAAATGACCTATATAATCCTCAAAGTATTCCATTAGATGGCTACATGGGTTTCCTAAAGTTTCTTGTTTTCATTTTGTACCTTGAGAAGGTATACAACGCCATTCTTGCTTAGAAACAAGGAACAATATTCATCTAATCCTAGTTTAGTTACTTGAAACCTATCTTAGCACATTGAGATTATCTTGAACGAATTATTAAGGGATAGTATACCTTTTCATAGACCTAAAAATACTTTTCCAATGGTTAATAAGTTTAAACATAGTTGAAAGAATGAAATTAGGCTTAAAATGTGCAATTTTAGACCATTTACATATATTTCACTTCCACATATGCTAAGGTTATTGACCCAATATATGACCATGAGGTGTGAATACGTCATAAGGGTTATTTAAAGACATTTTAGGTGCATTAGGATCACTTATTAAGGCATTTATTTTCATCAGGATCCTTGAGGACAAAACATGTAGTTTTTGTGATCTAGGAATTTGACTCAAGAGAGGATGGTTAATATGGTGTTAGTTACAAAATGAAAAAAAAATGAAATTAAAACACTAATAGAATACCATATCTATTCCTAGACACTAGGGAGAGATTAGTTAATAAAATCAAATGACAAAAACAACAAAAAAGCAAGGAATCAAACACAAGAATTCCTTCACCTTCCTTGGATGCTCCAAATACCTTTGTAGTGGTGGCTTGCTCAACTTATGCTCATGAAGTCCTTGGCACCCTCCATCTCTCCTTGGCACCTTTGTTTTGTGGCTTAGAATCAATTTGGAATGGTAAAACTAGTTTTATGAAGCTTTTGGAACCATTTGTGCATTATAACTTTGCATTATCCATTCTTAAAATTCATGTGGTAAGGCCTCCTATTTATAAATTTTTGGATTTGATCATAATAAAATGTTGACCATTTTTTCCCAACAAGCCAAAAATCAGTCTCCCCTTTATTTTTATGCTGTTCTGAGCCAATACTTTTGATTTTTCATGAGTCTTGCAATTTCTATGGACTCTACAGAATTTCTATGGACTCTGCAAGTGTAGTATTTCAGCAGATGAAGAACCAGTTCAGTGATTGCAAGGTTTTACAAAGCTTCTTAAAACTCTTGTCTGAAGAAATTCATAATGAAAGAGAGCTAAAATGGTTCAAAAGACACTTTTCCTTAAGGTTGGAAGAGTGGTTCAATGACATAATCTTTCCAAGAGTTAGCACCTTTGAACCGGTTCAATGCTTCGGTTCAATGCCTTGGTTCAATCAAAAAATTCAACACCTTGGTTTAATGCTTTGGTTCAACACCTTAGTTCAATTGGCAAGTTCAACACTTCAGTTCAAAGCCTTGTTTCAATCAGCAAAGTTCATCACTTTGGTTCAATCAAATAGTTCATCAGCTTGGTTCAACGCGTTGGTTCAATGTTTTAATTCAATCAGATGGTTCAATCACTCAGTTCACTTAGTTACTTCATTAGCTTGGTTTAATACATTGGTTCAACATTTTTGGTTCAATGTTAAGGTTCAATAGCAAAGTTCAACGTAAAGTTCATTGACAGGTTCAATCAAACGGTTCGATGCCTTAGTTCAACAATTGTTTGAACCGTTGAACCAGTTCAATGGATTGGTTCAATGGTTGGTTCAAAGGAGTGGTTCAACATAAAAGGTTCAAGCCTCTCAAAGGACAAGTGCCCTTGTGGAGGGTAGTTCCAGGTTTAAGAGCCCTTGCGAAGGGCAGAGAACACTTCAAAGAGATGGCTGCAAAGGATGATTTCTTTCAAAAAAAATTCTAAGGCAGTTGACAGAGGCAAGGAAGAAATCCTTTGGACATTTTGTCTAAAGGAATTCCTTTAGATAAAAAGTCTAAAGGAATTCAAAAAAATTGTAAACAAGAAACCCAAAAGAAAGGGACTTAAGGCAAAAGCAAAAGACATGTGACGATTTCTTTCAAACTTTTTGTCCAAAGGAATTCCTTCGGACAAAAGTCTAAAGAAATTCGGGGAGGCCCATGAGAAAAAACCCATAGAAAGGCCCAAAGGAATTTGCCATGGATGGTGACGTCCTGGAAGCCATCAACTTCAAGAAGACAAATTAGCCATTATTTTTTAAGTGATGACAGGTGCATGGATGTCAATTTTAAAATAGTGAAATAGCTATTTGCTTTTAAATTACCAGAGTGCCAACCATGAAAAAAGCCCAAGGAACGCAGTGACCCACTAGAAGATCATCCCAAAGGGCTGGAAAAGCCAAAAAGAGATAAAACCAGGATGAGACAAGGCAAGAAGTGGACAAAGTAGTCCAAGTGGCAAAGAGGAGGTGAGTTATTGCCATATGGTCACCAAATAGCACAAATAGTAAGTGACACAACTTATTTCCTCCAGTTTGCATTTATAAGCAGACAAGCCATGCAAACACCTTAAAGGGAGTAGTATATTCATAGAAAAGAGGCATGGCCATGTTTTCTCATTAATATTGGGATGCCAAAGTCAAATTAGGAACTGATAATCAAATGGCTCCCTCTTCTCAAGGCTCAGAGCACACATGGGCCAGCTTGTAAAAAGAGCACCAAAGTCTTTCCCATAAGGGGCCAAGTTCTCTCCCTCTTTCTATATATTGTAAAAATTCTCATTTGAGAAAGGGATTTTTCTCAGCCTTAAGTCAAAACTCTACCCAAAAATATCTTGGGGCTTGTAAGGCAGAGCTCTACCAAATTTTACCTTGAATTAGGACTTAGCATTTTTACCTCTATCTGGACTTACATTTTAAAGTATATGTATGTGTTCTTCTTTTGTGTTAAGTCATTGTATTTCATGATTTTCATAGATCAATTTCAGCATGTCCAGTTCATTGTGAAGTCTCTTTTCTGTAGGTCTGCTAGAAGTTTCTACAACAAGAATATAGGCACATGTGAATAGGCTATCAAAGTGTGTCTCAGAACACCTTTGCTAGTTCCTTCCTCCTTGTATCTCTACGGACCCCTGACTCACTGAAACATAAGAGTTTCCCACATTAGATGAAGTGTATGGGCATTTCTTCTTGGTAAAAAGTGTATGTTTAGGCTGGGTGGGTCAAATTTTCTGGTGTATCACCTTTTAATTTTTAGGCTTAGGTTTTGTTTTCAACATCTCTCTCTCCCTTTTCACCCCCACCCTTTTTTACATTTGTTTGTTAGCAGTAGGAGAAACTAGGGCCTAAAAGATACATCAGAGGGAGCTAGCCCTTATCTAGAGACTCTCCCCTCCAGCTTCATTGGTCCCACAGGTAAGAGGGGAGTTTCCATTTTTGCATGTGGAAGGGCGGGAGCTAGGTGCCCTACCCCGAGTGTAATCCACTACATCAACATCAACCTGAACCATCCATCTCAAGATTGAGATGTGTGGTTGAGGATTAATTCAATTTTTATAATTAATTTTGTAATTATCCTCATCATGACATTTAAATAAGGGTCAATTAAGAGGCATGGAAGGCATCATGGAAGGCATTGATGAGGCATGGGAGGCATGAATCCTGATATTTGTGGCATTTATGGCCTAGGGATGTCTTCCTAAGAAATGAGGTCACTTGATGATGTATATATTCAATATTCATTTATAAAAAAAATTAGTCAACAATTTTCCATGGAATTATTAATTAGGCCTTGATTTGATTTTATTAGCTCCTAAGCATAATTAAGCACTTTGTGCACAAATTACTCAAATTGATCAGAATGCCTTATTATTGGTCCAAAATTTGACTGAATTAGAATTGGAAGATGATGTAAAATGTATTAGAACTATATTCCCATTTAGGATGTTACCAAAAACAAATAACAAAGGCACATGTCCCATGCAAGAGATTTGATAGGAAAAAACAATCCAAAACACTCAGGCACAAATTTGGCATTTTGACTCAAAATGAACTGATCAAAGTTAGCTATCCCATAAATTGCATTACCCCATTTAGGGACACCCTAGCCAAAATTGGCACTTGAATATGTTAGTTTCACATCATTTAATGTATTTTAATGTTTTTAGGCCAAATTGTCTATTTTGGGTGGGAATTAGCCAAAACTCTAATTAGAGGTTATTGGTGGCTAGATTTAGGTGTCTATAGTTTGCCCCTATTTAAGAAGGCATTACAAGATATAAGCACAATAACATCTTCTCAAAGAATGAAAAGTTCCTGTATGCCTAAAAATATAATGATGATAAACTAACTATATGATTCCCCCTTGAGGGAATGGTTGGCACAAGCAGGTCAGCAAATGGTCCCTCAGAAAGAAAGAAGCAAAATGAGGGGACCAAAGAAAGTAAAGATGATGGCGTGAAAACCCAATGATAATGAAAAGGTAGTCAAAATCATGTAGAGTGCAAGTGGGATGATGCACAATAGTTTGTCCAAAGGTAGTTATAAACATTGTACCTTGATAGTGGCAACATGGTATGATAACACAATGATTTGCCCAAAGGTGGTTATAAACATTGAGAAAATGGAGCTGCCCCAGTTAGGATAGACAAACAAGATAATAACATGCCCTTGTATGTGTAGAAAAATTAAAGAGGTGACAATATAATGATTTTCCCAAAAGTGGTTATAATCATTGAAAAATACAGGTGAGATAGTGTGCAATGATTTGCCCATAGGTGGTTATAATCATTGTACCCTGATTATGGAGAACATGATAAACTTAGATGAGAATGATGATAACTTAACATAGAGGGTAATTATGAATTAGAACAACCTATTAGTAGGGAGATGCTCATCCAAACTAATAAAGGTTAAAATTCTTTCATTGTTAATTACTTTGTTTGGGATATGATTGGGAGAGATTTGAGATGTCGGTGCTGAAGAGATGCCACCATTATTGAATAGACTTCTTGATATTTAGGTTTGTTTTAGCACATGTCAGTAGACATCATGGTATAACATCATGACGACTTGGTCAAAATATGCATAAGGACTGACTCCTGTAATCCAATTCTTAATAGAAAATAATGCACCAATAATAAAAACCATGTTGATAATGTAAACATATGATTAGGGATGGATTCAAGTGTAAGTGTGGATAAGGAATCACTTAATGAACACACAAACTAAATCGAGGCAATCATGTTGAAATCAAATAAATAGATAGACAAACAAAATAAAATAAGCAAAAATAAACAAACAAATAATGCAATAAAAACCCTATAAGCGTTGCTCCTAGAAAATAGGTGACAAATTAAAAAATGAACAAAACAGGGGAATAAAAGAAAAGGGATGGGGTGGCCGAGCTGTCTCCATATGCACTAGGCAAGTGGACACTACCTACATAGTTCCATGGATGTAATATCTAATAAAAAAACTTTAGGCCAAATGTAGTTCTCCCAAGGAATGGGAAGAATGTGATAACTAATTAAAACAAATAGAATGAATGTGATAGAAGAATAGGAATGGTCTTAAAAAATGACAAGTGCGTGAGAGAGAAAAAGGCCAAAAAGGATTGGCAAACTAAATGACAAGCGATTTGCTTGTAACTTAGTAAGGTTGTCCAAAATCCTTAAGGTAAAGAAGTGGTCAATGTTTTTTTTTAATGATTTTTTAAATGTTTTTAGAATTGTTTTGGAGTGTCTCAACTCAATTGAGAATGATGATATATGAGAGCATGGCTTAAGTTGCTCAAAAAATAGTGAGAGCATGGATTAGGTTGCTCATAAAATAGTGATAAGATTGGGAAAAGGGTGATTGAGCTAACCTCAATAAGTATTGAGTGCTGCCTACATAGTCCCAGAGTAGGATCTCAAGTCACTATAATTCTAATTTTACAGTGGAGGAATTCAACTAGCATAGTAGTTAATTCAAACAAAATAGGCATAGTTAGTAAAAAGGCATAGTATGACATAGGAAGTGGAAAGTTTGTATGTCAAGGCTTAATGTTTCCCCTATTTTTCCCATAGGCAATTATAACAAAGACACAAAGGCATAGATCAAAGGTACTAATTTTCACAAAGGTGGTTATAATTATTACAAGACCGGTGGTAAGAAATAATAACAAATGAAGGATACAAATGCTAAAACTTCTGTCACACTATCCCAAAATATGATCTCTATCTAAAGTTCTTGAACCAAATGATTAAATTGATTAGATACTTCGATGCTAAAAATGTGTAACAAATGACAAAAACTAAGGTCAAATGGGCTAGGCTTTAGAACACACTATGTTGGTAGGTTAGAAATGGAAAGTGGATACAATGAAGAGGACAAATAAGGTGGTATTTTTTCAAAGAATAATAGTGATAAAATGGTATAATTGAAAGGGTCCATATAGATAATACACCTTAACACTCAAACATAGTACTGCTTGAGATGAATAATATTCATCAACTCTAGAAGTTTATTTTCATATAGTGTGGCAAGCCTATATGCTCCTGATCCATAACCTATAGTAATAATGAAAGGCCCTATCCACTTTGGTTTGAATTTCCCTTTATGCCTCTTCTCAGCCATGGTATTCTTTTGGTTTTCTTTAAGGACAAGATCACCAAGTTCAAATACTCTATACTTAACATGCCAATTATAGTGGCCTTTGAGTCAGTTTTGATATGCTTGAAGATTCTTAAGCATGGTTGTGTGTTTCTCATCAAGTAGGTTTAGCTCTTTTAGGTGAGCTACTCGATAGTCATGATCATCTAGGACATGCTTGAAAGAGATACATAGTAAAGGCAATTTGACCTTAATGGGAAGGATGGCTTTAGTATGATAAATAAATGAGTATAGAGTGGCTTCTATGGGGGTACGATGATTGGTACAGTATGTCCAAAGGGTAAGGAATATTTGAAGGTGTTAATCATGATCAACATCATTGACAATATTTTTAAGAATATTGATAATGGTTTTATTGGATGCATCAGCTTAGCCATTACCTTGAGGGTAATATGCTATAGAAAAATGTTGTGTGATGTTATATTCAACACATAAGAAGTCTACATCTTTGTTATTGAATGATCCTCCATTATCATATGTAATTTTAGAAGGAATACCATAGTGGTAAATGAGATGGTTGAATATAAATTTGAAAATTAGCTTTTTAGTCATGTAAGTGAGAGGTATAACTTCAACCCACTTAGTGAAATATTCAGTGGCAATAATGATATGTTTATGGCCATCATATGAAGTGGGGTTAATCTTCCCAATGTGGTTAATTCTTCATGTAGAAAATGGCCATGGTGTCAACATCGGTTTCAAAGTTTTTGCTGGGGTATGAATTAGATTAGCATGTCATTGACATTTGTCAAACCTATTTACATATACAATGGCATTTGCATCTATTGTGGGCCAATAATAATTAGTACCCAATATATTTTTGGATAGGACTACCCCACTAGAATGGGTTCCACATACTCCGTGAACTTCTCTTAATGCTAATGTAGACTCTACCAAAGTCAAACAATGAAGCATAGTTCCATCAAAACTATGATGGTAAAGGGTGGATCCAAGTAGAGTATAATGAGAAAAATGATGAATGAAGGCTTTAGTTTGTTTTTGAGAGAGGTTAAGTGGTATAACTTAGTCATGAAGGTAGTTGTAAAGGTCTGAGTACCAGATAGAATTAGGACCAATAATATCACAAATCATGGCAATGGTTGAAGTTTCATGAGCTGGTGCTGACAAATTCTTGATGAGGAACTGATACTCTATGGATTTATCTATTTGTCAAATTAGATAGCCAATAGTAGCGATGGCATTTTCCATTATGTCACTAGCCCTTGGTATGTGCTTAAACTGAATGTTGGTAATTTTTTGTTCAAGAGTGTTGACGATGGATTTATATGGAACTAGCTTGTCATCTTTGGTCTGAAAATGATCTGTGACCTGATTGATGATTAACTAAGAATTACCATAAACTTGGAGATGATGTATATTCCACTCTACTACTTGTCAAAGTCCTGCAACAAGTGTTTCATACTCAACCATGTTGTTTGTACAAGGAAAGCTGATTTTGAATGATTTAGGGATTAGATCACCTTATGGTGTAATAAACAATAGGCCTACCCCTGATCCATGTGTAGTTAATGAACCATCAAAGTATAGATTCTAGGGCTGCTCCTCAAGGGGTTTGTTAATGATGATCATTATGCATTCATCAAGAAATTAGAATGTGAGTTGCTATGTGTCCATGAGATGTACTTTAGCAAGTTGGTCTACAAGAATTTGTCCCTTGATTGCCTTTTGATTGACATAATCTATGTCAAACTCACTAAGAAGCATGATCCATTTATCCATCCTACCTTTCAAAGCTATTTTAGATAGTAGATACTTGAGAAAATATAATTTTGAAATGACTATGGTTTTATTATTCAACATGTAATGATGAAGTTTTTGAGCTACAATAACCATGGCTAGACAAGCTTTTTCAATAGGTGCATAGTTATGTTCATATATATCCAAGGTATAGCTTAGGTAGTATACAACATGATCCTTTCCATCATCATCATATTGAGCTAATAGTGCCCCTAGTGCATGGTTAGTAGCTGATAGGTATAATGAAAATGGCTTTCCTAGCATAGGGGTAATAAAATAGGTGGATTTACAAGATAGTCTTTGAGTTGTTAAAAACCTATTTGGCAATGATCATCCTAGTGAAATGTAACTCATTTATTCAAAATGTATGTAAATGGATGTCACTTATCTACTAATAGAGAAATGAATTTTTGGATTGATTGGATCTTACCCTGCAAACTATGGAGTTAATTTAAATTGGTTAGTGGTGGCATCTTGGTTATAACATGGAATTAAGCCGAATTGACTTCAATACCTCTATGAGACATAATGAAGCTAAGTAATTTAATTAAATTTACATAGAACACACATTTCTTTGGATTGAGTCTGACTTTGTGCTCTCATAGTCTTTTAAATATCTTACATAACATTGTTGGATGGTCAGCCTTGGTTTTGAATTTTCCTAATATGTCATCAACATAGTCTTCAACAATATCATGAATCATATCATGGAATATGAAAGTCATGGCCCTTTGATATGTTTTTCCAACATTATTAAGGCCAAATGGCATCACTTGATAAAAAAATATTCCCCATGGACTGGTGAACATTATTTTATGTTCATCTTTTGGTGTTATTTTGATCTGGTTGTATCCTAAAAAGCTATCAATGAGTGAAAGCATTTCATTACCCATCAGGGAGTCGATGATCATGTCAATATTAGGAAAGGTAAAATCATCTTTAGGACAAGCTTTTTTGATGTCTCAAATTTTAGTATAAATTCTAATCCCTTCAAGCTTTTTGCTAATATGTACTACATTAGAGATCCATTCTGAGTAATAAATGCATCAAATACATCCTGCTTCTAAGAATTTTTCCAACTCTTTCTTTAACAATACAAAAATGTGAGGATGCATCTTACGTAACTTTTATTTTACCGATTTGGCATCAGGATTGACCACAAGGTGGTATAAAACCAACGTGGGGTCTAAACCTGACAAGTCAAAATAAGCCCATATAAAGATATCTACAAATTCTTTCAATAGAGCTATAAAGATGTCATGTTCTTCCTTAGTGAGGGATGTGCCTAATTTTATCCATTTTAGTTCTGATGAAGACCTGATGTTCACCTCTATTGTATCTTCAACTAGAAGAGTCAAACCATCTTCTAGCATAATAGGCAATGACTTGAACTATTTGATTATGTGAGGGTCCTCTGTCAGGACTTGCTCTTCAACTTATCCTAGGCATGATGAATCTAAATCCCCTAATGGGAGATCTAGCCATGTGACAAAAATAGTTAGAAATTATTAAATAATTTGATCAAATACTTGTTATTTATCAAAACTAAACTTAGATCAACATACAAGTTTATTATTTGTGGTCTCCTAATTTAAATTCAAAGAAGAATGAACACCCCCATCTAATGGTGCCTAAAATAGATTTTTACCACTAGACTGGCCTTTATCTTTACTTTTTCCCTAATCAAAAATTAGCTCAAAGAGGTTTTCACTTTGGTACCTTAATGTTTTACTTATTTGTTTTTTGCTAAGGGTTTTCACTCACTCTACAAAATAGAATACAGGATCTAAAGTGATTAAGAATCCTAATTTGTGATCTCCCAATAGAATGTTGTCTCTAAGGCCTAAGAAATCACAAAATGCCTCATCATTCTAAAACTCATCAATCGATAGAATAGATTCTTGTTCGTCCCAATCTATCAGTTGGGGATAATATAATGGCAATGGCTTGTGATGAATGGCTAGGGTAAGGGTATAAATGGTATTGTTATCAAATAATTTAGTTTTAGCTAGGTCATCAAAGGTGAGGCTATGATCAAACTCTACTTCACTATCAGCATCATCATCACTCATCATTGGTGATGAAGTTTGAATAAGATATGCGGGGTCACCCCTAGGTATTTTAAATCTAAGGCCATAAGGTCTTTCATACTTAGTCATGGAAATTGGCTTAATGGTTCCTTGTTGATTTAGTCTGAGGCCTCTTCCTGCATAATTGTGACACTCCATGATCCTATTAGGAATATAATACTTTGTACTTTTATAATAATCAACATGGTTGTCATTATATAACCATGATTCATCCCCTTCAAGAGGGTCAAGTTTTAGGATAGATGCTGGTACAAATGTGGCAGGTCCTTTATCTTTGTTCTTTTATTGTTAAGGCATATATGAGGTGAATTTAAGTCGCCTAAAAGTTTTTGGATTTTGAGGAAGATTGACAATATGAAATATATCATGGGTCACATATTCTCCTAGTCAATTATCTAAAATGGTGAAATGATTGAAAGCTTTAGGAGGTGGCATGTGGGAAAGGTAATCTAAGGTATTATGATCTATGTAATTATATGATGAAGGATCAATCAGTATAGCCTTTCCTTTATCTTGCTTGGAACTTGGATTTATACTATACTAATAATTATAGCTTTGAAATTCCACCTCAAGATGCTTGCATTGTTCATATGGATGTAAATCTCTTGGACTATTCACTTCCATCCCTGAGTGGGAAGACTTGATACATTGGTGTAGTGTTGATGGGACTGCATGAATCTCATGTAACCAAGGCTTGCCTAAAAGTATTTTGTATGATAAATCAAGATCGAGCACATGTCAAAGTGTATCATGGGTCAAAGGTCCAATGAGAACTAGAAAAATAATGGTGCCTTATGACTCTCTTTCCTAATTATCATAGGCTTTGATAGTTATTATTTTTGGCTAGAGATCTATCATTATCTACCCAATAAGCTTGATGAGCTTTAAAGACACTATGTTGAGGCTAGGTCTATTGTTTATAAGGATACATTTCATTTTATGCCATCTTATATAAACTTCTATGTATAATGGATTATTATGGAGTGAACCAAGGGAAGACATATCACTTTGGTTGCATGTGACTTATTGGGCTAGAGCTAGGTGTCCAACCAAAGCTTGAAATTTATCAGGGGATATGTCACTAACAATAGTGGATTGGGTCAAAAACTCATTCAAGATGTTCTTGTGGATTATTGATGTTCATAGCAAATCTAAAATAGAAATTTGTGTTGGTGTCTTCTGTAATTATTCCATAATATCAAACTTCTTGTCTTGGTTAGTAGTGAATGGTTTATTTTGAGGTTGAATAGTTGGTTGGATGATAGGCAAAGTGGCAGATGGTTGTGGGCCTGGGATAGTAATATTTGACCTCTGAGTTGTGATTCTATAATGAAGATTAAATACTAGACCATTATTGCTAACCAATGTTGGAAATGGTTTGGGACCAGACAAGATAAGTCTTAGTTTCCAAGGCACTTACATGTGGTCACATGGCAAGAAATATGTCTTTATAAGATCCATAAGGGGAAGTCCTAATTTGCTAGTTTGCTTGTATGCAATCCTAGATCAAAGAAGGATATCTATGTAATTTGGCTAAATATTGTTGTTTCGCAATGGTCTAGGTTGATTAGTTCTTGGTCTAGGATTAATGGAGATGGTATTAATGCTACCCCCTATAATATGACCTACATCCCTATTGCAGTCATGTGAAACTACATGATAGGTTTGTTAGTTGTTACTGTCCTGACCTTGGTTTTGTCCATTATTCTATCATTGTGGGTTCTATTACTAATTTTGTTGATTTTATTGGTTTGGCCTTTGATTTTGATACTGTTGATTTTACTGCTGCACTGGCCATTATTATTATTGTTGCTACTAATTGTTATGATGTGAAAAGGGTTTATGATAAATCTCAAGAGTTGGATTGGAAGTGGAAGTACCATTAGCCAATGTTATTTCCTCATTTTCTAACATATTCTTAATTAAATGCT
Source organism: Torreya grandis (assembly GCA_037957365.1). Classification (NCBI taxonomy): domain Eukaryota; kingdom Viridiplantae; phylum Streptophyta; class Pinopsida; order Cupressales; family Taxaceae; genus Torreya; species Torreya grandis. The sequence goes on along the minus strand of JARHVA010009342.1, from coordinate 278,951 downwards.
TGATTTGGACACATCTTCATAGATTATGCACATTGACCCAATGATAGTCACATAATTAATTTTCTTGGTACCAATCAAAATAGAGAATGCCTTAGGGATAATGATTTGGTATAGGCCAAATACTTAGATTAGTGGTAGCAAGCTTTTGAAATATATATTCAATATGCTCTCCTAGGTCACTAAAGACATGACATGCAGGCATGGTTCTCTTAGGGGGAGGGGTTTATAATGGTAAAGGTTACTATATAGGTTTTGGTTGTTGTGCTTGTGGCATTGGTTGGAGAGGTTGTTGGGTAGGAGTAAGCTAAAAAGGTGGTATGGATGATGTTTGTACAATTTTCACATGATGGGATTCAGTTACACCATTTCTCATAACATTCCTATTGTGATTGAATTACTTTGTTCTTTCTTGTTTATTGGCCTATACTAGTTACAATGCTTGCATTTGATTAGGATGTTGTTATTAGCCATTTCCATAATTAGTATAATTAAGCTTGATGAATCCTTTATTGATGAGCACCTACTCAATCAACAAAACTTTATCATTGATCTCCTTGAATGTATGTGCACATTGTAATTCTAGATGATAGGCTATCTCACTATGCAAATTTTTAGTAAACACAATGGCTAATTGTTTATCTAGTAAACTATGGGTGAAATGGCTTGCAAGGGTTCTCCATCACTATAAATAACTTGCAAAACTCTCACCATATTTTTTATTTTCTTGTGTCAAGTTCACTAATGAAAAATCATGCTCGAGATTATAGGAAAAGTGTTGCACAAATATATCAAAAAGATCATCAAATTCTATTTCTAAAGTCTTGGACAACTTTAAAAACCACTCCAAGGATTGTCCATCTGAGCTCCTTGGAAAAAACAATAAATTTATGTCACTATATGCCATTGGTTGACATTCGATAAATAATTTGGTCAAATGAGCCTTAGGGTCACCTTTCCCTTTGTATTTATCAAATTTTTGTGGTTCATATCCTAGAGGAAATGGTATCTACAAATACTCCATGTTGAATGGATAGGAACATATGTCATCCAATTTGAACTTTTTAGTCTATTTACCTGCTTTAATGGTAGTAATTACATCCTTCATCTATTATAATTTTTGGGATAGGAAACTAGAAAGGATATTGGTTTGAGGGAGAATGTTGGTTTGGGTAAATGGCTAAGAGGTCATAAGTGGGACACTTTGACCAAGGTATGATGGAGACACCTATTGAGGTATATTTTATTGGTTGGGGAATGGACCAAGAATATGCATACATAGATTAGGATGTACTTGAAATTACACATTTGGTTGAATGATATTTTGGTTCAAGTTGGCAATAAAGGTTTGACTTGGAGGATTTTGTGGTTGGGATGGAGGGATATAACTATACTGTGCCTACTGTGGTTGAAAAGGGACATGCTACTGACTAATCAAACCTTGATATTGAGTGGGAACTTATGGAACAAGACCCTATCTCTAAATTTGTGACACATTTTGAACCAATAGTTATCTGTAGGTACTTGAGAAATATGGGGACCTCTTTATTGCATGAATCTCTATGAGGAAGTGAAAGTAGATTATAGATTTGACATCTATTATTGACCAATATTTACACACTATTGAATAGTCATTACTTGGTTTTGAATTGGCATATTAGTCTATGACTAAAAAGGTATGTTCATCATTACTTGGTGAGGTGGTAATGTATTTGTATTTTATTGCATTGATACACTAGGTTGTGTTTGTTATTACAGAATACTACTCGCTACTTGTTGAGGAGGAGTAGGGTTCATCACATTTTTTCATTGAGGTGTGACATTGGTGATTGGTTTATTACCTAATCTTATAGGTTATACACTTGAAGAAGTAGCTAGTTGAGGCTAGGGTGTAGAAACCTTTATTCCTTGATATGATGATCTTTTCATGGGATTAAATATAGGCACATCTTGTTGGCTAGTTCTTTGTGCATTAGTACCACTTTGATCAAGATTGGATGCTATTTGCACATTGTCTACTACATTGGGCTCACTGTTATGTGTAGAGGTTGAAGACACTTCTTCAATAATGGGCATATGTATCAAGTTATCTATCGAAGTGGTTTGTATGATTGGGTTAGAACTTAGATTCTCTTATCCAGTTAAATCTATCAACACTCTATTGAAGGAAATAGGTCAATAAGAGGCTTACTCACCATGTTCATCTAATTAAAATCATGTGATAAATTTAGGTAGGATTGGTATGCTATTTGCATTTGGTTAAAGTGATCTTCCATGATGTTTTTGCCTTGATTAGATATATTAGGGTCTTGATATGTTGTTTGGATTAGAGCCATAGGATTGCTAGAAGAAGCCTATTGATTGTAAATGACATTGTGGGGCACTCTTACTAGACTTGGTAAATTTTCATGGGGAAAATCTATTAGAAACTTAGCCCCTACCTCTATGTCTCTAACCAAAATCTCATCTTTGTTCTCTAAAAAATGTCGCTTAAATAAAAATGGATCGTATGTGGAAGCTATATTAGTAGAATATGACTGTTGAAGAATTGGATCATCCACTGTGGGTACTATAGCTAGGTATTACATGGTTTGTTCTTAGTCCTGCTCTGAATAAAGTGGTGTGTTAACCAAAGAGTTAGCTAATGGATCTTAGCTTTGTGCCCTTGATTGAGTATTATAAGAGGGATTAGAATCCATCTCATAAGCAATATTATCCACATATGGGTCTTACACCATTTCTTCTTGTGCAACTATATTACTAATCCATAGATTGTATGAGTTTACTACGAGTGTAGAAATGCATGTTGGGATCCATAGTCAATGTTTTTATGATAAAAGGTCAAAGAGTTCTACAAACTCTAAAAAGGACAAAATCTAAAATAGATGGTGTTTCAACTTGGTCTAGAATTGTCAAAAGGATCAAAAAGTTTATGCAAATATTTGTGAGGAGACAAGCTAGTGTAAAGTATCTAACATTTGAATTTTTGCACAAAGGTAAGCAAGTAAATAGACCAAAAATCAAAATGTGAAACTTTAAGGTTAAAGTGTTTCAAATTAGTCTAATCTATGAATTTAAAATTTGCTAGGTCTTTTGGCCAAATGTGGCATCAATAGATAGGCTCAAACAAGACATATGCTAAGACTCTTGGCCAAATGACATCAAAAGCTAGACTTTGAAAATACATGAAAGTTTTAATCTAATAGATTTGAAACACTTCTAACAAATACTACACATTTGATTCTTGGTCATGAACTTGATCAACTAGGTATAAGGTATGAAACAAAAGGCACTTTCAGTAATAGTTTATTTTCTCATAAATAATGGTATAAAACTTGGTTCTTTTGACAAACAAGCTAGACAAAGGTGAATAGTATAATTGTGCTTTAAATAAAGGATCAAAATTACATGTGGATTGGCCTAAAAACATAGGAACAAATTTGGAATTATATGTAAGAGGGTCCATGAAATAATATTTGAAATTTTTTAGGCAGTGTAACAAGGCTATACTACCTAAAAGGTGTGACAAAAAATTTTGTTTCAAAAACTCTCTAAAGTAAAGACATTTTCCCACAATTTTTACAGCATAACACTACCTTTCTTGACTCAAAATCTTGTGGTGTATAGACTCAAAGTGAAAGTGTTTATACTAATTGATTGCATTTAGATCCTAAACTGACAAGGTTGCTTGGTATTGTTGGAATCCATCAATATATGTCATTTGAGAGTATTTTAAGTGTTCATCCAAAATTAAATGTGCATTATATAGTAGGGTTTTTACACCCCCTTCTCTCAAATGACATTACTATGACATGGACCTTGAGGTGAAACTTGCACCAATAATACTTCCATGTCAAGTGGTGATTTGTCTAAGATCTAACAAGTTTCTGAATGATCTAGGGGAATCAATTGCATAATGAATTTCATGTCAAATAATGCAAAAGAAAAGCATGGATTTTGGGTCCATATCACTTGGCTTGTTACAAAAAGGTCTAGTCATTTTTGCAACCACTACATCCTACTATTTGCTAAGTTTAGTGTGATGTCCAAAGTGCCACTACATCCCATGTGAAAATCCAAAGGATCCAAATGAATTCAATGCTAGGAGGTGAAACCCCAGGTCAAAGCTTCCTTAAAAAACTTGTGAGAGGTGATGAAGTCCCCCTTGCAAGCCAAAATGCATAAAAATAAAGAAAGCATGAAAGTAGAAAGACTTTAGGGTCATTTTCAAGGTCACCCAAACTTTGAAGAGTTTTTGGGGAGTGATTTAGATGACTTTATTTCTAAGCCTTGGAATAGGCTACTTGTAATAGAAATGGTGCTTTTAATTCCAAAGGTTCCTTATAGGGGATAAATAGAAGAGCATGCATGCAACATTCCTCTTGTTTCCAAACATAAATTTGATTAAACAACTATTTCAAATAATAATTGACAAGTGTGTTCAATTTTAAACCCAAAATAAAATAATTGGTGTCTATTTGACCCCTTGGTCTTAGTTGTAAACTTTGAAAACATTCACCAAAAACACCTAGATTCTTTGTTAAAGACCAAAACAAGGTTCCTAATTAATTTTTAAGCATGAAAAAGGTGATTTAAACATGTTTTAAACAAATATGAAGCTTGATAATATAGAAAAAATATTATCATGTCCTTTAGCTTTGAAGCTCTTTTTATCTTGAAATAATGAACTTTGAAAAAGTAGCTCTTGAGTCTGTGTTTTTGGTAAAACATAGTGACCAACATTAGTTATTACCACCGACATTAGTTACTTTGACTAACTAAGATCTAACCAATGTCATTTTTGATAACTAACATTGGTTAATATATGTAACTGATGTTGGTCTTACTTGTCAATGTCGGTTATTGTGTAAAACCATGGCAAACAAAAATGGTAAAATAAAGTTAGAAAATCAATTTACAAGAGTTTTAAGGGTCTAAATGGATATTTTAAAGTTAAAAAGTGATCTTCCTTAGGTGTGAGATGCATCTATTCCCATCGGGCATGCCATTATGTGATCTTATTTGGATGCTCCAAATGCCTTTGTAGTGGTAGCTTGTTTGGCTTGTGCTCATGATGTCCTTGGCAATGGAAGCTTGGATACCTCCATCTCTCCTTGGCACCTTTGGCTTGTGGCTTGGATTGGAATCAATTTGGAATGGTAATAATAGTTTCATGAAGCTTTTGGAACCATTTATGTATTATAACTTTGCATTATCCAGTCTTAAAATTCATGTGGTAAGGCCTCCTATTTATAGATTTTTAGATTTGATCAGAATCAACTTGAACCATCCATCTCAAGATTAAGATGTGTGGTTGAGGATTAATTAAATTTTTGGAATTAATTTTTTAATTATCCTCATCATGAAATTTGAATAAGGGGCAATTAAGAGGCATGAAGGGCATCATGAAAGGCATTGATGAGGCATGGGAGGCATGAATCTTGATATTTATGGCATTTAAGGCCTAGGGATGTCTTCCCAAGAAATGACATCACTTGATGATGTAGATATTCAATATTCATTTATAAAAATAAGTATTCAACAAGTTTTCATGTAATTATTAATTAGTCCTTGATTTGGGTCAGTTAACTCCTAAGCATGATTAAGTACTTTGTGCACAAATTACTCAAATTGATCAGAATGCCTTGTTATTGGTCCAAAATTTGACTGGATTAGAATTGAAAGGAAATGTGAGATGCATTAGAACTATATTCCCATTTAGGATGTTAACAACAAAAACTAAAAAATTCACGTCTCATGTAAGAGATTTGATAGGAAAGATCAATTTGGAGCACCTAGGTGTAAATTTGGCATTTTGACTCAAAATGAATTGATCAAAGTTAGCTAGCCCATTAATTATATTTCCCCATTTAGGGATACCCTGGCCAAAATCAGCACTTGAATATGTCATTTTCACATAATTTAATGTGTTTTAATGTTTCTAGGTCAAATTGTGTGTTTTGGGTGGGAAATACCCAAAACCTTGATTGGAGGTTATCAGTGGCCAGATTTAGGTGTCTATAGTTTTAAGTCTCTATCTTATTAATGATTATTCATAGAGTATAGGACCTTGATTGATCAAAATTTTAGAGTGAATATACATTATCAAGATACCAAAATTTATTTTGGCTGCATGAATATACTCATTTGACTTCTCATGTGAGAAAGAAACCCTCCTTGAACTTATAGGCCTATGTGTTGAAGGTCAAGATGACTATTTGAGAAAAAAAAGGGTTCTAAATGATTGATTTAAATTGGAAAAAACCTTATCTTGGATTGATTCAGGATCCATGACTTCAAAATATGTTTTTACAAATAATTTGTCTCCTTAAACTCTTTATAACTTGCATTAGCCCATGCCAAGGGTTTTTAGGTAGTTTTATGGTTTTGACCTTGAATGGTATTCTTCTAGTGTTTCCTTCTCATTAAAAATAATCCAAATAATATATGAAAATTATACATGATCCCTAACACATATATTTAACCTTTAGTATTTATGTTCAATATAAAAATTCATTCTTCATTTTTTTATAGTCTTGTAAGTCAACATTATAGGCCAAAATCTATTTCAAACTTATTGTTGGATTGATTACACTACCATTGATGACCTAAAATTATCTTGAGATAAATATTTATATATTTTTAATACCTTTACCAATGATAATCCACATAGGTTTTTCCATAGAACCTCTCATTCTAAGCTGAAGTCCTGACACAGTCTACTAGTACATGTATGACTACATTGTTCTTTTATCACTTTGTCTATGCTGGTGTTTTGAAGGAGATTGAGGGAATTTTTAGAGGTATGATCATAAATATGGATATATAAATAATTAATTGAATACCTAACCTTTATTCACATGTCTATTACTTGCTTTGCTACACTTGAAACCCTATTCAAACATACTAGACCAATGACCTTGCATATGCCACCTATATTTCCTTGGAAAGAATGATAATATAAAGATAATAAATATATTGGATTATATTTTAATTCCATATGAACTTACCCTAAGTTTTTTCAACCCATATCTCATATGTATTTTTTTGCAAAACATAAAACATGTTTGCCCATGGAACTGTGTTTATTTCACTTGAGGACTATGTGCTTGAACCAACACTAGAAAGTCACTTGGGAGGTCAATAAAATATCTTAAAACATGTAATGGAGATTGGTAGAATATTAAAAATGTATATCATGTGATTTATATTCTTTCATAATCCCAAAACCCTTCAAATGTATCAAACAGGACCCAAACTTGCACTCTCTCAACCCTACAACATGTACCTACACATTACACTCATTTATGCATATGAATCTTGCCTGGAGATGATTTATGAGAATTTATTGGAATTTTATGACATTTTAAAAATATTTACACTTGTTTTAAATCAGATTCATGCTAGAAACCATCTCATAACTCCATACAACTTTGACTGTCATGTCTAAAATAACATAACAAAGAATTTTCTTGCTAGTACGAACATGATAATTGGGATTTAATGTCAAGTTTTATATTTTATGGATAATTGGACCTAAAATATAAACTATTAAATTATTTACATGAATTCACCAATATTAGACATTCCACTTAAATGTGAAAACCATGATATTGAGGTTTTAGAAGGGTTTTAGAGGGGCTTAACTTGTTAGCAATGGTTCATAAAGTTCTTCCCCAAATCCCAAAACTAATACCATGTATTTGAAGGTTATAGGCATGGAAAACATACCCTAAGATAATTTTCCATAATACCTCTCCTTATATATAAACCAACCTCATGAAAATGACCCTTCTTGACTATGATAATGACCCCATGGACAAGTTGAGTGATGTTTTGTCTTTCTTGGACCTACAAATTCTGTATTTACATGGTTTTGAGATTCAGGAGTATATAGGAGGTTGTAAAGATCCTATAATACCATAATAAATTTTAAATCCTTTCAATGAGATATCTTGATCAATCTTGAGGCTGCATTCTCAATGTCTTGAACCCTTTTTCATCAAGAAAACCATTCATTCTATAAAAATGACATGTTGCAATAGATATAGGTATGTAAAATATGTTTCATGGAGTTTCCTTTAGCTTTTATAATGATAGTATAACACATAAATATACTCTCTTTAATACCTTTCTTGCATTATGCTTATGTTTAGGCATTACACAATGAATAAAATAGTTTCTAAAGTGAGTTATACATGTAAAAATAAACATTTTAACACTTTAACCAAGTGTATGGGAATAAATACATATAATATGATCTTCAAAAATGTTAAATAAGTCAACAAGATCCTTTTTGACCTCTATGCATGGTTTTAAGCTTGAGGAGGCTAGAGGAGTTTGTGAAGAGCCTAAAATACCATGCTCAGTTTGAAATCCTTTCAATGAGACCTCTTGATCAAGCTTAAAGCTATATTATCAATGTCATAAACCCTTATTCATCAATAAAACAATTAATTTTACCAAAATGACCTAGTAGGTATGTACAAGATGTTTCATGGAGTTTCCTTTAGTTTGTATAATAATAGTATAATGTACAAAGATACTCTCTTACCTACCTTTATTTCATTATGCTTATTTTTAGGCCTTAGACAATGAGGAAAACAATTTCAAAAGTGAGTTATACATTTTAAAATAAACATATAATATGATCTTCAAAAGTGTCAAATATATCAACAAGACCCTTTTTCCCCTCTATGCATGGTTTTATACCTTCACACTTAATGAATCCTAAGGTGGTTATATTACAACAATTTAAGAATAAATATAAGACAAAATAATAGAAAACATGATATCTCCAAAAGTACCTTAAACTCTCCAAAGACTTGAAATTATGATGTTTATCTCACTAGCTTATTTGTTAGTCCACTATCCACTATGGAACACCATGCTTTCTTGGAAGATCACAACTTCATTATTTTGACCAACTTGCCTAATATTTCCAAATTTAAATTAAACTTTGATAACTACATTACAAAACAACTCTTTTATAAAGGGAGATTGATGCAATGTTTTAAGTTTTGGATGGTAGTGGTTGAATTTTATCTTAGGAGACTAAAATGTAAACATTTTTGGAGAATCACAGGGATTGGTTAACTTGATAAATAATTATATTAGTAGACTTATCAATCCATTAGAATATGGAGTCACCCATCACTCAAAATCAAACCTAGTTTAGGCATTGAAAACTAACTTCAAGCCTTTAGAATAAGGTAAGATAACTGATAGTACCTTCTCAAACACACAACAAACAAGAAATAAACACACCTATACCATGAGGTACTTCAGAAAAAAGAAACAACAAAAAACTAAGCAACATGTGTTAGAATCACTTGGAGAAATTAAAATATTAAATTACTATGTACAAGATGAGAATACCTCCAATATGCTTCGATCAAAGTAAAAGCCTCTTAGGTATTCTACACGTGGTTGATAAAGATGAAGAACAAACTATTTATTGGATTTTTTTCTTTTTGGATCAACTATTTTCTTTCTTGATAACCTTCTTGTTTTTTTTTCAAATGAATAAATTAAGTCAACCATATATCCTATATAAACAAACTCCTCTTTTGGTTCAATGCTTACTTCATGTCGCTCTTCATCCTTTAAAAAGATCTCTAATGTGATCACATTTTGATTCATAGAAATATTTACAACCTCAACCTCTAATTTGTCATTGTAACATCATCCTTGGATATTTATGACATCTTAAGATATGTCATCTTGTTTGTAAATTAATTCAAGTAGTTCAAGCTCTTCAAGGAGATCTAGGTACTGACCCCTAGCCTCATCAAGGTATTCTTGACATATGTTTTGATCAACACCTCCTTGGGCATTTTATTCAATATTTAAAACCACCCTATAAATTTATTCACAAAGGGATGTAGGCCTACAATGAGTCTAAATATCTTGAATGAGCTCAAGGTATTTTTGCCACTCTTCTTTGGGGTCTTCTCTATTTATGCTTTGATCAATGTCATTCTCTTCAAGGTATGAAATTTGATTAAGGAATTTATAGCCAATATTTAAAACATAAAATAATTCAATATCAAGTGAAATGGATTCTTAGGGTGGCATGTATAAAGGACTGCCCTTCTTAGCCTTATCCATACTATAGTTTCCTTGCAAAAGCACATAACCAACATTGAGGACATCAAACAAATATTGCATCTACCTTTCACTTATTTGTGGCTCATTTATACTCTCTTTTGGTTTAATGTGTGCTAGTATGGAGGTTTTCTCATCAATAATAGAAAAGGAACTAAAGTTTACACCTTATTGACTATGTTCTTGAAACTCAAAACAACTATTAGCCCACCTAAATGAATCAATATGAGTTTATTTAACTAGTGTAACAATCTCAAGGTGAATAGTGTATCCTTATTATGATTTTTATTTCAAAATAATGTAAAAATAATCAAGGATTTATTCTTAAAATACATGTTTTTCTTGGCTTCCATCACACCAAGTGGTATTTCCTAAAATAAGTTAGTGTCTTCTTCTTCAGGCTTGGCATTTTGATCGTGTCTACTATAATCTTATAGGTTTGAAATAACATGAAATTATTCATGAAAATAATGATTGATTTGAGTATCCTCCTCTTCATCAAGAGAGCTGATGTCCCTTTCTTCAAACTTGGCCTCTTCTTCATCAAGATCATGTCAAAAAGACTGATTTTATTTCTTTTGTCCTAATTATGATCTAATGATATAATGAGGGTTGTCAAAGATGAAATCATAATCACATTAAATTGAAACACTCTATTCTTCCCTCAGATGATATTTAATTGAATTTCATAGAACTATTCCTCCTTAAAAAAGGATATGGTGGTAGGGCAAGAAGGTCCACTTGGTGGGATAAGACTATAGGGCATTATAGGTTGCTCTTGAATTAGCTTTGGGGTTGGAGAGACACTCTTAAGACTTTAAGGTTTGGTAGTGATAGTTTCATTCAATATTTATTGATGGGAGGGATAAAATTATCCTAGGGATGCTCTATTATTCTCTTTCCACTTATTAATCAACCCATCAATTTATAATATTCCTTGATCTTCATGAACAACTCCAACTAGAGAGGTGGATGAAGGATTTGTGAAACTTGGGAAATTTATTGGTTTGGAATATACCACATTTTACTCATGGTAATTTTGGATTAGTTTGTAAGGAGTGGTCTAAGAAGAATTCCATGGGGAAAATATTGAGATTCTTGAGGGGAAATGGTTGGATTCTGCACAAGCATATGCTTTTTTATAAGATTAGGAGTCCTAAAGATTGGGATTTAAAAATAAGTAGACTCTTTTTAACGTTTAGGTGGTTTTTATTATTTCCAACTTGGGATATTGGATTCAATTCCTTGTGATATAATGGGTAGCTATTGTATTTTCTCTCTTGTACCCTCATTTTCCCTAACTAGGCATGCTTCATTACATCTCTTCCATGACCCTACCTTCTACTGATGGATGTAATCCTGATATGAAAGTTCCTCTTGGTGTATATTATAATCCTTTTCCCTATCATTCTTCATACATTATCTATCAAATTCAAATATTATCTCCTTAAAATATTTTTTAGGATTATTATAAGAAACATGACTTTTTCAAAGCTGATTGGAAACATGAGTAGGGGTGGGAGGGAGGTAAATATCATGGTAATATTGGTATCTTACTATTTTAAGGATACTTGAGGTGAATCCCTAAATTTTATCAACTTGAAATGAAGGTAAAAAAGATGAATTTTCAAAAAAATAAGGATTGAAATACATACCAATTGATGATCTTTCATCACTTGGACTGTTTAACCCAACTATAGATAACTTGCCCCCAAAGGATGATATGGTAAAGAACAACACCAAAATTTCCTTAGTAGATGATATTCTTATCTTGTTGGGAATTCCAAAAACTCTTGACAGTTTGAGTTTCACCCTTTAAGGAGGTGTTTCATGTCTACTCACTCAACTGACATAATGGGAATTCTCTAAGGTTATGGGTGGCCTATGACTAGAGAGAACCTCTAGAGAGGGATGGCTGCCTTGATGTTATACCTACTCAAATTACAAGGAAAAAAGAAAGAAAACTATGAAAAAAAATATAAAAAGGTGATGCACCAAATTGTAGGTCTCCTTCTCTTGACCATGAGTTGATAACAAAACTAGGACAAGGTTGAATATGATCACACAAATTTAAATAGATATCAAGAATAAGTGTTTTAATATAGAGGTTTTAGTTGATACATCAAATAAGAGGGATAATCAAGAGGCATAGAATGAGGCACTAATGAGTTTATTCCATATTTAACAGTTGTATAACCACTTGATACATGCCATAGGACCTTAAATAGATCATCTAGTCACAAAGAGGTAATAATTAATAGGAAAAATTTAAGGTGATTGAACATCAACACTATCACTCATCAATAGTTCAACATGAACACAATAAATGTGATATGAATAAAGTAAAAAAAAAAATCTTTCACTTAAAAGAAAAAAAAAAGTATCAAGTTTAGAAGGGCTTCACCATACTAACTTAGAGGATCCTTTTAAAAGCCATCCAAGGCTAGATATATAGAATAATTAGTGAGAGAGAAGGGGAAGAGACTAATAATTTCATGAATGCTACCATAATACTCTTTTGAATTACAAAACAATAGTATATTTTCATGATGCATGCCAATAAGGTGTCATATTGTTTATCAATACAAAAATAAAAGTGTTGGTGGAGTTATATTTTATGGATGGCATAGAGGATCATAATTGCCTTCCATGACTCACTCTCAATCTCTTTGAAACTTCCCTTTCATGATTGAGGAATTACAAATTACATCATAACACATGGCCTACTTGACCTAATTGGCATCATTTTATGCCATCCTTGGATCTTCAAATGCATCTAATAAATTTAGACTTAAGGTTAGACATATTTCACACTTTTATTTTTGTCATTAGAACCTAAAAATTCTATCAAAGTTTGTGTGATCTACAAGAATGTGATGAATACAAACCTATCTCTCATACAAGATCCTTTATTTTCTTGAATATTATCACAAAAATATTGTAAATTACATGTATTTATTTTATAATATCATCCAACCTCTAACTAGGATTATAAACCATCTTCCAAAGATTTTTTATAACTTACTAGCAAGAAGTTTGGAAGTGGTTGTAAGTATTCATGGAAAAGAAGCTCTATATAGACTTGAAAATTGTATGGAAACCTTATTCATGTTACATGATTTTTAAATTGATTTGGTAGGTTTTTTTAGGAATTATTAGGAGTCTCCAAGAGCATGATAAACTTGTGGTAAGCTTGAAGACTTGATAAAGGCCTATAAGCATCTTTGAAGCTCTTTTACAACATGATTAGTGAATTGCTTGTGAACAAACTCTTCCATTATGACTATAGACATTGGAATTTATTTGTTTAGGAATTTTATAATCATCCAAGGATGAGATTATATGGATAAAATGTTATAATAAAGTTTATTGTTTCCATTTTTTACCTTGAGAAGGTATAAAACCGCATCCTTGCTTAGAAAAAAGGAACATTCTTCATCTAGACCTAGTTTAGTGACTTGAAACCTATATTAGTACCTTGAGAGTATCTTAAATGAATTTTTAAGGTAAATTTGAAATATTTTAATGCCTAAAGATAATCTTCCAATGGTTAATAAGTTTAAACACAACAATAAACATGAAATTAGGCTTGAAATGTGTAATTTTAGACTATTTCCATGCGTTTCACTTCCGCACATGCCAAAGTTATTGGACCAATAGGTGACCATCAGGTGTGAAAACATCATCAAGGTGATTTTAACTAATTTTAGGTGAATTAGAATCAATTAAGGTGTTTAAATTCATCAGGATCCTTGAGGGTAAAATAGGTAGCTTTAGGTCTCTATCTTGTTAACAATTATTCATAAAGTATAGGCCCTTGATTGATCAATAGTTTTGAGTGAATATACATTATAAACATACCATAATGGATTTTGGTCTGAGGAAACTACTAATTTGACTTATCACATGAGAAACATGGCCTTCTTGAGCTTGTAGGTCTATGTGTTGTAGGTCAAGATGACTTTTTGAGCAAAAAAAGGTTTCAAATACTTGATTTGACTTGGAAAACACCTTATCTTAGATTGAACCATGATCCATGATTTACATAGATGGTTTTAAAAATAATTTGGCTTCTTAAACTCACTATAACTTTCATGAGCCTATGTCAAGGGTTTTTAGGCAATTTTATGGTTTTGAGCCTAATGGTCTTCTTCTAGTGTTTCCTCATTATTGTAAAGAATATAAAAACTTTAGGAAAATTATTCATGATCCCTAACATCTATCATGAAAATTTATACCTTATTTTCAAAATAAAAATTTATATTCTCTCTCTACCTTTTGTGTACATTTATAATCACCTAAAAGTGGTATTTAGATGCTACGAGTGTTGCTTGAGACAACCTATGCATATCTTATCCCTAGACTTATAATATATCCTTTATCACACTTTTAAAACCATTGTAAAGACCACATAAATATTTTTTAATCTCAAATAGAGTCCTAGAAAAAATTTCCCATATCCCAACCTAGTGTGCTCAACAGCCTACCAACTAGATACTAACACCACATTAAGGACACTAGAGCAACATGGTGCTCATGTCCCCAACTTGGTGCTAGTAACACTTACCATAACTCTTCCAAAAGGATATATTTTTTAAATTTTTTCACTCCTAAGGCTAGCCTAAGTAAATTTTACTATCCACACAAGTTGTGGATCTTTATAAATATAAGACTATTAGACCTTTATCTATTAGATGGAAAATAGATGTAAAAGCCTATCCAATTAAGAAAAACATTGAGCAAAATTAAGGTATTTGATCCCTATTCTACCCTACTTATGCATACTACCATCTACAACTACTCTAAGCCCATATTTGAAATATTTTCAATCTCAATCACACTCAAGAAATTCTAGACCACTCTTATTCTAGCATTAACTTGCACTTGTGCCAAACACTAGTTTGAAGAATCACATCGATCTTGATCCCTCTTAGTAGTATTGGTATGTAGAAAACTCTCTTCAAAGTGGATATCATATAGAATAAGTAAATATAAGAGATCACATAAAATAATTATATATCATATAGAATAAGTAAGTATAAGATATCACACATCAATAATTGACAACAGAGTAAAATACTCAAAGGGGTAACCTCCATAATAATTTAATAAGAGAAAAATAATTAACATGATGATCAAAGACTAACCACTACCTCATATATATAGTCTACCTACCCATGGTTGTTTCATAGGATGACCTAACTAAGAACATAGATAAATGTAACAAGAATATAAAAGAGGTATGTAAGCCATAAGTCAACCATACATATCCCTAGACACACCAAAGGTTAAGGGTGTATCATACCCCTTTCCTTCAAAACAAGGTTGTCCTCAATGTTGAATCAACTATGGATGTTATTGTACAAAGGATTCATCCTCCTAGGTGGCATCTTCACATAGAAAATTCTTCCATTTGATCAAGCACTCCTTAATCACTCTAGACCATAGCTACTTAGTGCACATTTAAAGGATCACCTGAGGATCGATAATAAATCTCCCTTCCTCATCCAATTTTAGTAACTTAGTTTTAGTATCAATTATGTGTCCAATGACTTTATTAAAAAATGATACATGAAATACTAGATGTATGTAAGTGGATGAAGGAAACTCTAACTTATAAGCCACATTACCAATTTTTTTCAAGATTTGACAAGGCCCATAATACTTAGGGGACAAATTATTATCCTTTTTATATTACTTCAAGGACATCTGCTTATATGGATGCAAGTGAACAAAGTACCAATCACCAATGTCAAAATTCCTCTCAATCATGTGTTGATTTACTTCCTGCTTCATGTGATTTTGGGTCATGGCTAAATTTTCATGCAAACTTGGAAGAACCTCTTATTGATGGTGAATATTTTACTCAACTGCATGAATCTTAGGATAGAACTTCAAGGTTAAAGTGATGAATGGAGGGTGGTATCCATATAAGGCCAAAAGGGAGACATTGTGGAAGAACTATGAACAAAAGTATTATACCACCATTTAACAAGTGAAAACCAATGAACCCATTTATCCTGTTTATGAGAAACAAAACAATAGAGATATCCTTGAAAACATTTGTTGACTACCTTAGTTTGTACATTTTATTGAGGATGATAGGATGAGTTATGAGCCAACTTGGTACCCAAACATACAAATAATTCCATCCAAAAATTATTAGTGAAAATGGGATCTCTATCACTGATAATGATCTTAGGAGTACGATGCAATTTTTGAACTATATTGAAAAAAGTAGGAGCTATTGTACTAGTTAAAAATGGTTGTGATAAAGAATAAAAATGAGTATACTTAATGAGATGATCCATAATAACCATGATAACATTTTGACCATCATATCTCGATAACCCTATAATGAAATTAATAGACACCTCTTCCCAACACTAGCTAAGGATGAATAAATGCTACAAAAGACATAGGGTTTTGATGGTTTCACCTTTATTTTGTTGATAGATCATATATTCAACCACATATTTTTGGAAATCCCCCTTGAGTCCTTCCCAAAAGAAATCCTACTTGATTTTATCATAGGTTTTCAAAAATCCTAAATGACCTCCAAGTGGGGTTGCATGAAGTTCCTGAAATGTTTCTTGTTTGACAAG
Organism: Torreya grandis; assembly: GCA_037957365.1. Classification (NCBI taxonomy): domain Eukaryota; kingdom Viridiplantae; phylum Streptophyta; class Pinopsida; order Cupressales; family Taxaceae; genus Torreya; species Torreya grandis. The sequence goes on along the minus strand of JARHVA010009342.1, from coordinate 262,242 downwards.
AGAATTCTTATATAGGTATAATATATCTTTATACCATAATACATTATCCTTCCATGTGAATTTTTAAAATCCACCTAAACCTTTCTAAAGATTTTGAATCAAATCATAGGTAGTATTATCATTTTCCAATTCTAATCTTTCTTATTCTAGTCAATTTGCCTACCAAATGGTCATGGCACATAGCAATCCCTCAACTAATTAATCCTTCCTAGATAGTGCATCTACCACAACATTTTCCTTGCCTTTTTTGTGGAATATTTCAAAATCATTTCATAACATCTTAGTTACCCATTTTTGTTGTTTTTTGATGATAACCATTGTTCCAAAAAATATTTGAGACTATCATGATCAGTTTTTACTTGAAAGTGATGACCCATCAAATAAGGTCTCCATTATTTGATTGCATGTAGAATGGCCATAATTTCATTCTCATATATGGGCTTGAGCCAATTTTTAACCTGTAGTTGGAAACTTCCAAATGAAAGTGGTCTATAGTATTATATGAGTACAATACCCATACCATATCTAGATGCATCACATTCAACCACAAAAGTCTTAGAAAATCAAGAGTGGCCAACATTGAAGTGGTGCACATAGCTAGTTTCAATTGTTCAAATGCCCTGGTAGCTATATTAATCCACTGGAAGGAGTATTTATTAAACAGAGAGGTGAGTGGGGCTATAATCCTACCATAATTTTTGACAAACCTATGACAGTAACTAGTTAGCCCCAAAAATCCCCTTAGTTGCTTGAGTGTCTTAAGAACTAGCCAGTCTACCATTCCTTGGATTTTTTATGATTCACTTTCACTCCTTCATATGAAACCATATAACCCAAATAATCAACCTCACAAGCTCCAAAATTACATTTGGAAGGTTTGGCATACAACTGATGTTGTTCTAGAATTGAGAGTACATGTTTCACATGCTACAAATGGTCTTCCCAATTTTTACTATAAATGAGGATATCATCAAAAAACACCAAAACAAATTTATTCAAAAATGGCCTAAAAACACCAAAATCTAAAATTTGGATGGTACATTTTTTAGACCAAAAGGTATAACCATAAAATCATAATGGCCCTCATGAGTTATAAAAGATGTTTTGGGTATGTCTTCATCATGGATCTAGATTTGATGATACCTAAAATGTAGATCTAACTTGGTAAAATAAAGAGCACCATTCAATTCATCTAGAAAATAATCAATGATAGGATTAGGAAGCTTATCTTTGATAGTGTACTTATTGAGCTCTCTGTAGTCAGGGTACATCCTCCAAGTTTCATATTTATTTCTCACCATGACAACTAGAAAAGAATATTCACTTTACCTATGGAAAATGATTCTTGTGGCCAACATCTCCTGTACCATCTTTTCAATTTCACTTTTCTAAGTTTAGGGATACGTATATGGCCTGAAGTTGGGTGGTGTACTACCAATAATATGTTTGATGTCATGATCATGCATGCATTTGGGTGGAATTACTTTTGGTATGTCATTAAAAATAACAAAATGGTTGTCAATCACTTGCAGATTAGGAGGTGTAGATGGATGAGTTGGTTGGACTTCAATGGAAAATAAATGAACCACAAATATTTTAGGACCCTTTTAGAAAATCTTAGTCATTTTATGGGAGCTAACAAGTTATGTATATTTAACCTTAATCCCCCTAGCTCAAATGTCCTTCCATTAGAATGAAAACACATGAATAATTCCCAAAAATTCATCTCAATAGTTACCAAAGTGGTGAGCCACTATACTCCCATAACAATGTCGGCTCCACCAATGGGAATAGAAAACATACAAAAATATAACAAGTAGTCTCCCATGGCTATATTAATACTATGAAATTTTGATAAATAACTGATAGTACCACCATCTGTAATCATGACCTAAAATGCAAGAGTGGATAAATGAAATAGTTCAAATGAGTAGCCATCTTACTTTTGATGAAGTTATGTGTGCTCCTAGAATCAATTAATTAGTGACCTTCTATTTCTTAAATAAACCCACCACCTAAGATTTTAGGGAGTAATAATACCTAAAAGGGCATGATAATAAATATTAGGCTAAGAGTCTTTATATTCCTCCTCAACTTCAACTACATTGTTACCAATTACCTCCTCATCATTTGCATCCTCACTAGCACCTTCGATGTAAAATGAATTATTTTTAGCACAGTGATGCCTTTTGCTCTATTTTATATCACAACCATAACACAACACTTTAAATCAATTCTCCTAAATTTATTTAGGTGTCAATCTGGTAGGTTGAGGAAATGATGGTGCTAGAAAGCTGCAATCATGACCAGTAGTGAAAGTTTTCCATTTGACCATCTCTTTTTCTTCTACCATGCATGCCTTTGGGATAGATTTTGATACAGATGATGGATTAAACATAAAAACCTACAATTAGATTATATATTTGAGTCCATATAGAAAAAAATTAATCAAGTTTACCTCAATGATGTCTTCCACCCATAAGGATAAATTCTAAAATTAATGAATATAATCCTTCACAGTTCTTATTTGACATAGTTTGGCTCACTAGCTAAAGTAGTTATCAAATACATTATGTTGATAATGAACCAATAACTCATCAATAAAAATAGACCATGTAATAGGAGTACCATTCTTTTTCTTTTAAGCACATAACCAATGATACCAAATGAACTACTTAGGTTCCAGATACAGAGATGCCATTATCACCTTTTAAGAACTAGGAGTTTGGCACAGATCAAATAAATTATCAATTTGGGTAATCCAAGTGAGATGATACTTACCATCAAACTTACACATGTCTAATTTTATCAACATTGTTTTCACACCAAGATTGGAGTTGTTAGTGTTGAGAGGAAGAAGACCCAAATGACGAGGTGGAGGGTTGTTTGGTTGTAACTAAGATGAAATGACATCCAATTGTGTAGTGATATAATGCAATTGAGTGTGAACCACATTAATCTCTCTAAGCATCCCTAAAACATTAGTTTGAATTAAAATAAAGTCATATTACCACACCAATCCATTTATATCATCTTGAAGTTAAGAAATCATCAGATCTAACATTTTAAATTCCATGTCATCCCTATAAGGAGTCTTATGGGTTTATTTCCCCCATTTTTTTCCTTTAGTAGTAGGACCACCATGCACAAACCCTCGAAGGTATTTTCACCCCAAAAAATATGTACTAAGAGATGGTACTATTGTGATCACCTCACTAAGATGAATCCAATGATTATTTTTGTACACTAGGGTGAGAAATTTTGTTACCAAAAAAATGTACTGATACAATATACCATTACAATTATCTCATTGAGATGAATCCAATGACTGCAAATGTGTAAAGGAAAATTTTTTTCTAGACTTTTTTTTTTTTTTTTTTTAAATATTTTTTTTTCAAAAAAACATTTCAAATAATACTGCATAGAAAAAAAATTAATTCTTGTCAGATTGTAAGTTATGTTTTTTTGCTCCTTATGCTCATAGAAGTCATGCCTCACTAGATCTAAAAAAAATTCTATAGGAAACTTGCCCAAATCAAAAATTTTATACTTGTAATTAAATTACTTATATGTTCACATAGAATAATTATATATCACATAAAATAAGCAAAGATAAGATATCACACAATAATAATTGACAATAGAGTAGATTACTAAATAATATATCAAAGCCATTTGAGTTGGAAACCTCCATAATAATGCAATAAGAGTAGAATACGTAATATGATGACCAAAGACTAACCACTACCTCCTATATATAGTCTACTTAGACATGGTTATTCCATAGACTAACCTAACTAAGAACATAGAGAAATGTAACAAGAATATAAAAGAGGTATGTAAGCCACATTTTGGCCATACATATCCTTAGACACAACAAAGGTTAAGGTCATAGCATCTTCTATGATGATCACTTTCCAAATAAGTCTTTAATTATGCATATTTATTACTATTTTTATAAAGTCAAAAGAATTCAAAATTAATAAAAAATTAGTGGTTAATTATTGCATATTATTTAACTAATTTAGATATTTCATCCCTTTAATCTAACTTAGGAATTACACAAAAGGTTAAATAATTTGGTGAAACTAACTTACTTCGAATATTACTTCAAACCCTAGTTTGTATTAATCCCTTTTTTTTTGAAATAAATTAGGGATGAATACTTTTGATTTTCTATTTTTTTTAGATAACCTAGGTAATTAAAAATCAATTTCATATTAGGGTTTCATTTTATTTTAATACAAATTTTGCAATAAACCATAGATTCAATAAACCTTAACCCTAGACACACTTAGGGTTTGTATCCTTTTTATATTCATACTTATATTTCATATCCATATATCTTCTAATTTGTATTTCATATAATCATGCTCATACTAATATAATAAATTAATCACTTTTTATTTTAAAGTTTAATACTTTCATTTTCATGCTTGTTCCCTTTAATTCAGAATGAACTCAAACAAGACATCAACATATGTATATATGATTATTTATATAAATTTAAATATATGTCATATATCATAGCATGTTATATTTCTCCTATGTGGAAATACATTTAAAAAAAAACCCACTCACATAGGGGATTTATCACATAAGCTAATAACTATGTTTCAAGTTTCAATGTCATATCTTATGTACAAGAAAGAATCTCCTTCTCCTCCTCATCTCCATGAGGGTGATAACTAATTTCCCTCTAACTAGGTCTATTCTATCATTCATCCATGAGATGAAGCATCTTATAACAATGTCATTATTCCCCATACTCATCCTATTCACACATCCTCCCTATAGGGTATGTTTCTACATGTTCAATCAGAAATAACTAGGGTTTGCACTTGTGAAACTCTATGTGATCAAATTATCAGTATGATAAAGATAATTATCGGTTTAAAAAATTAGAATCAACTATTACATGAAAATATCACAACATTGGTAAAACAATTTACAAGATAAAGGCCTCTAGAGCATGATAGTGTAAATAATGTATATGCATTTTCACCTAGTCAATTTATGAAAAATAATGTTACATCTCAAAACACTAAATTAAAAAAAAGTACTTCTACAACTAGTGATTAAAAAATCATCTAAAGGTCAAATAAGAGTTCAAGTGTGGTAGTAACAGAAATGATTAAAGTGAAGTTGATTAACCTACCTCCTCTACACCCAATGAGGAGATCCAAATATTTCTATGCACATCATTGAATGCAGGTATTATACAGATTCATGTTTAGCATTTAAAAGGAAAATAAAAAAAATAATGGATACATATGACTCACATATTGACACTTCATCCACATAACATACAATGGAACATCTATAATTTTAAAAAGGGTCAAATTTAGAAACAATACAAAAATGGTTACCAAATCATAAGCTAGAAAAAAAAAGGCTAAAAATGTTGTGTTATGGAGCCTATTTATACATTAACAATGCATTTTTTAATACTGTACATTTTAAATATACTATACACTCCATATGTTTTTCTTGTCAGACCCTTTTTAATGGGAAACTATTTTGGGTTGATTCTACCTATGGTTTTAGTACCCATAATTTTGTAATACCACTTTGTTGATGTATTATGTATTGATGGATATTTAATATGTAATACATCACGAGAACAAGGGTTTGAGAAGGAATAATAGAATGTGTGAATTTAGGTGTGAATTCAAGAGGGTGTATTGAGCACAAATCCAAAGAATATTTGTGCATTGTAGTTGTGAGAAGATTGATCTGAGAGTGGTTTATACTCTCATGGCTTGTAATAAAATTTGAGCAAGTGTTTCTTGGTAGATGTAGCTTACATTGGATGAATCATGATATATCTAGTCTTCTTGTTGTGCATTTTATTTCTATTCTTTCTGCATCTCTATTTGTATCTATTATTACGATTCTATGAAATTATTCTACATCAATTTCTATATTTATTCCTAACACCAAAAGCATAATCAACACAAGAAATAGTAAAATAAGCACATATAAATCAAGAAAATATAACTCTCCAAAAAGAGGCTCAACATATAATATGGTACAATTTTGGTCAAAATTATTGACAAAAATTTGATTATCATGGTCAAGGTTTGGGCAAGCAAGCCCAAGACATCACTTCTCCTATTCTAGCAATTGATAATATTAGTCATTAGGATTTGTAGAACATACTAAGTAATATTAGTCATAAATATAGTTTATCAAAGCAAAACATCTAGATACATAAGATGTGTTACACAAATAATAAAAAATTAAGTTGTAAATTTAAAATCATGCTCAACCAACAAGTATTCTCAAAAAAGGCTTTCTAGCAAAAGAGCCTACACAACAACATTGTATGCCTATAATAGGCATAGTTCTAAATGGAAAAACCACAATTAATATGCAAAAGCACAACTTAGAAAATTAAAATCCATAATGTGAGGTAATTCCATTTAGCATTCTAGGTTATTATGATTTTGATGATGAACAATACTCAAATTACTGCTACAACAACATTCAACTAAAACATAGCATTCACACTGCATGTGATATTGCCATTCCTATTTTTGACATAAGATAAAGTGATAGTGAGTCTCCCATGAGAATCATTGGATAGTATGGTTCCTACTATTGTACATACATTTGTCTCTTACTCCTTGGACATAATTTATTTTCATTTTCTTATACATAGTTTATTTACATAAAATACAAAAAATAATATAGCATGCCAAAATACAAAAACATTCAAATATTACTTAGAAAACACAAAATTTATAGATTGTATGCATTGCTATGTTTACATTTCTTCTACTTGCCAAATATTACATATTTATATCTATCTTAGTATAGTTGATTTTATCATACATAGATGTTTCACTTGCTCTTATCGAGTGCTTGCATATTCCATATAGGAATCCAATCCACTACACTGATCCAAAATTGCTATCATCTACCCATTAGGGGCATATACATCGATCCAAGTTTATTCATTTGACACATCCACCCACTTGGGGGAATATTATACATAGTTACTACTACCAAGTTTTATCCTTACATCTTATTCATTCTAGTTTATGCATTGATATATCTTGATATTAATCATTGCTGCTGATTGCTCAATTTTTTTATCAACTATCATTCGTTAGACTCAGCATATGTGCATCCTAGAATTTAAATAGATTTTTACTACATAGTTACACATGATTTCATTTATAGCTTTCCTAGTTTAGAATTGAGAGTGTTTCTTATGATTATTCTATTTGAGGGCATCTAAATATACCATTATTCTTTAGATTTATGCGACTTCTATGTTTGTATGCCTTGGTCATGTGCCCATGTCCCCTATGTGTGATTTCCTACTTGTATATGTATACATTTGAACATTTCATATGTGGCTTTAAGCTAAATTTATTTTTGTTTTCTTATGTGGACATTTGAACATGTCCTTATATGTCTTCTATTCTCATATTTAGTGACTTGTGCCCATGTTCCTTGTATTTTTCCCCTTGGCCTAATTTTGCATGCCTCATGTTTTTTATATGTATGCTTACATGTATGCATCTTCACCATGAAACTTCCATTTTTTGTTACACACACACCAATTTTTGATGCCATGAGGGACCTCATGCATCTACCCTTCCTACTTGGGTGCCATGATGGACATCATGCCCCATCCCCCTAGGTAGCTACATAGATTTTTTATTATACACATTGATTACATATATATTAACACCCTTATGCAATGATATATTACATCATACATCTTACATGACATACTTATGCTTAGGTACTTTTACATTTTGATGTTATGTTTGTACATTATATTGGGATATCATGTAGTTATCATATATATGATCCTACTAACATATTTTGTAAAGCTATTTATTTTTAGGACAATTCTTACATAAGTTCCACAAATGCCCTCAAAAGAGGGGGAATTCATAGGGTTTTGTCATAGAGATCATGCTCCTAGATCATAATTCATAGATCATTTTCAACACGTAGGCCTAGTTTCAAAAATCAATCATAGGATAAACACAGGAAAAAATAGGAACTTTGAAACTAGTTTAGATCACCTAGATTTTAGACCAAACAAACATTAGCACCCAGAATGGGACAATAGAACCACACAACACTACTATACACTATAGGGTTATACTATCTAGTAGCCTCAACTTTAGGGTAGTTTAGATTAAATATAATAGTATACTAGGTATAATATAGATTTACATAGGTATAGTAATAGGTTTGATAGTTATGTTCATATTTTTCTCAGATACACTCATTTCAACTTATATTCAGACTAGTTGCTCATATTTGTGCACATAATGTGTATTATGATTACTCCCACATTTAGTTTAGATACATAAATTCATTTATTACATACTCAATCTAGAATCAATATACTCAAATATCAGATTGGGGGCATGTGCATGGAACATAGTTTCCATATGTTCATTTACACATAGTTTGATCATATGGAATTGTAAACTCCATGTCATTCTCTATGTTTTATATACTTGATATCATATTCCAGGTTTTCACCAGTTTCATGCCTTACCCCATCTATAGTGGTTGGAATTTTTGAGTGGCCTAAAGTTGCCTAATGTAACTAGGTAGATTGACATACACAGTTAAATATACCTAGTTAGATACTTTCATCACTTTGTGTAGTATAGTTTTATATGCATCTACTTCACATGGGTGGGTAATGATGGATTCAAAACTAGATTGAGTTCTTGAGCCACCCACATATGAGTATTGAGTAAGTTATTAACTTAGTTAAAGCTATTCAATGATTTGATCATGATGTACACTCACACACACATAGGTTGTCACCAGGTTCATGCATTAGTTTGCATACCCAATGAGGTGTATTCATTCCTTTCCTCTTTCCTATCTCTTTACTTAATTTTACTCAATTAATTTATTTAGTATAGTTTTTTTTATAATATCTTAAGGACTATTTTTTATATGTTTTATTGCATTCCATTGCTTTGGATCATATTTCACATATGCATACCTAAATTTTCATACTTACACTTAGCTAAACATGATTTTCTTCCTAGGTACATTGATGTATGCTTATTTTTACTTTATACTAGTCATTTAACTTTTTTGAATTTCTAGCATAAAAGGGGGGGGCAGATATAGTCACCTAAATGTGGTATTTGGATTCTAAGAGTGTTTATTAAGACAAACTATGCTTAGTTTATCCCTTGTCCTATCCTATATCCTTTATCACATTTTTTCATTCCATTATGGAGATGACAAACATCTTCTATTGGTTAAAACATATTCCTAGAATAACTTTTCTAGAGCCCAACCTAGTGTGCCCAGCAGTCTACCAACTGAATACTAATTCCACATTAAAGACACTAGATCCACATGGAACCAATGCCCCCAAATTCCTGCTAGTGTCCCTTGACTTAATTCTCTCAAATAAATATATTTTAAAATGTGTACCACTTCTAAAGTTGACCTAAGTACATTTTATTATCTTCACAAGCTATGAATCTCTATAAATATAGGACTATTATACCTTTATCCACTAGATGGAAAATGGATGTAAAAACCTATCCAAATAAGAAATAAGTTGAGTAAAATTACTATATTTGATCCCTATTTTACCCTACTTATGCATACTACCATCTATAGCTACCCTAAGCCTATATTTCAAAGATTTTAAAGATCAAACACACTCAAGGCATTCAATTGAACATGCACAAGGCGCTAGGTGGGAGAACTACATTGATCTTGATCCCTTCTCAGAGTATTTGTATGTAGGCAACTCTTTTCATAGTAGGGTGTTGAGGATGTCCAACCTATCTTACTAATAAACACACATTTTGTTCTCATTCCATACTTTTAAGGATGATTAGGTTTTTCACACTAAATTAAATTTTCTAGGCACAAAATAAAGTTCCAATTTTTGTGTGTGTAGTAATAGAACCTAGAAACATAGGCACAAGTGCTCCCAGAAAAAGGAACAGTCCTTCAAATAATAAATTAGCACCATTTTGAGGACATTAGAGTATCTTGGCACTACTATCTAGGTGGGAAAATACTATCTAGTGATGAATCAGACTCAAGGACCCTATTGGTGCCACTCAGACCTATCGAGAACCTAATTTTTAGAATCTAGATCTTCCATGACAATTACTTTACATATAAGTCTCTATTTATGCATATTTATTAATATTTTTAGAAATTCAAAAGAAGTCGAAATACATAAAAAATTAATGGTTAATTATTTCATAATATTTAACTAATTTATACATCTCAAACCTTTAATCTAACTTAGGAATTACACAGGTAAAACCCTAAAAGGTTAAAAAAACAATCCTGTAGGTGGGCATTCTAGGCTTAAAACCTATTACAAACTTCTTGTTAGATTGATTCTCCTTCCATTGATAAAATAAAATTATCTTGAGAGCAAGGTGGAGTTTTTTAAATATATTTACCAATGATAAACCAAATAGTTTTTATCAAAGAACCTCTCATTACAAGTTGCAATCCTAACATAGTCTACTAGTGCATGTATGACTACATTATTCTTTTGTCACTTTGACTATATTGGTGTCTTAAAGGAGTTTTATGGAATTTGTATAGCTATGATCATTAGTATGGATATCTCAATAATTCATTACAGACCTAACCTTTATTCATAGGTCTATTACTTGCTTTCCTACTCTTGAAACCTTGTTCAAACATACTAGTCTAATGGATTTGTGCCTACCACCTAAAATTCCTTAGAAATAATGATATTATAGAGATTATAAATCTATTATTTTCTATTTTATTTTCCTATACACCTCCCTTGAGTTTTTTCAATCCCTATTTCATATGTATTGTTCCCCAAAAAATCAAACTTGCTTGCCCATAGAACTATGTTTCTCTCAATTGAGGTTTGTGTGCTTGAACCAACATTAGAAATTCACTTGGGAGGTGAATAAAAGTTGGTATAATATTTAATGGAGATTGGGATACTATTAAAAATGTATATCATTTGATTTAGATTCTTTCATAATACAAAATCCTTTCAAATGTATCAAATAGGCCCAAAACTTGCACTCTCTCAACCTTGTAACCTGTACTTGCAAATTTTACTCATTTATGAATATGAATATTTATTGAAGATGATTTAGGAGAGTTTATTTAAATTTTATGAGGTGATAAATATCATGTAATTTTTTTTTAAATCACATTAATGCTATACATAATCTCACAACTCCATACAACTCTGACTATCATGTCTAAAATAATAGAATAAAGAAATTTCTTGTTAGTACCAACGTGATCTTTGGGAATTTGTGTAAAATTTGATATTTTAAGGATCATTTAACTCTAAGAGACACTTGAAAACCATTTACATGCATTAACCAAGATTATACATGCCATTTCAAGGGAAAAATTATGAGACTAGGGGTTTAGAGGGGTTTAACTTATAACAATGGTTCATAAAGCTCTACCCCCTAACCCCAAAAATATTGCCATAGATTTGAAGGGCATATGGGTATTCAACATCACCAATGATAATTTTACCTAATACACCTCCTTCCTTTTTAACTAACTATTAGAGGTATAATCACTAAGGGGGGGAGGGGTAAATCAATGATGCTAGATAATCTAATTTAATTTCCAATTATTTGATATTAAATATACATCAAATTGATCAAGCAACATAATCATGAAAGCACATACATCCAAAGCATACATCACATGAACACATCATATACATGGGAAACCCTATTAGGGGATAAAACCCACTAAACCCTATAAGATGGACTACAATCCTATAAAACAATATCCAATATTTAGACCAACACCAACTGATCAAGGAATACCCATCCCTTAGTTTAGTGAGACACCAATCCCATAAGGAGCTACTACTCTTATCTAGCTAAGATCCCATAACAACTAAACCTTTATAAATATTTACCTTTCAAGGAGGAACTGATCCACTAGGTAACCAAGCACCTAATTAAATACCTAAAAATATTATCTTGAACACTTGTTTCTACTCTTTAATTGATGATGATCACCTTTGTCTGCACTCTTCACTTCCAATCTCTCTCAAGCTGCCTCTAGGGCTAATTTACTCAAACTACCTCGTCTAGGCTCATTAGGTCTAATGACCTATGTATCTTCCTACATCAACTTGATCAAATAAACATTATTGAATCTCTATTTGTTCTCAATGGTCTTTACCTTCTCTTTCAAAGGTTATTTCCTTCACTTGAATACACACACACTCAACTAGCTCAATTAGTCCAATTAGACCTTATACTTATACCACTCTCTTTCTTTAACCCATCTTGGTTAGAAAAGATGCTTACCATAATTTTTTTACATTTTAAATATGTCCTCATACACATTAAATTTAAGAACCACATAGTCCTTATGTCATCCAATATGTCATTAGCCCCAAACCACCATTAGGTCTTGGTGAGACCTAAAACAATTAGGTCTTCATACTCATACATTGCATGCGAGACTACTTGTACCACCTTCATTCTTTAAAAATTCTCAAAAAACATCAAAACTATCTCAAATATCCCTTTTATAACTCCATCATAGGTCCATTCCACTTGGAACTTCAACTCAAATCTTGAACCTATCATTTAGGTCTCCTTGCTCTTCAGGTATTCATACACATAAAATATAGTCTCAAACTTTTGAAAAAACCACTCAAATATTTTACATATACATATGATTATATCATATTGGTGAACCATTCAAGACTTATGCTATACATCCATGTGATTTAGACACTTAAACATAGGCTCTAAACACTCAATTCAACTCTCTCAAAATGACCACTCAGACTGGTCATATAAAGTCAAAATACAATCAAGCTATTTTGACTCTCCATTTCTGATTAGGGGAATATCATGAAAACCAATTCATTATAATAATCCTTAGAGACTTTATAGAACATATATATACTTATTTTCTTCCTTAACACTACTAATAACTCTTTCAAATCACTCATACAACATGGTCACTCAATTTGCCAATGCATTCAACAAACACAGTCAACTTCTAAGCAATTATTCACATTAAATATGGATTGGTCAAACCTCCAAAATACACAAAAATAGTATTCATTTAGTTTGAAACACTCTCCAATAGTTATTTAATCTTTAAACATAAAAATACTATCAAGAACAACTCAATTATCCTTCTTGGGTCACTTGCAGAACATGGCCAAACACATAGTCAACTTTGGCACTCAATATCTTTGATTGTATGAATAGTCAAACCTTATAATTAGATTCTATGGATATTATTTGAATTTATATTCAAATTTTCTTCTTAAATCACCATTATATTCATCTTATATCAAAATATATAGCTAAAATACTATAGATTGGTTATTCCTTTGTTAATTCAAATATGAATGGTCACTTGTAATGCAAATATTATAGACACGTATCTTCATCTTGTATCCTTGCACAACTTAATCAAACTCAATCTACCGATATTATTGTGATATTTTTGGATTTAAATATCATCACTCTTCATTGGTCTTTGATCTATGTTTACATGATCATACCACTCGATAGCCATACGTGCCTTTTAAGCACATTGACTATTTGACTCTAATGAACTTTTGCCACTTGGCATCCCTATGTGGCTTTTGAACATCCTTTGGCATATTGAATAAATACATACCATTGTATCACTAATAAAAATATAACATGATCCATTATATCTTTATATTCTTAGATTAAATTCTCACCATTAGATTTGTGATTTAATTAAATGCTTACTGTAGATCTTTGATAATGCAAATTTGGCTAAGTATGGGAACTTAGTAAACTCTACCTAGAAGGCCAAATTTTCACCTTAATAAATTTTTATATGCTCAACCTCACGGCCTAAAATTCTAACTACATGATTAAATTTCATAAGGGAATCCATCCATGTATCAAACTTTTCTTGAAACCTTCACATGTGTGAAATATGACATCATCAATCTATTCACTCAGATTTATTTATCAATATGACTACTTGAGTTTAGACATTCATATGACTACTTTTATGAATTCCATTCACTTCCATAATCATTATAATAACTCATGAAATATCATAGGGTCTCTACAACATATCCATATCATTAATATCATCCATCAATTACCTCATTAAGTCAAACACTAAAGAACCATGTAGGAACACTGAAGCTCATTGAAGCACACTTTGTCATTGTCATTCTAGCACACATGATACCTCATCAACATCCTTGGTCATATTTGAGACATCATTGATAAACATCCAACATTATCCCCCTTTATCATTCATGTTAAACACCGATACAAAGCTTATGTTGAGACTCTATCTTTCTCTTGAAGCACTTTCTCTCCCTTGAACACAATGATAAAGTGGGATCAACTCCTAATCTTGCAGACTTGAGAATAATTCAAGGAAAAATAATAGGAAATGGCCACCTATAATATATGATATATAATCCCCATAAAATTATACATACCTCTTCTTACCTTGAGCTTCTCAAACATGCTCCATGACTATACTCTTCTTTGATCATACATAGTTTCTATGAATACAAAACACACATGAACATCAAAAAGTACATGAAATTACCTTGAAAACATCAAGAGGGACTCAACTTAAGTCACTTGAGATTAGGAATCCTTTTGAGCATCTTCAGACCGTTTCCAACAATGATGAACCAACATAATTGCCTTCATACCTTCTCTCTCAAATTTTACTACATAGTCCTCTGATCCTAGGACTTAACCATTTACAAATCTCACCCTAACTCCATATCATATACAAATTATCATTTGTAGAACTGAAAGACCTTTTTCATGATATAAAATATATGAAAACACATTCTTCTCATCCTTCATATCAATATTGTCTTTAGTCTTTCAACATTTGATCAATCAATTTAAACAATATAAATTGACAAGTTCTTAACTTCAAGACTAAAAACTATAAACATACCTCGAGCACAAAATAATAGGATCAAGATACCTTTATCTATAATATAATATCTTGACAACTTATCATCCTTGATCAGACACCTAGAAAATTCCATTCCCTGCTTACAGACCTTGCATACACAACTTCATTCTTCACCATATTGACTAACTAGACCATACATCAAAGATTGACCAAAACTTTGAATTTAGGATTACTTTCCATAAATATATCTTCTAAATTATTTGATCATAATACTTTGGAATAAATTCATAAAACTCATTGGTCCCCTTTAACCAAGCATATCTTTTCAAAATATCTTTCTTGTCTTGCAACATCAAACATAAACTCAACCAGTATCCACCATGATTCCTTTTGTTGACAAGTGTCTTCTTGAAGCCTAGAGAGAGATACCCCTTTGATATAATGAGACTAAAAGTCCTAAAAATTAAGAGACTCCCATATCTCCATACTCTAATTTGAATTACAATCCTACCTCATCACCAAATTGACTTTGAATGGATCCTTGACTTCATTCTTTGATTTAGACTTGTCAAAAAATGTAGACAGTATAAAATCTTGACTTTATTTCATGCCTATCATGGCAAACAAAACATCTTTGGTCTCAGTCTAATTTCTCCTAATAAATTAGTTTTACATAACCTTTTATGGCCTCTTTTTTACACACTAAGTGTTCCATACACCTTATTTTTTTTTGAAAACTCATTCAACTAATTCTTATAATATATATAAATGTGACCAAATCTATGACATCTAAAACAAACAAAATCATTCATACTTTTTTCTTAATGATGATTGTGATATTTATTTGACTAATTTATTTTCCTCTTGCATTTTCTAACAATGTGGCCAAACTTATTACATGCATAACAATGACTCTGGGAGGAATATCTCATTGCATTGATCTATCTAACTTGTCTTCTTTCTTGCACTCAAGGATCCTAATTAAACTTATCTTGATTTGATGGTCTTTGCTTATAGAAACTAGTAATAAGACCAAATCTTTGACAACTATAAAAAACAATGTCTTCCATACCCTTTTTTTTAATATGGTAGTGATCTCCCTTTGACTAATTAATTATTCTTACATATTTCTTTTCCATATGAACAACAAGATTACAAATAAAATAATGGACCATAAAATATTTGGCATAACTTGAAGCATTAGTTGTCTGATTAGCTTTTTCATTTTACCTTTGACTAGATTTGACTTGATTTATTTCATGTTACCAACCTATTTTCCTTATTCTAATCTATTTTATTGTTTTTCAATCTTGCCTATATTGATTATGACCTTTTCATGCTCATCCTTTAGGGAAACAAGATTAGCCTTCAATTGAACACATTCATCTTATTTAGTCCTCATGCTTGAACTTGTAGACTCTAATTGAGTTCTAAGATATTTTATGGTCTCCTTATCTTCCTTATCCCATTTGGCCATGTCATTTTTCAATCTACATGCTTTCTATTCAATAGAATTGATTAGTTCTTGATTCTCCTTTTCCTCTTTCATGGATTTGTCTGACAAACTCCCCTCAATAGATCTGACTTGCACTTCAAGACCTTTGATCATATTCCTCATTTTATGATTCCTCTTATTTTTCTCATTCAATTCACCAAATTCACTCATGAGCTCAGCTTTTATATTAAATTCTTCTTCTTCTTTATCATAAAAAACTTCTTCATAAAACATGATGATCTATTCACCCATATTGTACCTTGGATCATCTTCAAGTGGTTAAACTTTCACATAAGGTTATGCTCTGGTACCAATTATTAGAGGTATAATCACTAGGGGTGAATTATTAATGCTAGATAATCTAATTCAAATACCAACTCTTTGATATTTAGAATACATCAACTTGATCAAACAACATAAACATGAAAGTATGTACATCCAAAGCATACATAAGAGAATACATCACATGAAATTATCATATATGTGGGAAACCCTCTTGGAGGATAAAACCCACTAAATCTTGAAAAATGGGATATAGTCCTATAAAACAAGATCTAACATTTAGACCATCACTAACTGATCAAGGAACACCCATCCCTTAGTTTAGTGAGAAACCAATCCCACAAGGAGCTAGTACTCCTATCTAGTTGAACACCCACAACAACTAGATATTTAGCAAAATCTACCTCACAAAGAGGAACCAACCCCCTAGGAAACCAAAAACCCACTTAGATACCTGAATAGATCATCATAAACACATATTTCTATTTTTCAACTGATTATGATCACTTTTGTCTGCACTCTTCACCTCTAATCTCTCTCAAGATGCCTTTATGGCTAACTTGCTCAAACTTCCTCTTCTAGGCACATTAGGTCCAATGACTTGTGTGTCCTCCTATATCAACTTGATCAAAAAATCATGATTGAATCTCTATTGGTACTTGATGACTTGTACCTTCTCTTTCAAAGGTTATCTCCTTCGTTTGAATCCACACACACTCAACTAACACAATTAGTCCAATTAAACCTTGTACTTATACCACTCTCTTTATTTAACCCAACTTGGTTGGAAAAGATGATTAACATAATTATTTTACCTTTTAAATAGGTCCTCATAAATTTTACATGTAATAATTACACACTCCTTAGGTTTTTCAATATCTCATTGGCCCCAAATGACCATTAGGTTTTGGTGAGACCTAAAATAATTAGGTCTTTGTACTCACACATTGAATGTGAGACTACTTGGACCACCTCAATTCTTTACCAATGATTCAAACACATAAAAAATATGTCTAATATTCCATTTATAAATCCCTCATAGGTCCATGCCACTTGGAACACCAAATCAACACTTGAACCTATCAATTAGGTCTCCTTGCTCTTCAGGTCTTCATACATAGAAAATACAGTCTCAAACTTTTGAAATAACTACTCAAATATTTCACATAGACACATGATTAGATAATATGGATTAATATTTTATGACATATAGTACACATACATGTGATTTAGATAGTTTAACACAAGCTCTAAGTACTCAATTCAATGATCTCAAAATGACCACTTAGACTGGTCATATACAATCAAAATACAATTAAGTTATTTTGACTCTCCATATCTGATTAGGGGCATATCATGACAAAAAATTCCTTATCATAATCCTTATATAATTTATATAACATATCTATAGTCATTTTATTCCTTAACTCTACTCAGAACTCTTCTAATTCACTCTTGCAACATGGTCACTAAATCTGCCAATGCATTCAACAAACATAGTCAACTTATAATCAACTATTCACACTGAATATGGATTGGTCAAACCTCAAAAATCCACAAAGATAGTATTAATGGAGTATTAAACACTATAAAATATTTATTTCATATTATATACTATCAAAAATAACTCAATAATCCTTCTCATGTCACTTACAAAACATTATCAAACACATAGTCAACTTTGGAGATCAATATATTTGATTGTATAAATAATCAAACATTATAACTAGATTATATAGATTTTCCTTGAAGTTATATTTAACTTTTATTTTTAAATCACCATGAATTTCATCTTGTATCAAAATATATATCTCAAATACTACAGACTGGTTATTCTTTTTTAATTCAAATACTAACAGAAACTATCTAATGCAAATATTGTAGACACGTCTCTTCATCTCGTGTCCTCACACAACTTGATCAAATGCACTCCATCAATATCCTCATGAGATTAATATATTTAAATCTCATCTCTCTCTATTTATATTTGATATATGCTTCCATGATCATACCACTTGGTAGCCTCGCATACCTTCTATGCACATTGACTATTTGAATCCAATGAACTTCCACCACTTGGTAGCCCTATGTTCCTTCTGAGCATATTTTGACATATTGAATAAATACACATAATTATATCACTATTGATAGGATAATGTACTATTTTATATCATTATATACTTATATTAAATGCTCATGATTAGATTTGTGATAAGATTAAATGCTCACTGTAGATCTTTGATAATGTAAATTTGGCTAAGTATGGGAACTTAGTAAACTCTACTTGGAAGGCCAACTTTTCACCTTAATAAATTTTGTTATGATAAAAATAATGACCTAAAATTTGAACCACATGATAAAATTTCATAAGTGAATCCATCAATGTATCAAAATACTCCTAAAACCTTCACACATGTGAATTATGATGTCATCAATCTGCTCACTCAACTTTATCTGTCAAGATGACTACTTGAACTTAGACATTCATATGACTATTTTGATTAAATTCATTCACTTCCATAAGTATTATAATCATACATGACATCTCATAAGGTCTCTAAAACATGTCTATACCACCAATATCATCCATCAATTAGCTCACTAATTTAAACATTGAAGAACCATGCAGGAACACTCAAGCTCATTGAAGCACACTTCGTCATTGTCATTTGAGCACACATGACACATCATCAACATCCTTGGTCATCTTGGAGACATAATTTAAAAACCTACAACACTAACCTCATGAAAATTACCATTATTTACTATTTTAGTGACTCGATGGAGAAGTTCGGTAGTTTTTTAATCTTTCTTATACCTACAACTTTTGCATTTGCATGGTTTTGAGCTTGAAGAGGATGAAGTTTTGAATAGCCTATAATACCATGATCAGTTTGAAATACTTTAAATGAGACCTCTTGATCAATCTCTAGGATTTATTCTCAATGTCCTATACCCTTCTTCATTAAGAAAGCTATTCATTCTACCAAAATGACATGTTGTAATTGTTGTAGTTATATACAAGATCTTTCTTGGAGTCTCCTTTGGATTGAAGAATGATAATATAATGCACAAATACACTCTCCTATCTACATTTATTTTATTATTCTAATGTTTAGGTATTAGACAATGAACAAAATAGTTTCAAAAATGAGTTATAAGTTTGGAAAGAAATTTTTTGACACTTTGACCAAGTGGATGGTCATAAAGACATATAATACGATCTTAAAAAGTGTCAAATGAATCAACAAGTCCTTTTTTGACCTCTATGCATGGTTTTAGACCTTCACACTTGATGTCTACCAATGTGGTTACATTAAAACACTTCAAAAATCAATATAAGATAAAACAATAGAAACCTCAATATTTCCAAAAGTGTTGTAAACTCTCCAAAGACTTGATATTACAACATTATCTATCTCACTAGCTTATCTCCTAGTCCACTATCCACTATGGAACACCATTCTTTATTGGATGATCACCACTTCTTTTTTTGATCATGCATCACTTATACCCCAAATTTCACCAACTTACCTTAATCTTTCCAAAGTTACCTTAAACATGTCTAAATGCATTGTAAAATACTTCATTTGGAAATGGAGATTGATGCAATGTTTCAAGTTTTAGATGGTGGGGGTTGAATTTTGGTCTAGAAGCCCAAAATATCAACATTTTTTGTGACTCACAGGGGTTGGTTAGCTTTTTAAACAATTATATTAGTATCCTTATAAGTCCATTAGGCTATGGAGTCACCCATCACTTAACAACAAACCTAGTTTAGGTGTTGAAAAATGATTAAAAGATTTTAGAACATGGTGAGACAACTGATAGTACCTTCTCATACACATACCAAACAAAAAACAAACACACCTATGCCATGTAACACTTAGGTAAAAGAGAAATAATAAAAAATTAACAAACATTTGCTAGAAGTACTTAGAGAAAGAAAAATACTAAAATACTATGTAAAAGATGAGAATACCATCAATCTACCTAGATCAATCAAAATCCTCATAGGTCTTCTCCACATGGTTGATAGAGATGAACAAATTGATTATTGGATTTTGTTCTTGTTGGAATAGCTCTTTGACTTCTTAATAACCTCATTATTTTTTTTCAAATGAATCAACTAAATCAAACATATATCCTATATACACAAAATCCTATTATGGTTCAATGCTCACCTCATGTTTCTCTTCATCCTTGAGAAAGCTCTCTAATGTGATCACATTTTGATTCATAGGATTAATTATAGCCTCAACCTCTAATAACTCACTAGAACATTTTTCCTAGCCTTTTATGACGTCTTGATATATGCCATCTTGTTTTTTGACTACTACAAGTTATTCAAGTTCTTCAAGGAGCTCCAAGTACTGCCTCCTAACCTCATTAGGGTCTTCTTGAGATATGTTTTGATCAACACCTCTTTGGGCATGTTCTCCAACCTTGCCAACCACCCTATCAATCTCTTCACAAAGATATGTAGACTTAAAAGGAGTATGAATATCTTACATGAGCTCAAGGTATTACTTACATTCTTCATTGGGGTCTTCTCTCTATATGTTTGATCAATGTCATTATTTGCAAGGTTTGCAACTTGATTAAGGAATTTATAACCAATATTGAAAATATCAAACAAGTTGATATCAATTGAAATGTACTCTTTAGATGGCATATTTAAAATACTACCCTTATCAACCTTATCCAAACTATAGTCTCCTTGAAAAATGGCATAACCTACATTTAGGACCTCAAATAATTCTTGTATCTAACTTTCACTTATTTTTGGCTCATTTAGACTCTCTTTTTATTTCATGTGAGATGGTATGGAGGTTTACTCATCAAGAATAGAAAAAGAAATGGAGTATACACCTTCTTGACTATGTTAATGAAACTAATAATAGCTATTAACCTAAACAAATGAATCATTAATATATTTTTCACTTGGTGCAACAATATCAAGGTGAATAATATATCCTTCTTTTGATTGTGATTTCAAAATGATGTCAAAATAATCAAGGAGTTATTATTTAAATTCATGTTCTGCTTGGATGTTTTTTTCACTCTCAAAGTCTTCCTCTATCACACCTATTATAATAAAAATGATTGAGATAGGGGTGAATTAGTCTTCAAAATATTTCAATCAATTACATCCACTCATCTATGAACTAAGAAAACAACATATTGATCTAGCAATGCATTAAGAATCAATCACATGAGCATGAAACAAGATAACAC
This sequence comes from Torreya grandis, assembly GCA_037957365.1. Classification (NCBI taxonomy): domain Eukaryota; kingdom Viridiplantae; phylum Streptophyta; class Pinopsida; order Cupressales; family Taxaceae; genus Torreya; species Torreya grandis. The sequence continues at coordinate 240,323 of JARHVA010009342.1, read as the reverse complement.
ATAACATATATGAGAAAATATCATGGGGAATAAAACCTAATAAAAAAAATATTGGACATAAATATATTAAAAAATTATTGGACATAAATATATTATAAGACAATGAATCAAATTTAGTTGAGCAATAACCCAACATGGAGCACCAACCCTAGATTTATCAAGCATCCAATTGACTTTAACAATCACCCATTGCTAGGAAGATACAAACCCATATGACCAAGAAACAACTCAATAAAATGAAACTTATACAAGAAAAAACCTACAAGGTAGATCCAATTCCATCTTGACTAAGCACCAAATCAACAGAGACCAATTTTTCAAGCTCCAACCTGTAATGAAGCTTCAACTCCCTTAAGCACTAACTCAGTTAATCACACTTATTTATTTTAATATTCACTCAGATATATGTTTAATATATCCAACGCCATACATTAGTAACACATATTTGATGAAACTCTGATATCCCCTCAATATAAAATGATCACTTCTTCAACTCAGCTCCACTTGATCTCTCTCAAAACTGCCTCTAAGCTTCTTTACTCAACTAGCCCTCATCAAGACTAAACATATCATATGACCTTGATATTCATATTTATAAAACCTATATAATATTCATGAAATTATTATGTTCTCTCTCATTAGGTTTTAAAACATGTTACCTAACCTCCTCAGGCTCATTGATTTATCAATCCATTCACTTCCTCTAAGCTTGCTCAAATAGGCCTAAAATTGCCTTGTATATATACTATTCTTATGTTTATATGTCACTTGGTCAGACACACACCCTTAAACTCTTCATTTTTACATATAATATGTATTATTAAATCTCATAAACAAGATTAAAATTACCTTTGATTCCATTTTGGTCTGTCATGACTCAATTAGGCCTCATTTCACTTTTAGGTCTCATGGAGACATAATTACATTAGGTCTGTCTAGTAACACATTACCATTTTATCCCTTAGAAAACATTTCACCTCAAAAAATTTCAATATTATTTGAATTAAAAACTAAAATATATCTTATAAAACATCCTTTTATCTCCATAACAATTTTTAGTTCTAACCACTTCATGAAACCCCTCAATAATAGTCAGTCCTATTAGGCACATGTACACTGAAAAGTCTACCTTTCAATACTTAAGCTCAAACACACTTGAGATAGTAAAATATTATCAAAAAAGTATATATATAGAATAAAATTATCTTAGGGTCATTAAAAAAATCATTATACACTTCCACTTAGGAGATAAGGCTTCAAGAATGCCTATGTAACTCACATAAAACTGCCAGTTTACCTCAAAACATAGCCATGGTGACTTAGACCTCCAACACCTATATAAACAATTTAAATGAATTATGATGTATATATATGATACTATGAGATAATTATACTATTATTGGATATAAATATCATATGGTCAAATGGGAAATATTAGTCTTGCAGACCAATTTCTTGACCCTATATCACATAATCTAAATTGAACCAGACTAATCATGTTTTGAGTAACATTTTCACCACATTATGAATTTTAAAGACTTTTTGAAGCATAAAAATGACTTAAAATTATTTAATAACATATATATGCACTTGTTTTCATCATTTTATCATGAAAACACACTCTAATTCATCTTTTCACTATTGCTTGGGTTTTTCACTATTCACACCATTAGGTCTATCTACGACTGGCTAACTTGGATGAATAGTTTAACATATTATAAGGGTGGAAAATATATATAAAACTTTATGTACATGTATTATGATTTTATATCTCCTTATTCCATACATTTTATTTTCTTGACTAATGCAAATTTTGACTTTTACAATAAATTCTTCACAAACAAGCATGTATCTATGCATTTTCTCTCTCATTTGACTAACACCCACCATATAGAGGTACTTGGGAGAGTTTAATACAAGATATAGTAGTTTTTATAGTCATTAAAGATTATTATAGGATATTTTAAATAATATATTTCACATTGGGTCCTTATTATGGTTTTAGGGAGGTTTAACATATGTTTTGGTGTTAACAATTATTCATAAAGGACTTCCCCTTCAATCCAAAAACAATGTATAAATATCTTATATATTACCCTTACATATCTCTCTTTACTATATTAGGTTCCCATGCATAGGCTAAACGTGCCAATGAATGTCTGAAAGTGATTCTCGGGTCTTGAGACCTCATTCTATGAATTTGAGAAGGACTAAAACAATGTTTATTGCAATTTCATTCAGACCATGGCCTCAAACTTTGTGAAAATTATTAAAACAACATATCATACCATTATCTATGCTCCCATATGTAAAATTTTCTTGAAAATTGATCTTCATGCCTCATTAGGCTAAGCAAGGTCTAAGAGTGGTCTAGGTGCAGACTTGATCTGAAGGTCTTACCCCTATAGGCTCACATTGAGACTCTAATGTATGATTATACAACTTATTATTATGATCACACAACCTTAAAAACATCTCACATGCCTGAGTTCACTCACCTTAACCCATCACTGGCTCATACCTTCACCATGCCATGACTAGGCTCAAGATTCCATTGCACTTGACACCTTGACCTGTACTTTCTATGCCATAACCTCAAAAAAACTTCAATAAAGTAGACATAATACAAAAAAATACACTTATATCACTCTACCATTCTCTTTCTAATGACAACAATGTATCACAACCTTATATAGACCTAAAACCATATGACCAAGCTTCATATGACTAGACATCTCTCTTCCATTCACCTGAACACCATTAGCACCTTGAACCAAACCTTAATTCAACCATAAGACATTAGTTTCCTTAAAATTATCTCTTTCCTTCAAATTATCTTTTGCTTTAAAATTATCTCTTATCACATGGCTCATCCTCAAACTCTTCATGTCATGACTATGCCACATTATGCACATACCTCTTCATATCATGACATCAATGACTTGTATAGACCTCTTCATAAAATTTGATTCCTATGAAGACACTAGTTATCTTTAAAAATCTTACATGACCTGTACCTTCTATGATCACATCACTCATGACAATTCTCATCAATGCATGACAATTCTCATCAATGCAACACTCTGCATACCTTGACATATCACATATTGCCATATGTCTTTAGTCACCTTTGTCATAAACCTTGATAGTAAAATATTGACATGATACATATTTGACATCAATGACCGTTATGCCTTTTTATGATGCACCCTTTTTATGTCAATGACAATAACATGCCAATAAACTCCCCCTTTGTCATTGATGACAAACACACTACAAACTAAAATCACTTCAAAATGGTACTTTTACCATATTCCCATTCTCCCAATTTTGACATTAATGAAAAATAGACACATAAAATGTTATCCCTCATGATGTAAATTATTGGATCACACCTCTTACAATAAATAGGATATTCAACATTTCTTGAGTCTATAAAGCATTTTGAACTTTCTCCCTTTCTAATCTCTTTCTCCCTTTTGGTAATAGGATCATAGAGTCTATGAATCATCATAAAAACATGTTACCTATAAATCCATGCATACCTTCTTAAAATAAATTTAGATACATAGGAACACTCACCTTATCCATGATATGATTGATATAGATCAAACTCTTGATCACTCACTAGGCCATCACATTTGTTCTTATCTAGCATAGATCTTCAAAAAGACTCAGATACACAAGATCAATCACTTTTCTTTATACAACTTGATTCTATAGAGATGGATAATATCCATCTTCATTTGCATGTTCTAACTTCACAAACATCCATCATGCTCTCAGTCTTGGCCACATTCTTCAATCGATCTTCATGTTTTTTATATACCTTCTTTGACATAGATCATTTAATTATCTACTCTTGAAGTTAATGAATCATATAATTATCTCTCCCTTTGTCCTTAAAAATTATGCTCATCATATGAGTCATTAAGACTCACATACCATTCAATATCCTTCAAACATCTTGATACCAATACCACTTCTTCAACACAAATCAAGCTATCAACTATTATAAACACATTGTTAGAAGAACAAAACAAATTTATGATTACCTCTCATATACCAATTAGATACATAGGATTTCATCACACTTACAACTATGTCAACAACATCTAGATTGTCTCTATGGCCATATTAGTCTTGCAGACCAATGCATATTCCATATGTCTCTAAACATAATCCTATGCTTAGACTTGCATTCCATACCATGATTCCTCATGAATCGATCTCTAGAATCAATGCCAAAAATCATTTTTCCTTGTCATACACATATAAGATACAAAGAAAAAAACTCATACCTTCAAACATAAACAAGCAAGAATCCTCTCAAGATGAGTCCTTCTTTGACTACAACCTCATTCTTATACAAATAAAAGAGTTTCTCCATGAGGCCTAATGGAGTCAAAGATTTCTGTAGGGCTCTCAAAAATCCATGAAATTAGGAGATTCCTTGATATTTAAACCAATTTCCTCATCTATCTTTTAATCACGAGACTAATAATCCCTCCTTAAAATCTACTTAGGCTTGACTGAAGCATTCAACTCATCCACCTTGTCATCATTCTTCTTCTCTTTGACTACCTTGTCAACACATATAGATAACAAGTGTTATTGACATTCCTTCACTTTTTATCCTTGCTCTATCTTAACAAATAATCCATCTTGACATTTGGGCTCAATATGACTGGTCTTGACTTTATTTAGCCTCCACACCAATGTTTGACCCTTCTCATACACTCTAGGAGATCCATATATCTTGTTAAGTCTTGAGGGCCTTCTAACTTCATTATAACAAAATATTTCAATGTTCTCCATATTATGACAACTATAGAAAATAACATTTTTGTACATACTTATTGACTGATTACTCCTTCTCTCATGTTCCCATGATAACTCTTTCCTTGATACCATTCTATAATCTCTTGCACTATGACCACATTTATGAAAAGTAAAATAATAAACATTGAAATAATTATAATACCTCATTGCATTAGGATACCTAATTGGTTTCTTCATGTTGAATTTAATTTTGGTATTCTTGACTTGTTGATTATTACTATGAGCCTCATATTTGAGAGTTTATGCATAGGTCTTTGAGGTCTAACTCTCTTTATTCTTCTTTTGGTATTATTTGAACCCAAGACCTATCTTGTCAAGTAGAGATGTTTGAATACTCAAAATATCACCAAAAACTTCTATACTCATTTCAAATCTCTGATGTGTCTTCAACTTGACTATTGCTTGATCCAATTTTGCCTTTAAGGACTCCGTTTCTATTCCAAAATTGATGCATTCTTCCTCTTTGGTCTTAAGACTTATAGTGACAATTTCAATCTAACTTTCCAACTATTTGATGATATCCTCATGTTAATTGGTGTTTTTACTTAGTCTCTCTTCAAAGATATTGATTTTATCTTCATAACTCTTAATTAATGATCTTAGTTTCTGATTATTCCTTCTTTGAAATGTCAAATCCTCTAGAGCACTTACCACTTCTACCTTAAGGTTCACTTTAGCCTCTTCTTCATCATCCATAAGACTTCCATTTTGAGAAAACCTCATTTTATATTTTTATAGCCATGAATAAGGTTTCATTATTGTCATTCTCATTATTATCATCATCACTATCAGATGTACTTATGTTAGTTACATTAGATGACATATATTCTTTGGTATAAAACCTTCTCTTGTTCTTGAATGATGCTTTCTTGCATTCATACTTCTTGAAACCTTTCTTTATTTTTTTAGGATTATATACCTTCTTATCATCACCATGATGTTCATCATGTTATTCATCATGCTGAGTCTTCTCTTTGTTAGGATATTTATATTCAAAATGACCAATCTTACCATAATTAAAGAATTTGAATGGGAACTTGACCTTATACTTATCTAAACCTCTCCTAGTTTCCTAACAAACATGTTTTCTATTTTATTATCATCAATGTATATGTCATCATCCTTGGCCTTATTACCTTGTGACTTATTATCAAATTTGAATGCAACTTCCTTATTGGAAGGTCTTCTATCACTTGTTCTCATTTCATAGGTAGTCAAGATGCCATGAAGCTCATCCATCTATAGTATGTTAAGATCTTTGATCTACTCTACTATAGACACTTTTTAATAAAAATTAAAATTCATGGATCTTAGTATCTTTTTCACTACTATTGTTTCTTCTAACTTTTCACCTATACCTCTGATAACATTAACTACTTCATCTACTCTCAATAGATAAGATGCAATGTTTTCATCCTCCTTCATTTTAAGACATTTAAACTGCCTATTATGAGTATGCAACTTTTCCAAATTAACTTTAGTGTCTACTTCATATATGGTCTATAGCTTTTCCAAAATCCCTTTGGTTGTATCATAATGCATGCCCTTAACAAATTCTTCTTTTTAAGGACCACACAGGATGGCATTCATTGCCTTGGAGTTGTTCTCACTTGCCTTCTTAACTGATGCATCAGTTGGTGGTGTACAAGGTGGATTTAATCCATAATTTTTTTTTACATATGTCATAACCTAAATAAATTAGATATGTCTTCATTATGATGCTATAAAATGCATAATTAGTCCCATTAAGGAGAGGAACCTTATTGGTTGAGAAACCTCCTTGTACTTTTTAACTAGACATGCTTGTGTTTTAAGGATATCCTTCAAGATGTTAGGCTTGATTAAAAGTACCAAGATATGATACCAATTATTAAAAGAAAAATTAATTAGAGGGGGGTGAATCAATCTTTAAAAACTTTCAATAAATTACATCCACTCATCTATGAACTAAGAAAGCAACACAATGGTCTAACAATGAATTAAAAACTAATCACATGAGCATGAAATAAGATAACACATCACATATGTGGGAAAACATCATTGGGAATAAAAAACACTAAAAAAAATCTTGGAAAAATTCTCCTATAATACAATGAATCAAATTTAGTTGTGCACCAACCCAACATGGAGCACCAACCTCAGATTCATTAAGCACCCACTTGACTTTAGAAAGCACCCACTTTCTAGGAGTACACAACCCCCTATGACCAAGAAACAACTCATTAAAATGACACTTATGAAATAAAAATCCTAAAATTTATCCCCAAATACCTCTTGACCAATCACCAACTCAATCAAGACCAATTTTACAATCTCTAACCTACAAGAAAGCTTCAACTCAATCAATCACACTTCTTTATTCTAATATTCACTTAGATCTCTATCTAATCTATCTAATTTTTTGTAGTAGGAAAACATATATGATCAAAACTTGATATACTCTTAATATGTAATGATCACTTATTCAACTCATCTCCACTTGATCTCTCTCAAAACTACATCTAGGCTTCTTCTCTCAACTAGCCCTCATCAAAACTGAATAGGTCATATGACCTTGATATTCAACTACAAAAAACCTATATGATCTTCATGAAATAATTATATATTATATAATTATGGTTTAAAACATGTTACCCAACCTAATAATCATTTGTTTATCAATCCATTTGCTTCCTATAAGCTTACTCAAATAGGCCTAAAACTACCTTGTATATATACCATTCTTATGTTCATATACCACTTGGTCTTACACACACCCTTAAAATATTATTTTGGCCATATAATAAGTATTAGGACATGCCATAAAAAATATTAAATTTACATTTGAGTCCCTTTTGGTATATCATGACTCGATTAGGCCTCATTTCACTTTTAGGTCTCATGGAGACCTAATTACATTAGGTCTGTCTTGTAACACATTACTATTTGATCCCTTGGAATACCTTTAACATCAATATACATAAATATTATTTAATATAAAACTAAAATATACCTTATAAAACATCATATAATATCCATAAAACGTTTTAGGTCTAACCACTTCATGAAATCCCTCAATAGTACTTAGTCCTATTAGGCATGTGTATACCAAAACGTTTGCCTTTCAATATTGAAGTTCAAACACACTTGATCAAATAAAATATGATATAAAAAATTAAATATGTAGAATATAAATTATATCAGTTTTATTTGTAAATTAATTATATACTTCCACTCAAAAGATAAGACTTCAATAACACCTTTGTAACTCACTCACATAGAACTGTCAGTTTACCTCAAAACATAGTCATGGTGACTTAGACCTCAAAAACCTATATTAAAACTTTACATGAATTATGATGCATGTATATTATCATATTATATAATTATAACATGCTAATATATAAGTATCATATGGTTAAATGATAAGTATTCATCTTGTAGACCAATTTCTTGACCCTATATCACAGCCTAAACTGAACTAGACTAGTCATTTTTTGAGTAACTTTTTCACCACATACATGACATAAAAATATTATTAAAATAATTAAAATATATTAAAACATATCCATTCATTTTTTCATCATTATATCACTAAAACACACACTAATTAAATTTTTCACCACTGCCTAGGTTTTTCACTGTTCACACTATTAGGTCTGTCTATGACTGGCTAACGTGGATGTCCAGTTTATAAAATTATAAGGGTTTAACATACATATAAACCTTCATAGAATTTTTTTAATTAATATATATATCCTTATTCCATCCATTTTTTTCTTTACTAATGCATCTTTTGATTGTTATAACAAATTCTTCACAAATAAGCCTATATCCATGGATTTTCTCTCTCAACTGACTAACAAAAACTATCTAGATGTACATAAGAGAGTTTAATACAATATAAAATATTTTTTATAGTCATTTGAGAAAATTATAGGTTTTTTTGAACAATATATTTCACATTGGGTTCTTATTAGGGTTTTAGGGAGGTTTAACAAATGTTTTGTTGTTAATGATTATTCATAAGAGAATACCCATTAAATCCAAAACCAATACATAGAGATATTATCTAGGACTATTACCCATATATATTTAATATATGATATTCCCATACATAGGTTACACATTCCAATGAACATCCAAAAGTGCCTTTCAGATCTTGAGACCTCATTTTGTGAACTTGAGAAGGCCTAAAATAATGTTTCTTATAATTCCATTCAAACCATAGCCTCAAACTTTGTGAAAATGACTAAAAAACCATATAATACCCCTATCCATTCTCACATATTCAAAATTTTCTTGAAAACTAATTTTCATGCCTCATTAGGCCAAGTAGGGTCTAAGAGTGGTCTAGGTGCAGACTTGATATGAAGGTCCTACCCTATAGACTCACCTTAAGACTCTCATGGATGCTTATACACCTTATTTTTATTCTAAAAAAACCTTAAAAACCTCTCACATGATTTATTTCACTCACTTTATCATGTCACCAACTCATACCTTCACCATGCCCTGACTAGGCTCTAGCTTCCATTATAATTGACACCTTGACCTATTCCTTCCATATCATGCCCTCAAAAAAAAAAAATAAAATAAAACACAAGACATAATAATACACTCATATCACTACACCATTCTATTTTTGATGAAAATAATCTCTCATAGACTCATACATACATAAAACCATATGACCAATCTTCATATGACTAGACATCTCTCTTCCATGCACTTGAACATCTTTAACAAGTTGACATAAAACTTCTTAAAACCATAATAATTAGTCTCCTTAAAATTATCTCTTTATTTCAAATTCTCTCTTATCACGTGGCTGATCCTGAAACTCTTCATATCATAACTATGCCACACTATGCACATACATTCTTCTAAACATACCTCTTCATATCATGACATCAATGACTTATACAGACCTCTTCATACACTATGATTCCTATGTAAAAATTATTTATCTTCAAACATATTATATGAATTTTACCTTTTATGCTCACATCACTCATGACAATCTCATCAATGCAACACTCTTATGTACCTTGACATATCATATACTACCATCTATCCTTAGTGACTTTTGTCATCAACCTTGATAGTAAAATCTTGACATGATACATCTTTGACATCAATGAACATTATGAATTTGAATGATGTACCTTTTTGACATCAATAACAACAACATGCCAATAACACCAAGTGGTAGTTCCTCAGATAAATTAGTGTCTTCTTCTTCAGGCTCAACATTCTCATTATGTCTACTATACTCCACTAGGTGTGAAATAATATGAACTTACTCATGAATATAATTATTTATTTGAGTATCCTTCTCTTCATTAAGATATATTATTTCCCTTGATTCAATATCAACCTCTTATTTATAAATTACATTCTAAAAAGATTTATTTTCTTCCTTCTGTGCTAATTTTGATCTAATGATATAATGAGGGATGTCAACGATGAACTCTTCATCACATTCACTTGAAACACTCTCATCTTTCCTCAGGTTATCTTCACTTTCATTCCATACAATTGGTCCTCCTTCAAAAATGGAGATGATGGGAGGGAAATAAGGTCCATTTTATGAGATAGGAATATAGGGTATAATGGGTTACTCTTGAATTAACTTTGGGATTGAAGAGACACTCCTAAGACTTTGAGGTTTGGAAGTGATAGTTTCATTCAATAATTATTGAAGGTGGGGAAAATAAAATTGTGATAGGGATGCTCCATTCTTCTCTTTCCACTCAAAAATCAACCCATGAATTTATGAATTCCTTGATCTTCAGGAAAAACTCCAACTAGAGAGGTGGATGAAGGATTTGTGAAACTTGGGAAATTTCTTAGTTTGGACTCTACCACCTTTTACTCATGCTGATTTTGGATTAGTGTGTAAGGAGTGTTACAATAAGGCTACCATCTGGAAAAATATTGAGATTATTGACAAAAAATGGTTAGATTATTCACAAACATTGGCTATATTATCACTCAAAATGTGCACCATATGTGAAAGGTTATTACACACACTGGCATGCGATACTTTCACAAATAATAGCTTGGAATTATAAATTAGAGAGTGATTCAATGTCTCATTGTAATAATGGGATCATACATCAAGTTTTTAGACTCTTTTACTCATTGAGATGGGCCTATAGAGTGGGTTGGATTCTTTCTATTCTAAATGCACCTAGTTTAGGATTAGCACACACACCTAAAAAGAGTATAATGAAATCTACCACTAGCACTAAACATAAAATTGATAAAGGGGGAAAAAGAGAGAAAAGGTAAGAGGGATCTTGGAATGTAAAACGTGATATACCAAGAATATAATGAACACTTCACCCTCTTAACAACACAATAAAACTAATAGACTAAATACAAAATCTTCAAACTAGGTGCACTGCTTAAGTGTTCCACATGGAAGTAAGGGAACACAACACAACATTATGAGAGGAAAAAAATGGCTCACAAAAATGTCTACATAAACCTATGTATACACAACATATGACCTACAAATACTTTAATTTCTCTATAGAGGTGCAAAGGGAGGACAACAATGAGAGGGATAAACATTAATAAACAAGGATAAACAACCATGAAATTCACATATAAAAATGAGCATGAATAAACATAATACAATTCTCATTAATATAAAGGTATGAGTCAATATTACAAAATCAAATGGATAGAGCTTTATTATATCAGGAGAGGGATCTTAGAGGGAAAAATTCAGCAATGTTAGAATTCTTAGAAATTGTTAAGCTTTTTATAATAAAAATAAGGGTTTATATAACACCAAGCAAGTATTTATGTAATCGATTCACCATTTGAGGTGGTAGATAGGAATGTGAATTCAAAAAATATGTTTATCACCCAAGGATAATTAATAACACCAAAATCTTCACAATAATTGCTATAGTCCATGCTCATTTGATTTAGGTCTAAAAATTTGATCATGAAAGTAGCTAAAAGGTCACTTATAGATCCGCATGTGTGTATGATAATTAAGGTCATTTAGGCATATAATGGAGGAATGTGTTAATGTTATGACACTCTGACATCTACCCTTACATTCTAATGTATTCAAATTTATCTCCCTCTGCAACTAATTAGGCTTAGCTACCACCTTTATCCAGGGTTGACACCTATCAATCCACCTAGATCAGCCCACTGTAATGGAATTATGCATGCACATCTTTGGGTTATTTCATGTCAAAATGCATGCATGATTATTTAAATGTATCATTCATAAAGGGTGTATACTAAAGGTTATGTAGAAATTTGTCTATGAAATGAAATTACGAGCTTATGAAGTGTGTTGAGGGTAATCTTCTATGGAAATACATAAGTCTATAACTCCTCCTACATCTAGTCTCTTTTGATGGTCTTCATAGTCTGCACCTTGTATTCAAAACATATATCAATATGTGAAGGAGATGACATACAATTTAGATCACAACCTACATTTCATAAGGGTACAAAAGTGAAACCCTATGATATAGTGTGGACTTCACCATTCAGTCATGGGGAGGACTTTAAATAAGATCATGCAAGAAGATTGAATATCTTAAGTGTGTTCTTCATGATTTGAAGCTATATTTAGTGCATTTCTCTCTTTTACTGCTTGAAGTCTAGTAGACCTACATTCTCTAATTTACATGTCATGCTAGTGTGATGAAGGATCTTTATATGGGATATGCATTTGGAACTTCTCATAGGTGAAAATCAACACTTAGTTAATGTCTAGATACATTCTAACTGTTGAGTGTGGGAATAGATGGGAAACATATATATATATATATATATATATATATATATATATATATAGGCTTAATTTTAGAAAAATTGACACTACTCAAGTGCAAAACCTCTTGTGTAGTCCTTATGAGTTCAATTCTTACTTGTGGGGTGATTTGGAGAGAGTTGAAACTTTTGGCAACCTTTACGATCAACTTGCATATTAAGTGGGATTCTAGTAGCCTTGAAGTAGTACATTAGGTACAGAGTCATCTAAAAACCCTTGATTTTCTTTCTCTTGATTATGATTTAGCATGAGAAGTGCACTAGAAACTATAAGTAACTAATATAACTTTCATAAGGATGAATAAAACAAATAATTACATAAAATTACATGTAGAGGAAGGACACATCTAAACTAATAGAACTACACACAAGCACTTAGAGGAAATGAAACTACTCTAAATAGCAACACATGAATGTGGAACTTAGGTCAATTAAAACATATAAAATACTATTTACAATAGTACTCATGATCATCAAAAATAATGATTAAGATGAATCTCATTGACAGGGATGGGAAAAACTTCTCCACTTGGCCTTGTTAGCTGGTATGTATTGGCTTGCTTGCAACTAGCTATGGTATATGGGCTGATCCATATAACATCAAACTTTATATGCTTCCGAACCTTTACTATATTTTCATCCCATCTAAGTACCAAGTCTCATTCATTGAAGCTTATATCTACATCCCTTATCTTGAATGTTCTATTGGTTTACACATGCTAAAGCTCCATAGTTTGCATGGCCTACATCCTAAGTTATTCAAGCTCTATTAGATTAGCTAATATTACTGACATTGGATCACTCTTGATTAATTCAAATTTATAGGATATCTCTATTGAAGGTAACATAAGTTACATGGGTAACCTATCTTCCTTTCCATATACTATAATGAAGGGTGAATTCCTCGGTAATTTTTTTGGAATTATTTGATTTGCCCAAAGGGTTGTCTTGAGCTTGGTATGCCATGATCACTAGATACCTTCCATGGATTACTTAATGATGAAAATAAAATTCTTATTAGTTGATTCGACTAAACCATTACCTTAGGGGTAATAGTTTGAGGAGGTTCTCAATTGGATGATATGTTTGACCACCCATTTGTTAATCTTAGCTCTAAATAAATCTAGTGCATTGTCTAAGATAATAGTAGCCAAAGCACCAAATAATGTGACAATATTTTCATATAAGTCTAGGATGGAAACCTTATTATCTTCTTTATGTAGTATTGCATATATCTATCTCATAAAGTAGTCAATTTCCATAAGGATCCATTTGTTCTTAGTGTTTGATGGTGGATTTATCATGCCAATAAATGCCAAGCCCCACTGTGCAAAGGATTGATTAGCTTGTATTAGGTGCAATGATAGGATTACCAGTTTTTACTTTCCTAAAAATAAGGTATGATTATAGTAAACTCACACCCATGTGTACACATATTTAAATATATTTGGACAATAATAGCCAAATCACATGATTTTGAAGGTAGTGTTTTTAGTTGAGTGATGAACTCCTAACAACCTATCATGGAACTATTTAAGGATCCTGTTCACTTGATCCCATTCAATGCATCATAAGAGAACTCTATTAATGTCTCTTATAAAAATTGAAATAATGATAAGCACATAAGGAATGTCTTATAATCTAAAATGTCTATCCTTGGATTTATTTAAGCCATGTAGATACTTGTTGGTTTGGAAGAAGATCCTCATATTTTAAGTCCAATCTAATGTAATGTCCTAGCCCATTGGTTGGTCTTTACATAACATAAAGACTAATCTATATTATATCTTTACATCCTCTACTAGATACTCATAGATTCCCTTACCTCTCACCAAATTGATGATTTGGATGTCTATGTCTTATGTCATCATCTTTGTGACCAAATTGACTCTCTTATTACCAATTTCCTTTCTAGCTAAAAACTCCTTTACACTTGCATGCACAATCATGAGATGGATATTATTGTTTTGAAACATATTTATGAACTTATTGAGTGATCTTATTAATAAAAGGGTGTGCTTCAATACAAAACTATAAAATAATTCATAATCCTTAAGTGCCTTACTAAAGAAAGTAATATGTTGTTCCAATTGATCTTTGATTCACTGTACCCAAATGGCTGAGATGCCTATAGCTCTACTAAATATATAAAGGATGAAATATTTTACATAATCTAGTTTGATCAAGGTTGGAGCCTTTATGATGGCATGCTTGATGGCCTCTAAATTACTTTTGCCTTCCTAGGTCCAAATAATCACAACATTTTTCTTGTGCATTACTATGAGGGGATTGACTAGAGTTTCAAAACTCAACACAAACCTTTTGAGAAATTTTATTTTCACCAAGAAGATTTGGAGACCATTCTTGTGATCTGAGAGAAGGAGAGATAGAATGGCCTCAACTCATTCAGGATCAATTGTGAGTCCTTATCTAGAGAAGATGTGTCCCAAAAGTTTGCCTTTATGTATGGTGAATATGCATTTGCTTGGGTTTAGAGAGATCCTAAAATCTCATAATTTTTCAAATAATTCATCTAGGTGACCCAAATAATCTGTTACACACTTTGAAAAAATAATTATACCAACAAGGTAAACCAAGATGATGTTGAGGAGTCCTTTGAATGCCATATACATGGGCCTATTAAAGGTAACTCCTGCATTTGGTAAACCAAATGGCATCATTTGGTATGATAAGGTAACCTAATTAGTGGTGAATGCCATTTTAAATTGATTTCAATCCTACACAAGTACTTGGTTATAGCCCAAATAATCATCTAGTAGTGAAAACCTTTCTGCACCTATGAATGTTTATAGAATTTGTTCCATAGATAGGAGGGGGTAGTGGTCTTTAGGGATGATATATTTAGGTCCCTGAAGTCTATTGGAATAAAAAACTTGGATAGGTTTGGGGAGGTTGAATAAATGTCTTCAAAACATTCATTCAATTACACTTAATCATACATGAACCATTCATACAAACATGAACATCTAGTAAAGCATATGCAACCATACAAGATCATGAAACAAGATAACACATTACATATGTAAAAAACCCTCAAAGTGAATAAAAAGCACTATTATATACAAATGGAATAAAATCATATAATATAAAAAATAATCTTTAGTTAAGTACTAACTCCACTAGAGTACTAACCCCAACTAGTTAAGCACCCACTCAACTAGGCTTTAACAAGCACTAATTTACAAGGAAGCACCAACCCCCTAGATGACTCAGCACCAACTCAGAAACCTAAGACCTTTGAAAAACTTAAAAAAACCTATTTTTTATCACACAACAGATGATGATCACCTTCTCTATCTCTTCTCACTCTTTTATCCCTCTCAAAGTTGCCTTCTAGGCTTCTTCACTCAAATTGGTCTCTTCAAGATAGATTAGGTCATATGACCTTGATATTAATATTCAAGAACACTATAAAATATTAATTATTGATCCTTTACACTCTTATTATGGTCTAAAATGCATCATTTTTATAAACTATGTGCTATTTCATTCACATTTTCTACACATCCACAAATAGGCCTAAAATTGCCTTGTATATATACCATTCCTTGTTCGTATGCCACTTAATAAGATACTCACCCTTAACATATTAGGTAAGCCATTAATAGGTATTATGAAATCACATAAGCATGATTAAAATTAATATTTATTCTATTTTAGTCTATCATAATTATATTAGACCTCATTTCACTTTTAGGTTTCATGGAGACCTAATTCCATTAGGTCTACTTTAGGACATGTTATGCTTTGCCTTCATTAGAAAATTTTAAAAATACACAAATGGTTGGAAAATATCATATCAAATAAAATATATCTTAAATAATTTATTCTAAGATCAAAAATACATTTTACAAAAAATCACTTCTTGAAACCCTTCATTAGTACTCAGTCCTATTAGCCCTGTGTACACCAAAGATATGCTTTTCAATATTGAGACTCAAAATTATTTTAGACACTAAAAAATGATCAAAAAAGTAAATATATAGAGCATATATGAACTTATGTTCATAAAAATATTATTTAAACACTTGAAATCATATTTAAAAGGCTTAAGCTCGTATCTTTAGTATGCTCACTTAGAACTGCCAGGACTATGAAAAATTAGTCATGAAAACTACTTAACATAAAACACATAAAATGGAAATTTAAATGTTAATAAATACATTAAAAATATTATATAACATATTTATAATAATTTCAATAAAAAAAACCACAATATCTAATATCAAACATTGGTCTTACCAATCTTCTGATCTTATCTCACACAGTATTGCATGAACCAAACAAGCCATTTTGAATTCAACTTTTCAAAAATTTACACTAAATTAAAAGATTTAAAAAATAATTAATAGTAGATTAAATTTAAGAAAAACACCATATACATTATATACTTAAACTTATGGATTAAATCCTCCAACTCATCATTGCAACTTGCTTACCCAGAACTGCTAATTTACCTTAAAGCACAGTCATGGTGACATTGAAATTTAACACCTCTATGACCAATTTCAAAGAATTATTATGCATGTAGATGAAAATATGACATCTCTAAACCATATTAAAATATAAACATCATATGGCCTAGTGGCAACTATTGGTCTTATAGACCAATTTGTTGACCTCACTACATACAAACCTCACTGAGTTAGATAAGCCATTTTGGCTTCATCATTTTCAACACTATACCTGACTTCCAATATATATACCAAAAATTAATAGGAAATAACAGTCTCAAAAAACATCTCCATGAACTTGGTTTCATTACTCTATTATGATAGCACATTCCTAATCATCTTCTCACTGTTGCCTAGGTTTTTCATTATTTCCACCATTAGGATTGTTAGCAATTGGCTAACTTGGATGATCAGTTAAACATAATTGAGGGATATAACCTATCCAAAAAAAAAATTGAAATTAAAAATTAGTCTCAAGCTTCATCCTCCATACATTTACATACTTTGACTTGGCCAACTCTGACTACTACAACAAATCTCTAAGAAATTAGCACTTTCCTATAAGGTTTACTCACACACCTGACAACTCAATCACACATAGACATGATTGGGAGAGTTGAATACAATATATAATATCTTACATAACCATACCAATCAATTATGTGCACTTTTGATCAATGTCTTCAACATCGGGTCCTTATTAGGGTTTTAAGAGGGTTTACACCTATTTTCATTATTAATAATCATTTATAAATCATAGCCCCTCAATATAAAAATAAATGTTTGGAATATTCCTATATGACCTTACCCATCTACCATTAATAGATCAATTTCCCATGTAAAGGTTTGATGAGCTAATGAACACAAGAATATCCTTCTCGAGTTGATAACTCTTCATTCTGAGCACTTGAGAGACCTCAAAACAATGTTTTTATTCAAACTATGAACTCAAACTTCATGAAAACAATTAAAAAGACATAAATTACATCTGATAATTATTATATGAGATAGGACACCTTGAAATATAATCATAACCCTTCATTCTCTTTCTCTTTGTTCTCTCTCTCTCTCTCTCTCTCTCTCTCTCTCTCTGTTCTCTAGACCTTGATCTAAAAACCATATCAAGCCTTAAAATTGACCTTCATGTCTCTTTACATGTGATCCATACCTCACTCACATACTCAATCAACCTCTCTCATGATTTAAAACTACTATACATCCTTCACATTCCTTAAAAATAGATCATGATAGCTCATTAGGCTAGGTAGGATCTAGAAGTGGTCTAGTTGTAGACTTGATTTAAAGGTCCTACCCCTATAGGCTGACCCTAATAATTTTATAAGTGATCCAATGCCTCACATGCATTATAAATAAACATCATGAATTTATTCCTACCTATGTGCACTCATCTCACCAAGCCACCAATCTCATACCTTCTCACAAAGACTTTACATGCCATGACTAGGCTTCTTAAGAACTTGAAACTTGACAACTGAACTTGAAACACTTATGAAAGTATTTATAGATTAATTACATGATCACACAATTCCAAACAACATCTCACAATATTTTTATTAATTCACTAAACTTCACTATTCACACCTTCTCATAGGGTCTAGACTAGGCTTCTCAAGACACCTTGTACTCAAGAACTAGTACAAAACATGATTACCTCAGTGATATAAAAAAGTAACTCTCTTCAAAAATCACTATCACACCACTTATAAAATATATTTTTGATCAACATTCACTTATGACCTCATGCATAACTAGATCCTCATAACCATGCTTCAATGCTCACTTAACCACCATACCTCTTTGTGACAACATTGACAAATTCAAGTTGACTTGAACCTTGGCATCAACCAATAGTTGAGACATTAGTTGCCTTAAAATTTTATCATGTCTTAAATTTATCTCTTTCCTTCAAATTCTCTCTTTCCACATGACTTATTTATCACATTAATGACATCAACCTTGGCATCAATGATAACACTTCTCAATAAACTCCCCCTTTGTCATTTATGGTAAAATGTTTTTCAATCTAATCACTCTCATGTCCCCTAATCTGGTCATTCTCCCTTCTAGAATTTTATCCCCTTTTGACATTAATGAAAAAGGATCATACATACTACAACTTCTAGAACCACTCATTCTCCCTCCTTGGCAACTAATCATAGAAACTACAAAATAACTCAGAGATACCAATCTCTCCCTTAGACCAAGAATCCTCCATGCTTATGTTAACTAAATAAAGTATCCATGAAGCCTAATGGAGTCATCCCTTTTATAGGACACTAAAATAACACAAACTCAAGAGATTACCAGATCTCCATGATCTCATAAGACTTAATATATTTTAGGGTGCTTTTGGGCTTGATTGACACCTTAGTCTTGACCTCTTCATCAACTATTTGATCAACAATATGAGTTGATATCAAACATTCCTGACTTGATTTCACATCTGAAGTATGCTCTATCATATCAAACAATCCACTTGGGCTTGTATATTAATCATGACTCATATTTACTATCTTTGGTTTCCACACATTCATTTTCCTTCTCTCTTGCACTCTAGGGGATTCAAACCTCTTGTTTTGACTTGATAGATATCTAACTCTATTAGGATAGAATCTTGCAATGTGTTTCACATTATGACAAATGTAGAAAATAACCTCATTCATTCCTATTGATTGATGACTCTATTCATAATCCCATGCATATTCATTTTTAGAGGGTCTTATACACTCTCTTGCTCTATGACCAAATTGATTATATGCAAAATAGTAACCATTGAATGAATTATCATACCTCATATCATTAGGTTATTTGGTTGGTATTTTCATGTTGACCTTTTATCCTTGATTATCATTCTCCTTGACTTGAGCTACCTCCTTTTGGTCTTCTTTAAAACCAATACTTGTCTTATTATTTGCAAACTTATGACTACTCAAGATGTTATCTAGATAATAAATACTCTTTTCAAACTTCATAAAGGTCTTAAACTTGATAGATGCTTGATCTAACTCATATTTTAAGGATTCCATTTCAGTTCTATACCTAGTGCATTCTTCCTCTTTAAATTTTAAGCTAATAGTGACTATCTTCATCTATGCTTCAATTTGATTGATGATCTTACAATACTCATTATATTTGTTACTTAGTCTCTCTTAAAAAAAAACAAATTTACTCTTCATAGTCCTTGAATAATGACTTCAATTTATGATTCTTCTTTCTTTAGAACTTTAACTCCTCTAAATCACTCACCAATTCTGCCTCAAGGTTCACTTCAGCCTCTTTTTCATCTATTTATTCATCATCCATAAGGCCTTTACCTTTTGAGAAACCCTCATTTTATATTTATATAGCCATTAATAAGGTTTCATTATTTTCATGTTCATTTTCATTACTGTCATCATCACTATCAGATGTACTTGTGTCACTTACATCAAATGAGTTATTATCTTTTTTGGTATAAAAACTTCTTTTATTCTTGAATGACCCTTTCCTAAGTTCATACTTCCTTAAATATTTCTTGTTTTTGTTAGGATTATATACCTTGTTATAATCACCATGATGTTCATCATGTTCTTCATCATTCTCAGTCTTATCCTTGTTAGGACACTTAGATGCAAAGTGGCCAATATTACCATAGTTTAAACATTTTAAAGGCAACTTACCCTTGTACTTACTAGATCCAAACCTTAATTTCCTAGAAAACATGGATATCAATTCATCATCATCAATATTTGGTCATGCCTTATCCTTGACCTTCTTAGCTTTTGAATTCTTATATTTTAAAGTTGATTCCTTATTGGGAGGTCTTCCTTCATTTTCTCTAATCTCATAGATAGACAATATGCCAAGAAACCCATCCATCTCTAGCTTGTCTAAATATTGCATCTCTTCTACTGTAGACACCTTAGAATAAAATTTAGGAGTTAGTGATCTCAATACATTATAAATAGATATATATTATTTAACTTCTTCTCCTAATCCTCTAATGACATTGATAACTTCATCAACCCTTAATAAGTAGGATGCAATGCTTTCATCTTCCTTCATTTTTAAACTTTTAAACTAACTTCTATGAGTCTACAATTTATCCATCTTCACCATGGTTTATATTTTATATATAGTCTTCAACTTATCCCAAATAAACTTGGCTAACTCACAATGCATCACCTTTACAAAATATGCCTCTGATAGGCCAAATAAAATGGCATTCATTGCCTTGAAATTGCTCTCACTTTCCTTCTTGCCTAATGCATCAGTTATTGGTGTAGGAGGTGGATCATATCCATCAACAATTAAATGC
Source organism: Torreya grandis (assembly GCA_037957365.1). Lineage (NCBI taxonomy): Eukaryota > Viridiplantae > Streptophyta > Pinopsida > Cupressales > Taxaceae > Torreya > Torreya grandis. The sequence goes on along the minus strand of JARHVA010009342.1, from coordinate 218,897 downwards.
CATATGTTATGGACCATTAAAATTATATATTTCCTCATTCTAATGCTCTAAAAATCATAATTATTCCTATTAGATAAAGAAGCCTTACTAATAGATAAATCACCTTGAACTTGCTAAATAGCCATCCTTGCTTCTAGAATCTCTTTTAGGATATTAGGTCTACTTCAAAGGACCTGATATGATACCAATTTTTGGAAGAAATATAAATAAGAGGGGGTTGAAGTAGTGTAGTAAAAAAAATCATTAAATTATACTTAAACATACATGAACCATTCATAAAAACATGAATATCTGACAAAGCATATACAACCATACAAGATCATGAAACAAGATAACATATTACATATGTGGGAAACCCTCAAAGGGAAGAAAACCCATTATTATTTGAAAATTGACTAAAATCCTATAATAAAAAAACTAGTCTTTAGTGAAGCACCAAAACCACATGGAGAACCAACCCCAACTAGTTAAGCACCCACTCAACTAGGCTTTAACAAGCACCAACTTGTAAGGAAGCCCCAACCCCCTAAATGACTCAGCACTAAATCAACCATCTAAAAATTGTAATCACCTTCATAAAACCTTAATTATCACTAAAAATATTATGATCACCTTATTTATCTCTTCTCACTCTCTTATCCCTCTCAAAATTGCCTTCTAGGCTTCTTTACTCAACTAAGTCTCTTTAAAACAAATTATATCATATGACCTTGATCTTCATAGGTAAACACAATATCAAATATTCATCACTAATCCTCTAAAATATTATAATAGTCTACAAGACCTCATTATACTCAATAATGTGATATTTCATTCACATTTTCTCCACATCCAAAAATAGGCCTAAAACTACCTTGTATATATATATCATTCCTTTTTCATATGCCACTTAGTCTGTTACTCACACTTAACCTCTTAGGTCAGCCATGGAATAGGTTTTATGACATCAGATAAACATGATTAAAATTAATATTGAGTCCCTTTTAGTATATCATAGATATATTAAACCTATTTTCACTTTTAGGTCTCATGCAAACCTAATTCCATTAGGTTAACTTTAGGACATGTGACCCTTTGTCTTCCTTGGAACATTTTCAAACTCCACAAATGATAGGAACATATCATGTAAAAATCAAATAAACCCTCAATGATATATTATAATCTCAAAAATTCATTCTAAAACAAATCACTTCTTGAATCCCTTCATTAATACTCAGTCTTATTAGGCCTGCATAGCATATGTGACCAATCCAAAGATAGATATCTGTCAACTTTTATAGTGAAATCTTGGGTGAACCATATAACAAAGTAAGGGGAAAGTCAATGATTAATATTTATAGAGTAATAGAAATGATTAGAAATTTGTCTAGAGTGAGACTCAGATCCTTGATAATTCCCATGTTTTAACTATTATTCCATCCAACTGGATGACCCCTTTTGAGATGGGAGAATATGTTATGGCTAACATGTTTATGATTTTCTTTGGAATCACTGAGCTGCTTACACCCAAATTGACCATAAAATTATGTATGAGATGATTAATAATAATTAGAGAGATTTATAATGGGGGTGGGTTTGTTTTTTTCACACCTCTTCATCTAGTTTACATAGACTTGTGGGCATAGTAGATGTAGTTTGTGGTGGCTCATAAGATTGGAAGCTCCTATTGACCATTTTTTTAACCATAAGTCAAAATGGGTCAAACACTTATAGTAAAAATCTTGATATAATGGTATAGTATAATGTCATAGGATGTTTCATGTTTCATTTGATGTGATATAATTCCTTATTAGCCTTGGTCATAGTCCAATTTAGTCTTTATGTCATTTTGAGTCATTTAGGGGTCATATGTGGGTCATTAAATGAAGTGGTATAGTTTTCAGGGTTTCCATGTGTTATAAAATTATTTATAATTTCTAATGTGTCATATTAATTTTCAATAAGTTTAGGACTAACTAAAACTTGTATGTTCCCAACTAAAAATCAAAAAAACAAGTGGAAAAGGAGTTTTGAAGGTTGTACGACCTATGGGAGAGAGTGGCACATGGGAGATGCTTGTTAAATTGATATTAAACTTCCTTTGACTCATTTACATGATTTAATGATTTGAAAGTGCCAAAAATGGGCTAAAACTATTATCTCTCTCCATCATTCCACTATGCAAGCAAAATTGGTCAACAAGTCTTTGGATAGTACATCTAGTAGGACTTTCAGGTCAAAAGCTCTTGTTGGTGGATAGTAAACTTGGATAGATTAAAATTTATGTTTTGAGTTCAAGGATTGGTTTCATATAATTTATGAACCATCCTTAACAAGTTGACTATTCATTTCTACTTATTGTATCCCATACCCTACATATTTTGCTCTTCTTTGAGCATGTTTGTACAAAGTAATTGATGATTTTTCTTATATAGGGTGTATAATCCATCCTATCATGTTTACCATGCTTATTTTCATGATTGGAAGTTATTTCATGTCCTAAATAGTTTAGATTGCAAGAAGATGTCATTAATGGAGGTTGTAATCAGGTTTTTCTACTTGTAGAAGGTTTCTTTCTCTATATTTATTTCAATGTAATATGTGGTGTCTTGGTTCATGAATACAATTTCTCCTTTCCACTCTCCTTCAAAGTTAAATCTCTAAAGCCAACATCATGAATATTACAGTCACATACAACATATAGTCAACTCCTAGCAAACTTCCAACTCTAGTCATGGTGTTTTGAGATCTAAGCATGGCTATGAATATGTGTTTAAGGGTTTAAGGTAGAGAACACATTATGGATATATGATCCATCAAGTTAAACCTCTAATTTCATGAAAATGATGATGGTATAGTTAATTCTCAAATGCATAGTCATATACTATGGAAATGCACACCTATAGTTACATGTAGAAGGATATCATATCTAAATGAGTGTTGAAACTCATTTGAAGCATGTCAAGGTTATTATAATTCACTTAAATACCTTTGATAAGTTTAGGATCTTATTTGATACTCATACACCATGCATATAACTCATGACCACACTCACTACCTTGACTACAACTGTATCAACACCTATAAGAGACTAAAAATGCTAAAGTGACAAGCGTTGAGACTAGTTTGAACCTTTTCCAGGAAGATATGATCAATTGGAGGACCTTTTTGAAAGTTTAGAACTAGTTGTAAGTTCATATACTATGACCACATTAATCATCTTAGCTTCACTACAATTCAACCTAAGATGTCCACCTACAGGTGGCTTATAAAGAGATATGAGGGTTGGCATGTGAGAGGATCCTCCTGAAATAAATAGATAAAAATGCATAAAATCACAGATTAATAGAAGTTATGGCAAAACCTAAAAAAAGGAAAAATTGATATTTGCAAGAATTAGGAGTGGAATTGGGATATGGATCTCAAGGAATAAAATGTGGAGAATGGGATTTCAGGTGTCTGGATAAAGTTTGAGGATTAACAAAGATACAAATAGAGAGATATGGCAAAAAAATGATAGAATTAAGATATTTTTCCTTTTGTTTTCTATTTTTTGTCTATTTGTAAGTCTTATGAGAGTATTTTGATACTCTATGGATAGTTTTATGAAACTGATAGAATATATATTTTTTAGTTTTTGGTTTCTATCAAATATCAGGGTGCAAGTCCTATGACAATATATAGATACTCTACTAATTTATTTTTTTGATAGTTTTCTACAAATATTTTGAAATTGATAGAAATGGGCCCCAAGTTTCAATTGCTACCTAAGGGCTTAAATATATCACTCTAGCCACCAATGCCATCTAAGTGAGTACTGCTCTCTAAATTTTTTATGGCCATATATTTACCTCTAAGAGACAACTCTTTATTTTCCTCATGGATGGGAACTATTCAATTGAGAAGGGGCCATTTCCCATTTTGCTAGTCGGTCCTCTCAATGGGATAGCTACTTTGGGGTTCCTATGGTACTCCTCATAATGAGTTTTAGGGCTTTCACCCAAGCATGTCCCATTATTATGTGGTCAAGTTTTTACCTTGATCCAAAATAGAGTATTGTGATACAAAAAAATATTTAAATTAATTATGCCATAAAACAAAGTTAAGATTTTTTGAAAAATTACTAAAAGGAATTATGCAACAAAATAGAGTTAAGACTTTTTAGAAACAAAATTGGCCCTAGAAAGTGCTCTAATACCTGATGAGAGGATCCTCATGTAATAAATTTATAAAAAAGCATGAACTGATAGATTTATAAAATTAGCAGAAGCACTAAAATGATTATATTGATCACATGCCACTTCGAGGGGGTAACCTCCTTTGATAAATCTCAATACAATAAAATATGTGGATGCCTTCATTAACCTTAACACTTAATTATATAATAAGTCTAATCTAAATAACTACTACTTCCCATGAATGTGGGATAAAAAAAAATGCTCACAGGATGACTTACAAAACATATGCATCCATATCAACTATTACACTAAAAAAATAAAGAGAAGGGGTAACATAGGTTCCTAACAGCATGGAGGAGTTTTACATGTTTATATACCTTAGTTTAATGATATAATAATAGACATGTTTGAGGCATTGGGTTTTCAACTTCAATATAAGAGAATTGAACTTTAGGTACAAGTTCCCTAAAAGCTTTAAAATAGATCCTTGAACACTTTTGTTGATGCCATATAAAAATGTTTCATAGAGTCTAATCAAGTTTTGATGAATCTACCTTATATCCCTATCCTATGTGAAGATCCATAAAAAAGGTAATGAATGTATGACTAGAGGAATAGGGTGCTTGAAGGTCTCCATTTTTGACATCTGTTCACTAAAGTATGGCAATGATGTCTATAGGATTGAACTTTTAATGACTCTACACCCTAAGATAGTAATTCAAAATAACATCCCCATGGTAAGTGGTTCCATTAAAGTTGAGAGGGAACATTTTTGGTATATATTTCATCAATAAGGTTTGTCTTTCAAGATGTTATTCCCTATCAATACCTACAGGTGTGCTAGAGCCTAAGATAACTTGACTATAATTGACTGTAGACTCCTATATGTCTATAAAGTGAACTTAGACATGGAGATACAAACACTTTATAGTATAAGATTCCTAAAAATGATATAAAAAGGATAATAAACCATGTGTTATAGGTTCTAATATGGATACTCACTTACATGACCTCTATTTTATTATAAGACAATCAACTATAGCTGACTATAGCTGACAATAAGCAAGAATATAATGTGATGGGTGTTGACATAGTTTAAAACACGAGTTTAATAAATAAAAATATTTGAAAAAAATCATTATATACCTCAAGGTCATATTGATGGACTGGTATAAGGAATAAACCATGCAATACCCACCTACAAGCACCTCTTTCAAGACAAAAACATAGTTAGTCAACCTGCAGACTTGACCAACCAAGGTGAGAATGAGTAATGCAAGGTTAGATAAAGGTTTTTAAGCATGGAAAAAAATTATAAAATGAGAGTGACCATACTATAAAAATATCACATCATGTAAATAGGGATTTATGAATTTTCTAACATGGAAACCTATAGTCTATAATCAAAAATCCATACACAATCAATGTTCTAAGGGTTTGTCTTTAATTTTAAAGCATTTGGAGGGTATAATGATGTGATAAAGATCTGAAAATTTCCACATATAATATATATCACTTGGATAAGCACACTATATTTTTAATTTGTATGGGATAATAGGGGAAGTGCTCTCTATTTTGTCTCAGATAGAGGCAAGGGTGCAAACCTACAAGTTTTGGAGAAAGGGATGACAAGGTGAGTTGGATATTGATATAACTTAAATAGGATGTGGAGATTTATATTACACATATACCAACATGTAAAACCTTTCACAAAGGTGAGAAATATGTTAGGGTGTCTTGAACTTATGAGTATGTAGGTAGATATTTAGGTCTAGTCTAAGCCTATTATCCATTTGGGGGTCTACTTTCACTTATATCACCAAGTAATAATTGAAATGAGTTAGATAATGTTTGTATGGATTTATAAGGAAGTTTCAATCTATTATAATGTAGATAAAACTATAGGTAATCCATTTCTTGGCTCAGATCAACATTAAGCCTACATAAAATGGTAGACAAAGATTAAGAGGCTCATTTGTGATGCTCACACCTACTTAGAGGTTGTGCATGGGAGTATAAGGATTTGGGGGATGTTTAAGGAGGTATTAAAAAAGAACTTTATGGAATGTTTTTGAGAATTATATGTTATACATTTATGAAACATCCTTATAGGGCAAAAGTAATCTAAACCCTCTAAAACCCTTAGTAGTGACCTAATTGGGAAGATTGAATAGGATATAAATCAAATAGAAGTATAATGACCATGGTAGCGATTTAAAAATAATATAGGACTCTTCAAGGCTCCTCTCTAACCATTTGGATTTCACTCTAATTGTATGGATAGGGTGAGAATTGGATTTTATTGACTATTTTTGGTGTTGTGAATGTGAATAAGGGTTAAAAGAGATGAAATTAATTTAAAGAGATAGTTTGGGACTTAATTCAACTCATCGTGTCCATTTAATACTTTAAATAAGCCTATAAATACCTCTGAAAGTACCTTCATCTTAGCCAGTCAAAACTAGCATAGTGAACAAGCTAGTGAGAGAGTGAGAACTCTAAGTGGGAGTCCTTTTAAGGTCCACATAAGGAATATAAGATAATTATGTGTCCTAACAGGTGTCATACACTCCCTTTTATGGATCATATTGGGAAACTAATTACCAACTTTGGTTCCAAGTGTGGAGGGTGAGTGAAAGAGGAGTTATTTGGACTATAGGCACTGATAACTCATCTTCAAAAGAATCCTAATGATTAAGGATGGAAATAATTCATGCTAGAGCATGTATACAACCCCTCCCCCTTAGTTAAATAATCACATCTATCCCTAGTATTCTATATATGTTTCAATAAGGCCAAATGATGAAGGTAGTTTTCTAAGAAAGCAATGAGTAATCCTACACCACATTTCAAGAGTTTCATGTTTTGAGGGACATTTGTCCAATTATGACCTGCATGGTATATTTAATATTCCTCTCTCCTACATTTTTAACTCCTTTTATTATATTAACCTATGTCTTAGTGACTCTTAGACTTTATTCTTCTCACTTTTCTCTTAAATTCTATAATTAGTAGCCATTTTGGCTCTTGTAGACTAATACCACACCAATATGCCAAATCCTTATTGGAATGACATTGTATTTTTCCTTTGACAATAAATTTAAGTATATTTTTGATTTAATGAACATTTATCTAAGTGTGTGAAGTGATGTATGGTGAAGTTAGTGATAATCTTCTATCCTTGCTTTCTTTATCATCTCATGTTTATGCAAGAGATCCCATTATAATAGGTTATATAGAGTGTATTCAAGTGCGTTAGGACAATTTCAAGTGTAAATTTTTTCTTAGAGTGTTAAATTTTCCCTCTGGTTCACTTCCCTTGTGTTGCCTCTTGCATATCACCTCTGTATTGAAACATTGATGTTAGAACCTTTTAGGACTTGGAAGCTAGTTCATATGTCTTTTTTATAAGTGAGAGAAGTATTATGGTATTATAGAAATAATATTGGTGTATCACCCCCATTACATTATTTTTCATTTCATGAAAAATTCTACCTGTTTTCCCACAAACAACTAGTTAAGTAGGTGATAAGCATTTCAAGGTATATTCAAGTAGGTAGCCCTTAAACTTAGAGGTCTACTTCCACCTTTAGGTAAACCCACATACCTATAAGTATTCCCATGTTGCCCAAATATATAAGAGGCTTGAACACCCTACTATAGGGTATAATATTTATTGACAATATTTTTGGCATGCCTAGTGGGACTATTATCTTCAAGACAACTTGTCAAGGTGAATGTTGGTCTTGACAACATCAACTACAAATTGGTGTGATACTCACCATTTGACAATTCCATTCAAGATATAATCTAGTTCAAGGCCATTATTTTTTCATAAATTTTCTCTCATGTTCCATGGTTATTACTAGGTCATCATCTAGTATATTTCTCAATCCTATCAATCCACCTATTTATCTTGAACTTCCTCTTGAATTTCAATACCCTCATCCTAATCTACCCTTTGAAGACCAATAATATTTTTCTAGCCAAGAAAGTGAAGAGATTGAATAAATTTAAGATCTTGAAGAAAACACAAATAGGCTTCATGATTTACCTACGTTTAACACTAAAATTCCAATTCATCTTCAAGAATATGATGACATTCCTCCTAATGATACATAGAGTGTACCAACATTAAATGGTGAGAGTCATATTACACCTATTGAACACATAAGTGATATATCTAAATTTTATAGTTTCCATAATTTCACTAAGGAGACTATTGACATTATATTCCTTTCCATTTCCCTTAGATGGAAATAACTTGATTGGTATAGGACTTTTCTTGGTTGATGCATCACATCATGGGATGAATTTGGAGTGTTGTTAACTTCAAGGTTTGAATAGGAAAGTGACCATACCTCTTTTATCCATTAGCTCAATGTGATCAAAAGAATCCCCAAGGAAACAATACATGAATTCAATGAGAGGTTTCAAAATCCTTGGTATATATTTCCTCCTTCCATGATACCACCTACTAGATTTATGTTCGCTACCTACTTGAGATCCATTGGTACTGATATTGCTATCATGCTTCAATTTATGGGTGGTTTCACTCTTCTTGAATCATATGAGCTTGCCATTAGAGATGAGAATGACCTCATTCAAGTAGGAAAGTTTCATCTTATGGTGTCCATGCCTATGATACATAATAATTTTTTTAATACTCTAAACATTTCCCCAATTCCTAATGCAAATGCTAAGCCTAAGACTACTCCTAAGAAGGCAAATGATGTCATGGATCCATATGAAAGAATTCACTATTTGGAATATCAGATTAGGAAACAAGGTAATAATAAAAATACATATCCTTATCAATATAAATATGGAAAATAATATGGGAGAGGAAGAGGTCAAGGAAAACCTAACTTCAACAGGGATGCCAATGTGTACAATCCCGATTCCACTGCCAATGCAAGGGAGATGGTATCGGTGCATAGAAACTTGGTTAAAGGATAATATTGGAAATAAGTCCAATTTATGGATGATAATGAAGGTGGAGATCAATCTATAGTTTATAAAATAGGAGTCACTCCACTCATATCAACTAGATATAAAGTCATGATACAAGTAAATGAGGATTGGCAGCCTCAGGGAGAAAGCTTCACAAAATTTTTAGTGGAAGACACTTTTGTTATCAATAAAGGAAAGTATATTTTAGATAATAAAAGGGCCAAGAGGAAGGCTCTAGTATGTGACAATATCATTCCTACAAGTTCATCTAATCCTCCTCCAAGGAAATCAAGCATGGCAGCTCCAAACACTCCTACACCTCCTTCATATCAAAATATGGTTAGGTTTGCTTAAGGTGTCTCAATTGCTCAATTTAAAAGGAATAATTTACCTCAAAATACTCAAAATAAGGTGAGTAATACTACCCTAAACATAGTTTATTCTTTGAATAATTCCAAATCATCTATCTCTTTGTGGGATGTCCTTCACATGCCTGGCCAAAAAGAACTTTTGCAAAATTAGTTGTCCACTATTCTTAATATCCATTTTCCTTCAAGTCAAATTCATGGTCATTTTATTATTAAAAATGCACCTAATAACATTATTGAACCATATAATAGGGCTGAGAAACCTCCACCATTATATGTCAGTCTCATAGTGGGTGATAAATTGGTACACAATTGCATAGTTGATTGTGGAGCCTCTACTTCAGTCATGCCCAAAGTTGTAGTTGATAAGTTGGGCCTAAAATGTGAGACTCATATAAAATGAGTGATCTAATTAAATGGTATACCTAATAATACAATAGGGTTGATAAAATGCTTGAAGGTATTATTTCATGATTATCCTAGCTTTCCTATCCTTCAAGACATTGCTATGGTAGACCTTCCTGCTCATTTTGTAATGTCTTTCAAGGGAATTTAAAGCCAATATAGGTGGATATCTCTTATATGATTGTTTATTCTTGGCCTTTAGGACAAGGTATGGAACCAAGGTGACCATGATAACTCAACCTCTTACAAGGTTTCATATTAAGCCCTATATTAAAATAATCTCTAACTTGAATTATGTGATCAATATGAAGGATGAGCCTAATGTGGATGATGGATATTCTAAAATTGAAGGAATTTATGACTTGTTCCTAGATGAATATGGTATATATGATTATGAACATGATCTTTATGCATACTTTGAGCAAACTGAATTTGGCACTTATATCATGCGTGAAGAGCCATTTGAGGGAGCTAAGGTAAGTGTCAAACATTCTTTCTCACAAGCTATTAAAGGTAACTACATGATTCATGAGTATGATGATGATAAGTTGAGGAATTTAATTGATCACCATAGTGGGAATAATGATTTGTTTATGCCTGATATTGATGAAGATGCCCTTGATGATGACACTCGTGAGGTAGTGGAAGATGACTTATGGAAAAGTTTTAATGTCATATGTCAAGAGTTTGATCAACTAGGTAATGCTACATTCCATTATAAGAGATCTATATCTGATGTGTTTGATAATTATTCTAATAAATATGATGTTAAGTTTCTCACCAATAATAGAAAAGAGTGTCATGATGTGAAGGAAGATGAACAATGGTAGAGGTTTAATGAAATATACAAGGAAGTTGATAAGTTAGGTAAGACTCCTTTTTCTCCAAGAGATTATATATCTGATGTCACTATTTATAATGAGACTAATAAGCATATTTTTCAGTGTTCCATCAAACACAAGGATGAAGGTCATTCTTTTGAGAAAGAGCCTACAGTCATGAAGGAGTTTGATGAAGCTATTACCCAAGAGGTTTTGAACATGGAGAGTGAGGTTAAGGTAGTTTTTGTTGTGCCTAGTGAATAATCAATAACTCTATCTAAGGTAAATTCATATTCATATATATTATAACATAAATAATGAGAATTTGATGACTCCATGTATCAAATACATCATGCACAAGAAGATACAAAGATTGAGGCAGCTGTCATACACTCTAATTTAAATTTTGAGGAGTGTAAGTTAGATATGATAATGATAAATAAATTTGTAGCTAAAATAAAGGCTTTTAGAGATCGATAAAGATCACTCATGAAGGTTATAAATAGTTCACTTGTAGGCCTAAAAAGGCATAGAGTTGATAAGTTTCTTGACCATACACATAACCAAGTGATTGATGATGAGCATGATTCTCATGCTAGACTACATTCATGTAGTGACAAAGATTCAAGAGGAATTATCTTTGACCTGGTTGAGGTATGATTATATGTTTCACCTCAAGAGTGAGGTTTTATAAATAGTAAAATAGGTGTGTGTGTTTTCTTTTAGTTGTGTTATGTTCATATATGTTATAGTTGAACACATATGTGTTTCTTTTAAATGTGTCTCATTTTGTGTGTCTTTAATTGTGTTTTGTGTGGTGCCAAATGAAATTTATGTGTCAAAAATATGTATAGGTGACTCCATATCCCAATGGATAATATTAGGCAACTAGTCTTGGCATAACAAACATACCACCCCTAGGAAATCACCAAGAATGTTAACCAATTTTTTAATCACAAATCAAAGGGTCAACCCCTTATAGTTAAAATATTGATATGAGGGTCTGGTATAATTTCATAAGGTGTGTCATGTTTCATTTGATGTGATTTAATGCCTTATTAGCCTTGGTCCTAGTCTAATTTAGTCTTTATGTTATTTTGAGTCATTTAAGGGTAATATATGGGTCATTAGATGAAGTGGTATGGTTTTCAAGGCATTAATGTGTTTTAAACTTCCTTCTAACATCTAATGTGTCAAATTAATTGTCAATATTGTCAAGACTAACTGAAAATTTAAGGATCCTAACTAAAAATCAAGAAAACAAGTCAAAAATAAGGAGTTTTAAAGGTTGTACAACCTATGGGAGAGAGTGGAATGTGGGATATGAGTTTTTATTGGATATTAAACTTCATTGGACTAATTTTCTTACTTTAAATTCTTTTAAAATTCCAAAAGTGGGCTAAAACCATTCTATCTCTCTATCGCTCCACTATGCAACTAGAATGGATCAACATGTCTTTGGATAGTATGACTAGTAGGAGGATTTCCTGCTCAAAATATCTTGTTTGTGGATATTAAACTTTTACAAATTCACATTCATGTTTGTATTTCAAGGTTTGGTTTCCTATAATTTATTAACCATCCTTAACAAGTTGATTATTCATTTCTACTTTTTGTTTCCCATACCCTACAAATTTTGCTCTTATTTGAGAAAGTCCATATAACTCAATTATATCATGTTTACCATGATTATTTTCATTATTTTAAGTGATTTCATGAGCTAAATAATTTAGATTACAAGAATATGTCACTAATGGAAGTTACAGTCAGGTTTTGTTACTTGTAGAAGGTTTATTTATAGTGGTTTCAATGCAATGTGTGGTTTATTTTCTCATGCATCCAATGTTTCATTTCCCATTATAATTATAATTTCAATCTCTAAAGACAACATCATGAATATTGTAGTCACATGCAACATATAGTCAACTCCCAACAAGCTTCCAATTGTAGTCATGGTGTTTTGAGCTGTGAACATGGATATGAAGATGTGTTTAAGGGTTTAAAGGAATGGAACACATTATGGCTGCATTATAAATCAAGATAAACATATAATTTCATACAAATGATGATGGGATAATCAATTCCCAAATACATAGTCATATACCATGGAAATGCACATGTACAGGTGCCTGTAGAAGGATACCATGTCTAAATGAGTATTGAAACTTGTTTTAAGAATGTCAAGGTTGTTATCATTCACTTTAATCCCTTTGAGTATGTTTTGAGATTATTGAATTTTTATACACCATGCATATATCTCATGATCACATTCACTACATTGACTGCAATTATATCAACACCTACAAGAGACTAAAAACATTGAAGTGAGAAGTGTTGAGACTAGTTTGAACCTTTTAAAGGAAGATATGATCAATTTTAGGACCTTTGTGAAAGTATGGAACTATTTTTAAGTTAATATACCATTACCACACTGATCATCTCACCTTTTACTACCCTGCAACCTGAGAGGTCCACCTACAAGTGGCTTATATAGAGATATGAGGGTTGGCATGGAAGAGTTTGACATGCTTATATACCTTCATGAAGTTTTGATATTTGAATGATAACATCAAAAAAATGTTTGATACATTGGGTTGGTAGGTAATATCAAGGATCCACTTCAAGAGAAGAGAATTGAACTTTAGGGATGAGTTCCCTAAAAGCTCTAAAATAAAACCTTGAGAACTTTTGTTGATGCAATATAATAATGTTACATAGAGTTTGATCAAGTTTTGATTAATTTAACTTGTAACCATATTATAGGGGAAGATCCATTCAAAATGGAATGCATGTATGAATAGATGAATAGGGTGTTTTAAGGCCTCTATTTTTTACATTTGTTCACTAAAGTGTGGTAGTGATGTCTACAGGATTGGAACTTCCAATGACTCTACACCCTAAGATAGTAATATAAAATCACATCCCTATGGTAATTGGTTCCATTAAATTTTAGAGGGAAATGATTGGTATATATTTCATCAATAAGGTTCTACTTACAAGATGTTATTCCATATAACACCTATAGGTGTGCTAGAGCCTGAGACAACTTGCCTACAGTTGACTGTAGACTTTTATAGGTCTATAAGGTGAACTTAAGAATGGAGATACAAACAATTTATAGTGTAATATGCATCCAAAGGATCTAAAAATGATAATAAACCATGTATAATAGGTTATAATATGGATACTCACCTACATGACCTCCATTTTACTCCAAGATAGTTAATTGTAACTGATTGTAGCTGACAGTGAGCAAGAATATAATGTGATGGGTGTCAACATAGTTTGAAACATGATTTGAATGAATAAAAATGGTTAAAAAAATGATTTATATAAATCAAGTTCATATTGAGTCAATGGTATAAGGCATAAACCATGAAATATGCACCTACATGCACCTCTTCCAAAATAAAAACACAGTTAGTCAACTTACAAACTTGACCAACCAAGGTGAGAATGAGTAATGAAAGGTTAGATAAAGGTTTGTGAGCATGGTGAACAAATTTAAAATGATATTTACCATCCTATGACACTCTTATAGCATGGAAACATGGATTTAATAAGTTTCTAACATGATAACTTGCAATCTATAATAATAAATCCATACATAGTTAATGTTCCAAGGGTTTGTATTGAATTTTAAAGTGTTTGGAGGGTATAATGGTGTGATAAAGAGATAAAAAGTTTCATATAGCATATATATGACTTGGATAATCACACTATATGTTCAATTTATATGGAACAATAGGGTAAGTTCCCTCTATTTTGTCTCAGATTGAGGGCACTCCCCAAGGGTGCAAACCTATAAGTTTTAGAGAAAGGGGATGACAAGGTGAATTATAATCTTAATAGACCATACATGAGGATGTGGAGAGTTTTATTACACCTTTTAAAATATGTAAAACCTTTCAAAAAGGTGATAATCATGTCAAGGTGTCTTGAACCCATGAGCATGTAGATAGACCTTTAGGTCTTGTCTAAGACTATTATCCATTTGGGGGTCTACTTTCACTTATATCACCAAGGGAGAATAAAAATGAATTATATAATGTTTTTAGGGAGTTATAAGGAGTTTTAAATATATTATAATGTAGATAAAACCACAAGAAAGCTATTTATTGGCTCAGATCAACATTAGGCCTACACAAAATGGTAGACAAAGCTTGAGAGGATCATTTGAGATGCTCACACCTACTTGGATGTTGTGCATGGGAATATTAGGAGTTGGGAGATGTTTAAGGAGGTCTTGAACAAGAATTTTGTGAAATTTTTTGTATAATTGGATGTTAGGCCTGTATGAAACATCCTTAGAGGGAAAAAGTACTCTAACCCTCTAAAACCCTTAATAATGACCTAATTGAGAAGATTGAGTAGGATATGCATCCATGAGGCATACAATGAACATGTAAGTTATTTAATATTTCATAGTAATCTTAAAGTCTCCTTCTTATCTGTTTGGATTTCACCCTACTTGTACAGATAGGGTGGGAGTGGGATATTTTTGACTATTTCTAGTGTTGTGCAAGTGAAGAAGGGTTCCAAGAGATGAAATTAATTTTGGGAGATAGGTTAGGAATTAATATAACTCACCATGTAAATTTAATACTTTATATAATCCTACAACTACCTATACAAGTGCCTTCATCTTAGTCACTCAAAATTGACATAGTGAGCAAGCTAGTGAGAGAGTGATAACTCTAAGTGGGAGGCATTTTAAGGTCTTCATAAGGAATATAAGGACATGAGGTATCCTAAAATGTGTTATAAAATCCATTATATGTATCATATTGGTAAAATAAATACTAAATTTGGTTCCACATATGGAGGGTGAGAGAAAAAGGAGTTATTTATATTGTAAGCAGTGATAACTCATCTCCAAAAGAAACTTGGTGACTAGGGATGAAACCAATTCATGTTTGAGTATATATACAACCCCTACCTATTATTTAAATCATAAAATATATCCATATTATACTATGGACGTTCCAAGAAGGCCTAATGATGAAGGTATTTTTTTGAACAAGCAATGAGGAATCCTATGCCACATTTTAGGAGTTTGATATTTTGAGGGACATTTGTCCAAGGATACCTTTCATGGTATATTTAATATTCCTCTCTCCTTCATGTCTAACTCCCCACAAAAGAGAGACATAAAAGAAATGAAGAGGCTAGAAGGCCCCCCTGAAGATGATGCTACTGCAAATGTAGACCGCACCCCAAAAAGAGCTCATAGATGAATGAACTTGCTCTCGGTGAAAGGTTTGGTGAAGATGTTTGCAACCTCATATGAAGATTGGCAAAAGATTAAGTAAATGACCTAAATATGAATAAGCTCCTAAATGAAATGTATATGAATCTCTATGTGCTTAGTCTGCTGGTGCTGAACCAAATTCCTATGAATCTGAATGGTACTCTGGTTGTCATAATAAATGATGGTGGGCTGCTTGATAGGAATGCCAAACTTAAAAAGAATACCTTGAAGCCAAATAGCCTTAGTAGTTGCATTAATAGCTCCCCTATACTCTACCTCTATGGATGAATAGCAATAGCATTCTTCTTCTTTCTAGACCAACTGATAGGACCAGAATCTAGAGAGAAATTATAACTATAAATAGACTTGCGAGTCTGTGAATCACCAGCCCAGTCTGAATCTGTATATCCAACCAAGTCAACCTCTATGCCAAATCTATAATGAATCTTATATCTATGTGAACCCTATATGTAATGTAAGATCCTCTTAGTTGCTTTCCAATGTAGCTCATGAGGTTCCTGCATAAATCTGGAGACAAGTCCCACTATATATGATATGTCAGACCTCGTATGATTCAAGTAGATGAGACTACCAACAAGTTGTTGATACTGAGTGGCATCAACCAATGGTGAAGAACAGTCACCCTCAAGTTTGACTCCTGATAGAAAGGGAGTCAGAGATGGCTTGCAATCAGCTATGTGAAACTGAGCCAATAAGTCAAGAGCATACTTAGGCTATGTAAGAGAAATCCCTAAATCTGACTGTGAGATCTTGATGCCAAGTAGTGTAACAAACCCAAGTCTATCATGTCAAATCTATCTTGGAGAGATGCCTTCACTACTGTAATAGCTGATGAAGAACCCTCCGTGATCAAAAGGTCATCAACATATAAAACCAAAATTAGGAACAAATCATCTTGTCATAAGAAGTAGACATTGGGGTCAGAATGGCATCTAGTGAAACCTACTATGAGAAGGAAGGAATCCATCTTGGCATACCAAGCCTGAGGGGCCTATTTGAGGCCATAGATAGATTTCCTAAGTCTACATACTAAGGAAGAATCCTGAATAAATCTTGGTAGTTGCTCCATGTAGATTTCCTCCTCTAGGTCTTCATGAAGAAATGCACTCTTCACATCCATCTAGTGCACATCCCAACCATGTGTTACGGCAATAGCCAAGGTGAGTTAGATAGAAGTCATCTTTGCAATGGGTGTAAAGGTCTCTAAGTAGTCAATGCTTTCCACATGTGAGAAACCCTTGGCGACCCATCATGCCTTGTACTTATCAACTGACCCATCTACTGCAAACTTGGTCTGATATATCCACCTACATCGAACCATATTCCTTCCCTTAGGAAGTCAAGTCCCAAGTGTGATTTTTGATTAATGAAGAATATTCTTCCTTTATAGCACTATCCCACTCAGGTACCCCCAATGCCTCTCAAAAAGTTTGTGGATCCAAAACTGAGGCAAAGAAGGCATGTGGATCTCTCTAAAAATCCCCCCTAGTATGTCTGTCATCTGTGGGATCTCCTGCCCAAGTGCCATCACTCTCAAGTGTCTGTCTAGCCCAAAGTGGCTTAGAAGTGGGTGAGTCAGGTGCTAACTCCTCATCCTCTAATTGACTAGAGGTGGATGACACAGCATCATTGTCCTTGCTGTCTGAACTCGAAGAAGAAGAAGAAGATGTCTCTGACTTAGGAACCTGTTGTGGCTGATTTGAATCTGATGAGGAATCATCATGAAGAAGTAGATCTGATGAGGGAGAAGAAGTGTCAAGTGTTGAGTCTCTAGGACTCTCTTGAAAATGGACACTTCTCTTGATGAATAACTCATGAGTGACTAGATCTAAAAGATGATACCCCTTAATACCATCCAAATATCCTAAAAGGATGCAAGGCTTGGATTGACATTCCATAGCTTTATGGTTCTTCATCAGTATGCAGGCCATGGCTAGGGATCTGAAAACCCTAAGGTGCTCAACATCAGGTTTCCTTTTATGCCAAGCTTCAAAGGGTGTTATCCCTTTTAAAGCTTTGTGAGGAACCCCATTTTGAATGTAGTAAGCATAATTGATGGCTTCAGCCTAGTACTGTGGTGCTAAGGATTTGGAGTGAATCATACACCTACCCATCTCTTTCAAGAACCTATTTTTGTGTTCTGCAACCCCATTCTATGAACAACTGTAAGTGACTGTGCATTGCAAATCAATCCCCTCTGTGGTGCAAAATTGCTCAAACCTATTGCTGACATACTCCCCTCCATTATTAGTTCGAAGAACCTTGATGGATTTCTCACTCTGTTTCTCAACAAGAGCCTTGAAGTCTAAATTTTTTTCAAACACTTTAGACTTTTGTTTGAGAAAATATATCCAAGTGTACCTAGAGAAATCATCAATGAAAGTGAGGATGTACTTGGCCCTTATAAAAGATGGTTTGGGAAAGGGTCCCGATACATCACTGTGGACTAACTCCAAAGGTTGTGAAGCCCTCCAAGCTTTGCCTTTGTCAAATTTTGCTTTGGGATGCTTCCCAAGGGAGCATCCCTCGTAAAGTCCTTTTGAGAATTGGACATGAGGCGAGCCAATGACCATGTCATATTTGCAAAGTTGCTCAAGGTAGTGGTAGTTAAGGTGGCTAAACTGCTCATGCCATAATTTGCTAACTCCATCTGAATGAGTCAGTAATGTTGTTGGAGAAGAATTAGGTGCAAAATGTGAGGTGTATAACCTTACTTGGTGATCTACCCTACCCACTACCACTGTAGTATCACTATGCAACTCCCTGATAGCCACTGAATCTAGTGAAAACTCAACTCTCATTCCCTGACCAATGTGAGTGATTTGGTACATTGATAGGAGATTGGTTGAAAGAGAAGGAACACTTAGAACATTATTGAATGTTCCTTCTTCCATTTCAACTGACCCTCTCCCTACAAAAAAAACTGATGTGTCATCACCCAAACTAATTGAAGTCATGCTACAAGGCTCTAAAGATGAAAATTCAACTACAGAAGAGCCCAAGTGGTGAGAAGCACCTGAGTCAATGACCCATGAAGATGTAGAAGCTGCTGTAGCTACAAGGGCCTTTCCCTTTTCTTTCTCCTTACCCTTACCTTTTGCCTTAGTATAATCTTGGGTAGATGAATTTTGCTTGATGGACTCAAGAACACCTATGTTGTGCTTTTCTAGAAGATGACTTAAGTGATCTATTTATTTCTTCATACATTTGTGTTCATCATGCCCTATCTTTTTAAAATAGGCACACTTAACCTTCTCCTTCTTAGGTTTAGCATTGGAGGAGGAAGTCTCAGTGTTGTTTTTGGTAGGATTGTTGTTTTCTTTTTTCTTCTCCTAGTCTTTATTCTTTTTCTTCTTCTCCTTTGTTGAAGTCTTATCCTTACCATTTCCAGCTATCAAAGCTTGGGGTTGAGTAGACTTCATTGTGCACATTTGGATTAGTTTATCTTACTCCCTAGTCAAGTCGGTAATGAATGAATCCAAATAAGGCATTTTCCATGTAGTGCCAAGGGCACTTTTTGTGGCATGGAAAGTGGAGACAAAGACTGAATAACTTGGACCTAACTTTTTGAGAATAGAAAGGATGAGTTGATCATCTTTCTTCTCTATCTTGCATTCTTTCAATTGCAATCTAAGGGCCTTAAACTTAGCGAAAAAGTCTTGTAGGGTGTCAAAGTTTCTAAGACTTAGAGTTATGAGTTCATTTTTGAGCTCATGACCTCTCATCTCATCAAGCTTCCCAAATAAGGTTTCTAGAGTGTCCCATATGTCTTTGGGAGTCTTGGTGGTTTCTAAATGGAAGAGAAGTTTTAGAGACACAAAAAATCTCAGTAATCCATAGGCTTCATCACTACGGTTGTACCACTTGACCTTTTTAGCATCAGTGCTAGGTTCTACTTCAGTACCCATGGTGATCTTATACAACCCTTTGATTCTAAGAATGATTGACATTTTAACTTTCCATTCATGATAGTTGAAGGGTGTTAGGGGTTTAAGTTGAAAAGAATCCATTTTAAGCTGAATTTAGGTGAAGTTGTGATGATTGCAAGTTGTGAAATTATGCAGAAAGGAGAATGAAAGCAAATATTGCAAGTGCTGAAAAGAAATCACACCCCATCGAAATGTTGATCCCACCTAAATATGAAAGTGCATGCTCAAAAGACATTGAGCTCAACTGAGAATGCATCTTAGAGCAATCAGTGTAAGACTTTAAGCAAATAGGATGTCGGACACAGCTGAAAATGCGTCTCGAAAGACCCAAAATTTTGGCACTTTATAAAGTAGTGTGTTTTTGACAATTATATATCCTAAGTTATGTAAAATTGAAAACTAAGCACTTTTTCAAAATATGACACTCAAATCTGAGCTACCGTTTGGAAGATTTTAAAGTTTTAATTTCTCGTAAACTAGTAATTTTGCAAAAAAAGCACTAAAATATTAAAAAAATGTCTATTTTGAGAGAGAAAGTGGCCTTTCAACCACTCGTTGGACTCGACATGGAGCAAGGAATCCAAAGGAGGCCTTTGTGAGGGGGAATTGGCCTCCTGCCAACCCAGGCCTCACACTTCGTCTTCGATAATCAAATATACAAGCTTTAAAAAAACTCAAATATTGCTCAATCAAAGAACCTTCCCAAAAAAAATATGATTTGACACTTTATATTAGTGCATTTACAACTTCCACTAGAAATAAATACTAAGTGGTCTTGATTTCAATGCATTACAAAACCCTTATGAAGAGCATATGCTGAAAATACAACTTTGGCATAATATCTAGAGAAATAAATAGCACCACTATGATCTACTAAAAAAATCATGCACTTTCAAAAAAAGAATTGTCTCGATATGAGGTCTTATGTGAAAGTTATGATCCTCTAGAGTTCCCAAAATGAGAACTATGCAATGTCACAACTGAGAATCTACTATTTTTGATAAATCTTAGCATCAAAATTAAAAAATGTCTACACTACTACATAGAACATGAAACAATATCCAAAATCAAAAAAAAAAAATCATGGGAAAAGGAGTCTGTATGAGCAAGAACGGAGCATTTGAAAATTGCCTTCAAAATTGCAACTGCCAACGGAGAGGGGTCCTACTGTAGCTTTATGAGCAAGTTTCTACAAAGTATACAAAATGTATGCAAAAAACAAAAGATATCCAGATGGTTTTTCTGGGCTGCAAACAAAACTCAAAAGGCATTTTTCTTGCTGATGTACAGAAGATGCAGATCTAGTGTAAAATAGATGCCTTTAGTTGGAAAAAATAACAACCAAAAAATGGCATGCAAAGGTAGAATCAGCTACCAAAATATTGCAAAGGCATGTGACAACCTAAAATTCTGATTAAAACATAAAATATATAAGCCAATTGATAGAAACAAGATTATTGGATCTTGCAAAATCCCGCCTGCATGTATATGGAGAGACCAAACAAGCCATGGAAGGAACAAGAGCATGGAGAACTAGCAATATCTCCCAGGTTTTTTCAAATTTCACAAATAAAATACCTTAACAAAGCTCTAGATTTCAATGAAAGCAATAGAAAAATAGACAACCAGTTACTGGGGTGGCTCTGATACCATATCAGAGGATTTGCTAAGGTCCGAATAACGAGGATGCACGAGTCATGGTTGCACAAGATGAACCAAGTGAATACCACAAAATGCTAAATTAAATGAAATCAAACAAGAGACAATTGCATAGATGAATGGAGAAAACCCAATATTCCATTAACGTAAGATGGCCAAAGTGAAGAATACATATAGGAGAGCACGTAAGTAACTCCTCCACAAAAGGTGGTCAAAGCACCCCAAGAATAGACTGTAACTCCTCTATGAAAGGTGGTGATAAGGTGCTAAGAATAGAGAAGTAACTCCCATACCTGGAATAGCTGGTCAAAGGAGTTACTTATGACATTCTTATGACACCTATGACACATCTATGACACACATCTCCACATAAGCTAGCCTATCCCATGAATGTAGGAAAACTCCATGTATGCACAAATATATAATTTCCCTAATTAAACAATAGGGAAAAATAAAAACCTACACTAATAGAATACCTACTATAATTACAATTGTATTTTTAATTTGAATAATAGATAAAAGTATAGTTTTGATTTATTTAACATTTTTATAAGTGTGCAAAGGGATGTATGGTAAAGTTAGTGGTAATCTTCTATCCTTGCTTTCCTTATCCTCTCATGTTTATGCAAGAGTTCACATTATAATAGGTCATATAGAGTGTATTCAAGTGTGTTAGTCACATTTCAAGTGTAAAAATGTTCTTAGAGTGTGCAATATTTCCTTTGGTTCACTTACCTTATGTTGCCTCTTGCATATTACCTCTATATTGAAACATTGATGTTAGAACCTTTTATGACTTGGAAGATAGCTTGTATATCTTGTTTCTTAGTGAGAGAAGTATGATGGCCTTATGGAAACTTATACCTCTTTTCCCATAAATAAATAGTTAATTAGGTGATAAGCATTTCAAGGTATATTCATGGAGCTAGCCCTTAAAAGTAGAGGTCTAGTTCTACCTAGAGGTAAACCCACATACCTATAAGTATTCCCATGTTGCCCAAATATGGAAGAAGATTGACCACTCTCATCTAGGATGAAATATTTGGTATGGTGACAATAAATCCTTAGGGCATCCTATATCAAATTCTTTTGGGAAGGAATAACAAGAGTGTGCCACATGATAACATTTAGACGGGTCTTCTTCATCTACTTAACTATGTTAAAGGGGATTTAAGTCCATTTAATTTATGATTTTTTGGTAGCTACATATTCTTATAGCTAATTACCAACTTAGGGCTGAATCTATCTTTGTGTAAGTGATCTATATTATGTATTCACATGTGGAACTTGGGGCATAGAGTTTGAGGGCATTGATGAAGACAAATCTCTTTGGCACTCTCTTTATGTATCTTATGTTAAAATCAACTAGGTTGATTCTTGTTGGTTGAATATTTTGTCGATCAATGTACTGATAAACAAAATAGGTCTGATCAGCCAAAGTAGGAAGATTAGTCATCCAAATGTGTAGGTTTACCACATCAGAAGGGGACTGATCTCTCCTCTCATCAAGGGGAGGTTACCTATATATATATATATATATATATATATATATATATAAACAAAAAATAATACTCAAGGGTAGGACAAACCATCCATCTGTCTTTTTTCAGAGATGATGTGTGCAAATCAAAGGAAAAACTCAAGGGAAATGACAGACAACACTCCTCTTCTTTCAGAAGTACTATTCAACAAACCACAAGAATACTCTTGGTAGTAACAACAAAATGTAGCAAAAGATGTAATAACCAACAAATTGAGATGCAGCACAAAGTCTTCACCTAAATTTCTCAAGAGTAAGATACGAAGGACAACAAGGGCACAAAGTCGTCCCAAGGTCCTTTACATAGAAATGAAAAGAAAACACACTAAAGAAAATCATGGGAGCACAAAGTCTCTCCACACTTGACTCTTCAAGACACCTTCCTGACTGCTGTCACTAATTCTGCTTGTTGAATTCAAGGAACAAAATATATATTAAGGAAAAAGACATAAGAACAGTTTCCCCAACAATAAAGATATCATAGCACAAAGTCTAAAAAATCATTTGCTTTCTTATTCCAATAACAAAATATGATCAACAAACTGAGCTCAAAGTCTCAGAAGTGCCTTTCAATTTGGGTAGAGTTTTGTTTTGATTGTTAAAAAGAGATATCTATTTATAATAAAAGAGAGTCCCTTATATAGCCACTTCAAGAAGGACTCGGGAACAGTAACACATCATGTTGCATTGAAATCTGTTAAGAAGATAGGCTGGAATTTAGGGGCATCTACCCATTTATTTTTCTCAATGCAGAGAAACAAGTCGCGCTATTGAAGGTTTGAAACTTTCAATGTCCACCTAGCGATCTGATCTTTCTTCATCATTCCTCCTTTTTTGGTTAATTAAATCGGGTCCTAGATTTAATTTGCTATTTTATTCCTTCCTCGCTTTCTGCTGGTCTTGGCCTTAAAGCCTGTGAATGCATTTGGGTCTGTAGATTACAAGGATCAACAGCTATTTTATGAGCTTTGAAATTGACATTCACATGCCCACGTTTTCAATGACTAGTTTGTTGTCTTGAATTTGATGTCTTCGAGCACATCACCCCTTCGTCCTTCTTTGGCTTTTCTGTTTGGCACTTTCTTGGAAAGAATCTACCATTTTTGGGCTTTAATAAATGATCCACTTTGGGTTGGGAAGAGCCCCCTGCAAGGGTATCTGCCCTTTGGGCGGGCTTCTTATTTTACATCTTCTCGAAGGGAAGGTGACTCTTCAATTTGGTAGCCAAGAGCCCGCCACAAGGGCACCTACCCTTCGAGGTCCTTTGGCGGCCTTTGCCTTAGAGGTCTCTCACGGACTTTTCCTTAGCAGACTATCTCTCGGGCTTTCTCTATGGGTATTATTCCCACAAACAAAAAGTCTGCAAAAATTTCCATTTTGTTCCATTTGCCTTTGAGAATTTCCTTCAGGTTTTCTTCCTGCAGTCGCTTCTTGAATTCTTTCAAACTTTTTGTCTGAAGGAATTCCTTCAGACAAAAGTCTAAAAGAATTATGCCTTAGACTTTTTCAAATGCCTTAAACAAAAATCTGAAAGAATTTATCTTTGCGGCCTTCTTTGAAAATGACCCTTCCGAAGGGTATTTTTATCGACCAAGTGCCCTCCGCAAGGGCACTTGTCCTTCGGGAAGCTCTCTTGAACTTTTACATCTGAACCACTCTTTTGAACTGTCACAGTGAACTACTCTGTTGAACCACTTTGTTGAACCACGACAATGAACCGCTTGGTTGAACCAAACATTGAACCAAGCCGATGAACCAAGCTTTAAACCAAAATGGTTCAAGCCGATAGTTCAAGCCGATGGTTCATCGAATGAACCAAGCCTTTGAACCAAGCGGATGAACTAAGTCATTGAACCATTTTTTTGAACCAAGTTTTGGTTTAATGGTTCAAACAAAGCCTTTGAACCATGTGTTTGAACCCACCTTTGAACCAAAAGACATTGAACCAACTGTTGAACTAAGATTTGGTTCAACAGTTCAAACAAAGCCTTGAATCGATTGACAAACGATTTGATTGAACCAAAGGATGAACCAAAACATTGAAACAAAGTGGACAAACCACCCGAGTGAAATAAAGAGTTGAACTGCTTGGTTGAACCAAGCCATTAAACCATTTCTTTGATTGAACCCGTCGTTGAACCAAAAGCATTGAACTGATTGAACCTTGAACTTGTTGAACCTTTGAACCAAAGTGGTTCAACGGTTTAATGGTTCAATGGTTCAAGCCTCTTTTACTTGAATGCTCTGATGGACATTTTTGATTGAACCAAGGTACTGAACCAATCCTGAAAATGACCAAGTGTTAGAAACTGATTCTTTTGGTTGAACTTGCCTGCAAAAGCCTTTGAACCTATAGAAATGAACCTGCCTGTAGAGTCTGTAAAAATCAAGTCTGTAGAAATCAACCTGTAAAGCCCATTGAACTTGGCCTACAGAGTCTGTATATTTTCTCTTCCTGCAGAGTCCATAGATTTTATCCTGCAGAGTCCGTAGATTTAAGCTTGCAGAGTCCATAGATTTATGAGAAGCTTGAAAAATGAGGAATTTGAGTGCCCAAGACAAATTTTGAAAAGGGAAGAGATAATTTTGGTCTGTAAGACCAAAATAGTTCAAATGTTGTCCCAAAAATGAGTGATATTTTTAGGGGACAATAGTTGGCTCCAGTTGGGGAACTTCTGTCAATTGCAAAAAGAATTGAAGGGAGTAGAATCTAGAATCTCCAATGCCTTGAAGTATGCCATTGGGCTACAGAGTCATGCTAACCAAAAATGAAAGGCATCAAAAATGGAAACAAAGAAAATAAAACAAAATTAAAAACTATACAAATATACATATGTACAGATGAAATGATCTAATACTTTAAGAATTGAAGTATTTCAGATGCTGCTTTTTGGGAGACATTAAAAATAGTGCTCTATTCTGATAAACTAGCAAGAAAACATTTTGCCCCTAGAAACAATGATGGGAGAATGGATTTCTCCACCAGGAAACCAATTTTCTACATCTTCCCCTTGGCTTTTTCTTCTTCTTGCCCCATGGCAGGATGTGGTCTTCAATTTGAAAGCCACAACTCCTTGCTTTCTTAGTGAAGGGTTCCTTTACTTGATTTTGATTTGTAGCAGCATGGTCCATTACTGTAATTGATTGTTCTTCTAGTTCAATCTAGCATATGATTGGATTGTCGATATCAAACTCTTGATAAATTATCAGTTTAGCATCTCCTTTGATGTGAAGGAGTTTGACTTCTTCATCTTGAGCAATCTTCAATCCGAGCAACAAAGATTTGCATCCAGCTATGTTGAAGGTGTTGTTGACTTGCAAATTGCATGAAGGAAGAATATCTCCTTGAGGAGATATCAACACAGTCCCAACTTCATCATTGGTGGAAATTTTTTTATCATCATCAGAAGCTAATCTCTTATCATATTTCTCTTCATTAGAGATGGAAGATCCTTCCTTGTTTATACTACACCCTACCAATTCTCCTAAAATGTTGTTTGGATCAAATCCTAGATTTCTAGCTTCAGGACTTTCATCTGTAGAAACATGAACATCCTCTATGGTAAAGAAATAACTATCCCTATCTAAAGACTCAAACAAAATTTGTGTTGTAGGGGCTGATGTTTGGGTGACCACGTATTTTGCCTCCTTTTTAGGGAGCAATCTCTTCATCATGCCTTGGACAGGGATCCTTGCTTCAGATAGGTCCATGCTTAGTTCTCCTCCCACATCTTTGCAAAAATTTCATCCACGCAAAATGCCATAGGATGCTGGAATGTTAGCCACCAAGACAGTCATCTTGATTCTCTTATTTGGAAAAGCTGTCAATGCAAATTGGGCATCTTTGATTTGCCCCAGTAGTGGTACTTGCTTGTTCTCTAGGGAGAAACATCTCCCAAATGTCTTGGTCAGTGTGAGACCAAGAGGCTCAGCTAATTTAGTAGGTATGACATTATTAGATGCCCCAAAATCAATGATGCAATTTTTGAGCTGATAACCATTTATTAACAGGGAAACATAGAAAGGTTCTATTTTCTCAGGGGCAATTGGAGGAGTAATGACAAGATTATTTGGAATGGGCATGTTCTTTGGGGAATCAAGAATTGTTTTCTTAACCTCTTATCTTGTAGGGATGGTTTGGTTCTTGACACATTGGACCAACCTATCCAATTGATTATGATTGGACTGCAAGTATTCAAATTTAGACATTTGTATTTTGGTCTTGTTGACATCATCAATTATGTCAAATGGCTGAATTAGACTAGGAACAAAAGAAAACATTTCAACCTTTTGGGTTTTAGGAGGGATGGGAGGAGAGCTGGTTTGTGAAATTGAAGTAGAAGGTGAAGGTGAAATTGATGTACTTATATTTTGGATGATCACCAGATCCTTTAATTGAAAAGGCAAAGTGGTTCCATGCTTAGCAATTGTAATTGCTAGTTGAGGTTGCTCCTCTATCTTCTTTTTATCAACTTGTTGGACTGATTTGTTCTTAGACCTGGTAAACACTACATATGATCCATCAATAGCTTCTCCTTTGCTTTCGGGTTCATCCTGGTAGTTTAAGAAACCAATGTGGGAGTTGCTAGCTGATTCTTCTTGATCATCTTCAAGGAGATCAACATCATTTTCTTGATTCAATTCAGGCTAGAAAGAGAACTCTAATTTTACTTCAAGATATCCCATTGCTGAATTGGTTAGAGGAGCTTCCAAGGCAAGTTTTCCTTGTGGAGGAGGAAGGTGATTCTATTGCCCTTGATTCTTGGAAGCATTGGCCTGATATGACTGATTTGAGAATGTCCTTCTTGGCATATCTCTGTATGAAGGAGTAAAAGACATTCCTTGTGCCATTTGCTTTTTCAAGGCTAGCACTTCATTTGCCAGCTTTTGCACCATTAGATCTTTGGTGCCTGTAGATGAATATTCAGAAGATGATGAAGGTTTATTTCTATTTAGGTCTCTTCTTATCTTCCTTGCTAAGATGAGATCATCTTCTACCTCAGTGGCCAAAAGTTGAGCTGTAGTAAAATCTATTTGACTAGCACATCTCAAAATAAAATTAACTTCAGGCAACTGAGAACTAATGAAGAAGCATTTGAGATTCTCAGTTGTAGGTCAAGCAATTACATGAATTCTATTTCTTATTTTGTCAAATTTGGCTATGAAGCCTCTCATTGGTTCATGAGGCTCTTTCTTTATCTGTGTAAGTTGAGCCAGAAGTGCATGCGCATCTTCTGCAGGTTTGAATCTAGCTTCAAACTTAGCTTTGAGGGAATTCTAATCAGTTACTGACCAAGCTTGTAGATGATAAAACCAATCTACAGTAGCATCTTGTAATGTTTTTACAAAAATCTTGACTGCTACATCTTCAAATTCTACTCTGATTACTCCACAAGCTATGTTGAAGGCTGCAATGTGTTCATCAGGATGAACTTTCCCATCACCATAGAATTTGGGGAAATTTTTCCTTGAACTACATGGAAGCTCATGTAGAGGTGGAGTAAGATTGAGAGGACCAAAAGCATTACCCCAGGGGCCTTGAACTACCATTGTAGGATTATGAAAAGGAGGGATAACAAATCTCAGAGGGGTAATTATAGCCAAAGCTTTATCAATAGAAGTAGATACTTCATCTAGCAATGGAGATTTGACTTTAGTAGGAGGAAAGCTCTTGGTTCATTGGAGATGAGATGGTGAAGGAAATAGATCAAAATTAGTTTACTATACCAACTTGAATACAAGGTCAACGATACCTTTAGCCCTTTGGCTTCGTGTATACCTTGAATCTGCTAGATTGTGAAACAAAAATGGAAAAGAATTGACCTTGCTTTAGTTAAAGCTTGAGGCTTTAAACTATGTGTTCTTTCCCAAT
This sequence comes from Torreya grandis, assembly GCA_037957365.1. NCBI lineage: Eukaryota > Viridiplantae > Streptophyta > Pinopsida > Cupressales > Taxaceae > Torreya > Torreya grandis. The sequence continues at coordinate 189,921 of JARHVA010009342.1, read as the reverse complement.
TAGTGTGGAGGTGAATGGTAAGGCTATAAATGGATAATAGATACTATATCCCCAACGGAGTCACCAAAAACTGTAATGTATAAGGGTTATAATGATAATGGGTAAGACACATGTGATGTTTCAATCTGAAACATGAGGTTCGAAATTGCACAAAATTATGAATATCCCCAGCGGAGTCACCAAAAACTATTGCGTGAGGTTGGGAGGAAAATTTTAACAATGGGAAAACACTAGAGCAGTTCGCTCTTCCACAATGGAGTACAATGGATAGGTTATAACAATAGGGTTATATTCCCTAGCAAAGTTGCCAAAAACTATTGGTTGAATATTTTGTTGATCAACATACTGATAAACAAAATAGGTCTGATTAGCCAAAGTAGGAAGATTAGTCATCCAAATGTGTAGGTTTACCACATCAGAAGGGGACTGATCTCTCCTCTCATCAAGGGGAGGTTCCCTATAGGTATGTTATATATATATATATATATATATATATATATATATATATATATAAATAGAAAATAATACTCAAGGTTAGGAAAAACCATCCATCTCTCTTTCTTCAGAGATGATGTGTGCAAATCAAAGGAAAAACTCAAGGGAAATGACAGACATCACTCCTCTTCTTTCAAAAATACTATTTAGCGAACCACAAGAATACTCCTAGTAGTAACAACAAAATTTAGTAAAGGATGTAATAACCAACAAATTGAGATGTAGCACAAAGTCTTCACCTAAATTTCTCAAGAGTAAGATATGAAGGACAATGAGGGAACAAAGTTGTCCCAAGGTCCTTTACATAAAAAATAAAAAGAAAACACACTAAAGGCAATTATGGGGGCACAAAGTCTCTCCACACTTGACTCTTCAGGACACCTTCCTGACTGTTGTCACTAATTTTGCTTGTTGAATTAAAGGAACAAAAGATATATTAAGGAAAAAGACATAAGAACAGTTTCCCCAACAACAAAGATATCACAGCACAAAGTCTGAAAAATCATTTGCTTTCTTATTCCAATAACAAAATATGATCAACAAACTAAGCTCAAAGTCTCAGAAGTGCCTTTCAATTTGGGCAGAGTTTCGTTCTGATTGTCAAAAAGAGATATCTATTTATAATAAAAGAGAGTCCCTTATATAGCCACTTCAAGAAGGACTCAAGAACAGTAACACATCATGTTGCATTGAAATCTGTTAAGAAGATAGGTTGGAATTTAGGGGCATCTACCCTTTTTTTTCTCAATGCAGAGAAACAAGTCGCACTAGTGAAAGTTTTCAACTTCCAATGTCCACCTAGCGATCTGATCTTTCTTCATCATTCCTCCTTTTTGGTTAATTGAATCGGGTCCTAGATTTAATTTGCTGTTATGTTCCTTCCTCACTTTTTGCTAGTCTTGGCCTTAAAGCCTGTGAATGCATTTGGGTCTGTAGATTACAAGGATCAACAGCTATTTTATAAGCTTTGAAATTGATGTTCGCACGTATGTCACCATGTTTTCAATGGCTAGTTCATTGTCTTGAATTTGACATCTTCAAGCACATCACCCCTTGGTCCTTCAGATTTTCTATTTGGCACTTTCTTGGAAAGAATCTACCCTTTTTGAGCCTTAAGAAATGATTCTCTTTGGGTCAAGAAGAGCCCCCCACAAGGGTATCTACCCTTTGGCCATCTTTGAATAGCCTTTGGGCTTCTTATTTTACATCTTCTCGAAGGGAAGCTGACTCTTCAATTTGGCAGCCAAGAGCCCCCCACAATGGCACCTGCCCTTTGAGGTCCTTCGACAGCCTTTGCCTTAGAGGTCTCTCATGGCCTTTTCCTTAGCAGACTGTCTCTTGGGCTTTCTCTGTAGGTATTATTCTCACAGACAAAAAGTCCACAGAAATTTACATTTTGTTTTATTTGCCTTTGAGAATTTCCTTCAGGTTTTCTTCCCGCAGTCGCTTCTTGAATTCTTTTGGACTTTTTGTTCAAATAAATTCCTTCTAAAAGAATTATGCCTTAGACTTTTTCAAATGCCTTAAACAAAAATTTGAAAGAATTTACCTTTGCGGCCTTCTTTAAAAATGAACCTTCTGAAGGGTATTTTTGTCGACCAAGTGCCCTCCATAAGGGCACTTGTCCTTCAGGAAGCTCTATTGAACTTTTACATTTAAACCACTCCTTTAAACCATCACAGTGAACCACTCCATTGAACCACTTTGTTGAACCACTTCATTGAACCATGGCAATGAACCGCTTGGTTGAACCAAGCTGATGAACCAATCTTTGAACCAAAATGGTTCAAGCTGATGGTTCATCGAATGAACCAAGCAGATGAACTAAGTCATTGAACCATTTGTTTGAACCCACCGTTGAACCAAGTTTTGGTTCAATGGTTCAAACGAAGCCTTTGAACCATGTGTTTGAACCTGCCTTTGAACCAACCGTTGAACCAAGCTTTGGTTCAATGGTTCAAACAAAGCCTTGAACCGATTGATGAACCATTTGATTGAACCAAAGGATGAAACAAAACATTGAAACAAAGCAGATGAACCACCTGAGTGAAACAAAGCATTGAACCGCTTGGTTGAACCAAGCCATTGAACCATTCCTTTGATTGAACCCATCATTCAACTAAAAGCGTTGAACTGATTAAACCTTGAACTTGTTGAACCTTTGAACCAAAGTGGTTCAATGGTTCAATGGTTTAAGCCTCTTTTGCTTGAATGCTTGACGATAGACATTTTTGATTGAACCAAGGTACTGAACCAATCCTAAAAATGACCAAGTGTTAGAAACTGATTCTTTTGGTTGAACCCACCTGCAGAAGCCTTTGAAATGATAGAAATGAACCTACTTGTAGAGTCCATAGAAATCAAGTCTATAGAAATCAACCTGTAAAGCCCATTGAACTTGGCCTGCAAAGTCTGTAGATTTTCTCTTTCTACTGAGTCCATAGATTTTAAACTGTAGAGTCCGTAGATTTTTGAGAAGCTTGAAAAATGAGGAATTTGAATGCCCAGGACAAATATTGAAAAGGGAAGAGACAATTTTGGTTTGTAGGACCAAAATAGTTTAAATTTTGTCCCAAAAATGAGTGATATTTTTGGGGGACAATAATTCCTACACTTGGCACTTAATTATGATTCACATAATTGAAGTCACCCTCCTACCAATTTAGGAGGGTGGATTTTCCCTACTCTAGTGTTTGTTCCTATGGTTCATCCTTTGGTTGATATGAAGTAGATGGAGGCTCTTGAGGTGGTGGTGAATTTTTCATTGTAGGTGCCTCATTCATCATTCCATTTACACGTGCATCTTGATCATGAAGTTGATCACATGGGAAAAATAATTTGTAGTCCTACACCATATTATTATACATAATCAAGAGAGATCTATAGGTGTTTTCCTTATTATAATTTGGCACATAGGATGGTCTATTATATGTGATCTAGTTTTGAGCCTAAACGACATGTTGGTAGGGGGCATGTTTGATTTATATTACTATTTGAAGGGTTGATAAGGCCTGGAATGTTTCACTTTCTACCTTTTGAGTGTTACTATCTCACTTCTAAAGATATTCAATAAGGACTTGACATCATTCAACTCACTTGAAGGTGCAAAAGTTGATGGAATTGGTGGGTTGAAAACAAGAAGAATGGTAGATTTAGTTGAAACAGGGGGCAATGCAAGTGAACTTGTATATAGGGGATTAGGATACAAGGGCATAAGGGGGTCTAGGCACAATTTTTCCCACCTGGATCAAGTAGCTTTCTATGTACAAAAAAACCTCATATACATTTGGTAATACTACACCTCCCATTGATTGGATCATTATAACCACATCATTATTAAACATGTTAAAAAATTATAAGAACACAGTGTTAGGATTTGGATTTATCAAGGGTGGGGTTTGATCCCATGTCCTTTGTAATCTAAATTTGAAGGTGACTATATGCTCATGTAGATCCCTTTTGATGTTTGTGACTTGATCCATTAATGATAGGTGGTCACTCTTTTATTAAAACTATATGCCTAATATCATACCTAACTCATCTTAATTATAAATAGTACCAAGACAAACTTTGGTACCACTAGAGTGTTCTCCCTTTTAAAGAAGAGGTAAGGAGTCGTATTGTGAAATTATGTTTGGTCACATTATGGATGGAGCAATTATTTTCAATGTCTTGTATGTGATCTATTGGGGTAGTTTAAATTTATCCAGTATAGGAGGGGATGCTATTAAGAGAAGCTATAGGAATATAATTGTAACGGGAAGGGATCAATGGGATGCCTCCATTAAAAGGAACAAATTATTGGTTTCTAGGAGTAGCTATGAATGAGATGGTGAATAGTCTTCATTTATGTGTAGGGAATATACCAAATAGGGGTATAGACTAAGCTCTAGCAGAAGGTTGTCTTACATTACTAGCCTTCCTAACAAGGGAAGAGGATTATCTAAATATTCTTCTTCTAGAGGTTACAAGTAACTTTATGAAATGAAGGTCAACACCTCTTGTATATGACCTCATTTGTCTTAGCATATAGATGAGGGACTAATCTTGTGAACCAAAATTATTGGAGTCGTGAGGTGCTCTATAAGGTGTATTTAACACCATCAACTAATAATTAAACCACATTATTAGTTAAATATCTTAAGGGTCCCACCTAGTGTGTCATAAACTATTATCACTAAAAATATGTACCCATATGTGAAATACTCTCACATGCATTAATGTGCAATACTTTCATATGTATAACCTTAGAATTGCATGTTAGAGAGTGATTTAATGTTGCATTGTAACAATGAGATAATCCCCCAAAGTGTGGGACTCTTTCACTCCTTCGGATGAACCACAAGAGTAGGCTAGCTTCCTTCTATTCTAAATTCACCTAGTTTATAACCAACGTGCAAACCTACAAATAGTAGAATGAAATTTATTGCTATCACTAAACCTAAAATTATCAAAGGGGATAAAGGAGATAAAAGGTAATAAGTTTTTTGGAATGTAAAAAGTGATACACCAAGATTAAAGTGAACACCTCACCTATTTAATGACATAATAAAACTAATAGACTGGGTATAAAATCTTCAAACTAGGCACACTACATAAGTGTTTTGCATGGAGGTAGTAGAACACAACATATCATTAGGATGGGTAATAAATGACCCATAGATAATGCCTATAAAAACTTATGTATACACAACATGTGACCTATAGATACTTCTAGTTCTACATATAGGTGTGAAGGGAGGATGAAAATGAGAGGGACAAACAACCATAAAAAAGGATCAACAACCATGAAATGCACATAGAACATAGAGCATGAAGAAACATAAAATAATAATTATTAATCTCAAGATATAAAGCAATATTAAAAAATTGAATGGATAAATATTTGATATACTATGAGAGGGCTCTTAGAGGGTAAATTTTGATAACATTACGATGCCTATAAAATGTCAACCTTTTTACAATAAAAATTAGGGTTTATATATCATTGGGCAAGGCTCTACATAATAAATTTTCAATTAGAGGTGGTAGATATGAAACTGAATTAAAAAGTGGCATTTAAATCCCAAGGTCAATTAGGAACACTAAAATATTTGAAATAGCTATTACATGCCATGCTCATTTGATTTAGGTCTAAAAATTTGATCATAGAAGTAGTTGTAAGGTCACTCATAAATCTACATGTATTTCTAAAAATGAAGGGTGTTTAAGAAACCAAGGGAGATGTGTGGTCATAATATGAAACTCTAATAATTTCCCTTCAATTAAATCTATTTGGATCCATATCCCTCAACATCTAATTGGGCTCAGCTACCACCTTTATCCATGGCTACCACCTATCACTCCACCTAGACTAGCCCATTGAAGTAGAACTTGCATAAGCATATATTTGGGTTCTACCATGTTTTTGTCAATGTGTGGTCATTTAAATGTATATTGTGTAAAGGGTGCACACTAAAGGTTATGTAGAGAGTTGGTTATGTAGTGAAGTTATGAGCTTATGAAGGGTGCTGAGGGAAATATTCTACAAGAATGCACAAGGCCCTAATTCCTCATACATATAGTCTCTTTTGATGGTCTTTGTGGTTTCTTCCTTGTATTCAAAACATATATTGGTTTGTGAATAAGATGGTACACAATCTAGATCATAGTCTACATTTCATAAGGGTACAAATGTGAAACCCTATGATTTAGTGTGGGACTTAACCATTTAGTCATGTGAAGGAATTTGAATAAGAGCACATAATAAGATTTAATATCTTGAATGCACTCTTCATGATTTTTAAATGTATTCTACACACTTCTCTCTTTTACTACCTGAAGTCTGGGAGACCCACACACTTTGATTTATGTGTCATACTAGTGTGATGAAGGATATTTGTATGGGATGTGTATTGGGAACTTCTCATAGGTGAAAATCAACACTAGTTGATTTGATAATATGTGTTGACTATTGAGTGTGGGCATGGATAGGAAGCTTCTGCACACAAGATTGATTTTAGGAAACTCAACATTGTGTAAGTGTACAACCTCTTGGTAGTCCTTATGAGTTTAACACTTACTGGGGGTGACTTTGAGATTCAAAAGGCTCTTTTATAAGATCAAGAGTCATAAATCTTGGTATTTTGAAATAAGTAGACTCTCTTGAAGGTTTTCTTGTTTCCAACTTGGGATTTTTGATTAAATCCCTTATGCTCTCATGGGTAGCTATTATATTTTCTCTCATGTATCCTCATTTTCCATAACTAGGCATCCTTCATTACATCTCTTCTATGACCCTACATCCTACTAGTGGATGTAAGCCTGATATGAAATCTCCTCTTGGTGTCTATTATACTCATTTTCCCTATCATTCTCCATATATTATCTCTCAAATTCAAATCGTATCTCCTTGAAATATTTTTAGACTAATTAGAATAATCATGACTTTGCCAAAGCTTATTGGAAACATTAGTAGGGGTGGGATGGGCCTAAATATCATGGGAATATGGGTGTCTTTCTAGTTTAGGGCAACTTGAAGTGAAGACATACATTTTCTCAACTTTATATAAAGGATATCAAGGTACACAAGATGAATTTACACAAAAAGAAGGATTGAAATACATACCAATTGATGATCTTTAGGCACTTGGACTACTTAAGCCAGTTGTAGATAATTTGGAGTCACGATTAGTGTTTGTAGACATGCCTCTAAAATTTTATATGCTGAATAATAACACATCAAATTCTTGAGTAGATGAAATTCTTATCCTATTAGGCATGCCAAAAACTATTGTCATTTTAAGTTACACCCTTTGAGAAGGTGTTTCAGGTCTCCTCACTCAATTGACACAATGACAAATATATAAGGTTATGGGTGGCCTATGACTAGAGATAACCTATACAAAGGGTTAGCTAATTTGATGCTACACCTACTCAAATTACAAGGAAAAGGGTAAGAAAAGCTAAAAATAAATAGAAAAAGGGTGATGCAAAAAATTATAGGTATCCTCCTCTTGACCATGAGTTGATAACAAAGATAGGAAAAAGTTTAATATTATCACACAACTTCAAATAGATCTCAAGCATAAATCTTTCAATATAGAGTTTTAAGGTGATACATCAACTAAGAGGGATAATCAAGAGGCCTAGAATGAGGCACTAATGAAGGTATTCCACATTTAGCAATTGCATAACCACTTGATACAAACCATATGACCTATAAGAGATAACATAATCACAAATAGGGGAGAATAAAGAGGAAAAATGTAAGGTGATTGAACATTAACACTATAATTCATAAATAATTCAACATGAACACACTAAATGTGATATGAAGAAGGTAAACATAGTTTTTATTCACTTCAAAAACAACAAGTATCAAGATTATTAGGGATTCATCATAATAAATTGAAGGATCCTTTTATAATCCATTCAAGACCAAATATATGGAATAATGAATGAGAGATAAGGGGAAGAGACTAAGAATAACATTAATGCTACCACAGTCTTCTTTTTAGTTACAAAACATAAGTATATTTTCACCAAGAATGCCAAGAAGGTGTCACCTTTTTTCTCAATGCACTAGGCCAAGTGTTGATGGAGTTATATTTGATGGATGGCATATAGGATCATCATTTCCTTTCATGACTCATTCTCAATCTCTTTAAATATTCCCTTTCTTGATTGAGGATTTTAAAAGTACATCTTGACACATGGCCTATTTTACCACCTTAACATGTTTATATGACATCCTTGGATCTTATAATGAATCTCCTACATGATAATTAATTTTATAAATATTTGACACTTTGATCTCAGTCATTATAACTTGTAACTTTTGTCAAAATTTGTTTGATCCAAAATAATGTGATGAAGACAAGCCTATCTCTCATACAAGGTTGATTATTTACTTTAATATTGCCACAAAAATATTTTCAATTCTATGTATGTATTTTAGAATATCATCTAGACTTTTTCCAAGCTTATAAACAATCTTTCAAAGAGTCTTCATAACTTACTAGTAAGAAGTTTGGAAGTGGTTGTAAGTATTCATGCAAAAGAAGCTCCATATAGACTTGATAATTGTACAAAAACCTTTTTTATGTTAAGTGATTTAAAAATTTAGGTGGTAGGTGTTTTAGGCCTTATTATGAGTCTCTAAGATCATGCTCAACCTGTGGTAATCTTTAAGAGTTGATAAAGACATTTAGGCTTATTTTAAGGTCTTCAACAACATGACTAGTGAACTGCTTATGAACAAGGTCTTCAATTCTACCTATAGCCTTTAGAATTAATTTTATCATGACTTGTATAATCCTCAAATTATTCCATTATATGGATAAAATGGTATCCTAAAGTTTCTTGTTGTCATTTTTTTACCTTGAGAAAGTCTACAACCTCATTCTTGCTTAGAAACAAAGAACAATATTCAAATAAACCTAGTTTAGTGATTTGAAACTTATCTTAGAAACTTGAGAGTATATTTAATGAATGGTTAATGGAAATTAAACCTATATAAAATATTGTAAAACCTCTTATAATGGTTAAGAATTTCAAACATAGCCAAAAACATCAAATTAGGCTTGAAATATTTAATTTTTGAACATTTCCATGCATTTCTCTTCTACACATGCCAATGTTATTAACCCAATATGTGAAAATGACGTGTAAATATATCATAAAGGTAATTTTAAATAATTTTAGGTGAATTAGGATCAATTTATAAGGTGTTTACTTTTATCAAGCTCCTTGAGGAAAAAATAGGTAGTTTTAGGTCTCTATCTTATTAACAATTGTTCATATAGTAATGGACATTGATTGATTATAAAAATGACATAATTTTGGAGTTAATATATCTTAACAACATCCCCCAATGGATTTTAATATTTTTTTGACTTTTCATGTGAAAACAAGGCCTTCTTGAGCTTACAGGCTTGTGTGTTGAAGGTTGAGATGATTATGTTAGCAAAAAAAGGTTATAAATAATTTATTTGACTTGGAAAAAAATGTATCATGGATTTATATATGATCCATAAATTCCATATATTTTTTTATAAATCATTTATCTCCTTAAACTCTTAAAACTTGCATTATCCCATGTCAACGATTTGTATGCAATTTTATGGTTCTGACCCTATTGGTCTTCTTCTAGTGTTTCCTCATTAAAAATAATAAAATAAATTTATTAACCTTATATATTATCCCTAACATTTATATTTAACCTTAAAACCTTATTTAAAACACAAAAATGCATATTCTCTCTCCATTTTTTTGTGTACAATCCAGTAGGTGGGTATTCTAGGCTTAAAACCTATTATAAACTTGTTGTTGGATTGATTATCCTAACATTTTTGACCTAAAATTTTATTGATATAAATTTTTATATTTTTTAAAGACCTTTTGCAATCATAAACCACATAGGGTTTTCTAAATAACCACTCATTCCAAGGTGTAGTCTTGACATAGTCTACTAGTGCATGTATGACTACATTGTTCTTTTATCACTTTGACCATGCTGGTGTATTAAATGAGTTTGATGGAACTTTTAGAGGTATTATAATTATTATGTGTGTATAAATAATTCATTTAATATCTAATATTTAGTCACATGTCTATTACTTGCTTTCCTACACTTGAAACCTTGTTCAAACATACTAGACCAATGGCCTTGCACTTATAACCTACAACTCCCTAGTAAGAATGATCATAGAGAGATTATAAATATGTTTTATGTTATTTTATTTATATATACACTTAAAATAAGTGTTTTAAATCCCTATTTCCTATGTATTATTCCCTAAAACATCAAACATGTTTGCCCATGGAACTATGTTTATTTCACTTGAGGACTATGTGCTTAAACCAACACTATAAAGTCATTTGGGAGGTGAATAAAAGTTGGTGGAGCATGTAATGGAGAGTGGGAGACTATTAAGAATGTATATAATGTGATTTTTTTTGTTTCATAATCCCAAAATACTTCAATGTATCAACTAGGCCCAAAACCTACACTCTCTCAACCCTATAACTTGTACCTTCACATTTCACTCATTTATGCATATGAATCTTGATTAGATATGATGTATGATATTTTATTTGACTTTTATGAGGATTTAAACCTAATTTAAATGTATTTTCAATCAAATTCATGTTGTAAACATCTCACAACTCCATAAAACTCTAACTATCATGTTTAAACAATAAAACAAAGAAATTTATTGCTAGTACCAACATGATCATTGGGAATTTGTGTCAAGTTTGATATTTAAGGAATAATTTTACCTCTAAGAGATTATATAAATTTTTTTCTACACATTCACCAATCTTAGACATGCCAATTCAAGGAAAAAATGTGATATTGGGGTCTTAGAATGGTTTTAGAGGGATTTAACTTGTTAGCAATGGTTCACAAAGATCTACCCCCTAATCATAAAAATAATACCATGGATTTTAATGGAATAGGGGTGGTAAACATCCCCTAAGATAATTTTCCCTAATACCTCTCCTTATTTATGAAAAAACCTAATGAAAATGACCCTTCTTGGCTATACAAGTGACCTGATGGAGAAGTTGAGCAGTTTTTTGTCTTTCTTGGACTAGTAACTTATATATTGGCATGGTTTTGAGCTTGAGGAGGCTTGATCAGGTTGTGAAGAGCATAAAATAAAATTTTTAGTTTTAAATCCTTTTAATGAGACCTCTTGCTCAAGCTTAAGTCTGCATTCTTAATGTCTTAGACCCTTCTTCATCAAGAAACCCATTCATTCTACAAAAATAAAATGTTGTAGGTACATAAAATATGTTTCATGGATTTTCCTTTGGATTATAAAAATATATTATAATGCATGAAGATATTCTCTTTCATACCTTTCTTGAATAATGCTTATGTTTAGACATTAGACAATGAATAAAACTATTTCATAAGTGAGTTATACATTTGAAAATAAATAGTTTGATAGTTTGACCAGGTGTATGGGCATAAAAACATATAACATGATCTTCACAATTGTCAAATGACTCAACAAGTCCCTTTTTGGCCTCTATGTATGGTTTTAATATTGAGGAGGTTAAAGGAGGTTGTGAAGATCCTATAATACCATGCCTAGTTTGAACTCCTTTTAATGAGACCTTTTGATCAAGCTTGAGGATATGTTCTCAATATCCTAGACCCTTCTTCATCAATAAAACCATTCATTATGCCAAAATGACCTATTGTAGGTACATTGAATATATTTCATGGAGTCTCCTCTGGCTTTTACAATGATAATATAATGCACAAAGATACTCTCTTTCCTACCTTTCTTGAATTATGATTATGTTTAAGCATTAGACAATGAAAAAATACTTTGAAAAGTGAGTTATACATTTGAAAAGAAATTTTTTGACACATTGACCTAGTGTAAAGGTATAAATACATATAATAAGATCTTCACAAGTGTTAAATGAATAAACAAGACCCTTTTTTATGTCTATGCATGGTTTTAGACCTTCACACTTGATGTATTCCTAGGTGGTTACATTACATGACTTTAATAAGCAATAAAAGATAAAAATAATAGAAACCTTAATATCTCAAAAATTACCTTAAACTCTCCAAAGACTTGAAATTATAATGTTGTTTATCTTACTAACTTATCTCCTAGTCCACTATCCACTATGGAAAACCATGCTTTCTTGGATGATCACTAATTAATTATTTTCACCATGCATCATTTATACCTTTACTTTCACCAATTTACCTTAATCTTTCCAAAGTTACCTTAAACTTTTATAACTACATTACAAAATACCTCATTTGGAAAGGGAGATTGATGCAATGTTTCAAATTTTGGATGGTGGGGGCTATATTTTGGCCTAAGAGATGAAAATGTCAACAATCACCAGGATCATTATGAAAGGAATATTTATAGGGGATCAAAATTTACTACGTTATATGAGAATTTTTCCATCTCATATTGGATTTATTATGGTCATAGGTTTGTGTAACATTTTAATACAATTCCATACTTCTATTCCACTTGTCAATATTGGAGGAAGTATCTGTTGTAAACTTACCAATATATTCTATGAAGAACATATATCCCATTTACATTAAATATTATTAAATTAAAAAACATTGAGTTTATAAAGGTCTTTGAATTTATAATCACCTACTTCTAGGCCAGTGTTCAAGAAAATATTCATCTCAATTAGGTGGTGATCTGAAATGGAAAAAGGGATGGACTTTATAGAGTTGTTATAGTCCTCCTGCTAAGTTATATACATGTTCTTATTGAAGTATAAGTTATCAATCATAGAGTATAAACTATTAGGATTGACCTAGTTATTACACCAAGTAAATCAGATGCTTTTGTTATGTATTTTACCTTGGTTAAGAGGATCAATTATCTTGTTATTTCTCTTGAGCTTTAAAACACATGTGGCTCACCAAAATTATTATCCTCTTTATCCTTAACCATGTTAAATCCCCCACTAAAAAAATACACATGATTTATTTAAAGTTATAATTAAACCAATTTCACAAGTTAACCCTTTACCTATAATCATTCAAGGCATATACATTGCAAATACAAAACATCTAATTATCTGATGTAGAGGCATCTTGGTTAGTTTCAAATTTTGGTTTGTTTTAGGTGTCTAGGTGTCTTATAATGAGGGTTTTAGATTTTATTAGATATATAAAATTCAAAATATATGGTTAAATGCATTTAGGCATAATTCATCTATAACCCCATATGAGGTAGTTTCAAAAATGGCTTGGAGGCTTTTCAAGAAGTAGTTGTGGTAGTTATATTTAGATGTAAGCTTGTTATTTTAGATTTTTGAGTCAATATTTTGGAAAGGGAATTCATGAATGTAAAGGGGATCTATTCCCAATAAAAAATAAATAAAAGATAAATCTTATATTTTGATGGAGAGATTGTGCACTTTGTTATCTATGTATTCAATAAAGATGACTAAGTTTTTGAATGTTAAAAGAATGAAGGTTTGATAGTATTGTGGCATGATGCTTCATCAAGGTGTTGGTATGTTTGTGTATGGTTATTTATTATGGTTTAAGCCTCGAGTTATATGAATTCAAATATTTTGGTTGATTTGCTTCAAGGTTGTAGAGTGTATAAGCATACCATGCTCACTGTGTGTCAAGAATTTGAATACGTTAAGCTAGAAGGAAATATCAAGAGAAATGTGATTAAGTTTATCATTCATTTACATAGTTATGTTTAAACATTTAAAAGAGTCTTGTTAGATTATAAATTATTTTGGACATATGAAGAGATAGTTAATGCATGTTTTATTTTGAAGAACAAGTTTTGAAGGAATATAGAGAGAGACCCTTATTGAGAGATTGGGACATAAACCCATATTTTTTGGATGTTATTATTTCTATCTATAGACTATATACATATTATTGATGAATGAATGACATTAATAATTTTATCAAATGTGTTTGAAGGATATTGCATGATTGTTTTGAGAGTAATTTCTCAGTGGAATAAGATAAAAAAGCTTATTTAGAGATTACAGCTACAGACCCCATGTTTTGGTGGAATTGCACTATTGGTGAGCTATGCATTTAGTCTCTATAAATAAATGGACCATGAATTCATCTGATCAATATTATGACACATTGTGGTGAGTTATTTGAACATTTTTATAAGGATATTCAAATATTTCTTTACATAGATTTATGGAAAATTGTTTCTAAAAGAACACAAACCTGTAAAGTGTGCATGCACAGGTAGTAACAAACAAAGTTTAACTAGAGTCTTACAAATCTATCATATTGGGTGAGTCATGACTCAATGAAATGAGTATAGTGAAATTAGATTAGTGTAAATCCCATGCAAGAGTTTAAATATCAATGTTGTGTAAATTTCATAATTAGACGAGGTGCATGAAGGTCCCACTAAGCCTAAACATTAATATCAGGCCATTGATGACATTTTGTAATGATAAAGAGCAAGTAACATGTTCTCGAGTCTTCTCAAAGTCTACATACTGTCACTGAGTTTATAACAAGACCAAAATGTTAATAAGAAAATGGAACTGATCAAGGTACATATGGAACTAATGCATGGAGAAGCTACTTCCATGAGTAATTAAACCAAAACCATCATCAAAGACATTTGAAAGCCTTAAATAAAGGTGGAAAATCTTGAAATCAATGTTGTGTAGTGTTAGTAGGGTGGATACTTAGCAAGTGTTGATAGGTATGTACATGTGTTGAAAAGAATACCAAGTGTGTGTAACAAATTATTCTATCAATAGAAAGTGCCCAAATTTGGATATTTTTTATATCAAGCTATTAGTCAAAATATTTTAAAGGTTTTTTATACATTTGTGTACATTCTATACATATATAAGGGACTATTTTTCTAAGTAGGCAGAATAGTATAGAAGTGAAAAATTGCTTATAGAAAGTTGTGAATTATGTTTGGAGAAATAAATGAATGGTATGATCATGTTTGAGATGTAAAGAGTCATGAAAAAATACATTGACCTCAAAAATCATGGAATGCATATTGAATCAATAAGCCATTGTTAAAGGAGGGATTTGGAAACAAGACAAAGTTAGAGAGATTGTTATATGCTCTGCATCATTTTGGTATCAGAGTGAGAAATATTCTTAGTGGATTGTGAAATGGATTAACATCATGTTTTTTTAGATGAATTATAGGATAGGGAATCAAGATCAATGCTCCATGAAGAGAGTTATCAGGGATCAAGAATATTTAGTGAAGAATATGATAGACTAAGTGGCACAATTGATTTCCCATTGGTCATGAGGATGGAGGCTATTTAGGATGCTCTTAGAGAGAGATTACAAAGATTAGTAATATAGAGAGAAGAATGAGATGATAATAATCAAGTTCAAGTATCACCTTTACAACCAAGGACAAATGAGCAAGAAAATGAAGGGGTGGCTCAAGAAAGATCATAAATGCATGTAGCAGTAGTTCAAGAAGGCATGGGAGTATAACACCATGCATGGTAGATCAGATCATTTATAAGAGGTGGATTAAGAATAAAATAAGGTCCCATGAGAAGTGACCAAGAAAAATATTATAGGGACAATGTTGGCAATGGCATAGAGAGGGACATATAGTAGAAGAGTGTCCATTGAGCATTAGTAGAAGTATATAACAATAGAGTACAAAAGAAGTGAATGAGGAAAGAAGGAAATAAATAAACGAGTCTTTAATTATGAGGAAAATATTATTACAATAGAGAAAGAAATTTAAAGAGCCAACCCAAAGAATAATCTTATTCAAAAGTAGATGCAAAGCAAAAGGTAAGGTTTGTAATTTAGTTATTGATGGAGGAAACACAAATAATATTATGTCTTTAGAGATGGTGAAAAATTTGGGCTTGAAGAGGATGACACATCCACAACCATACAAGGTTGTATTAGTCTAAAAGGGAAATAAAATCCTAGTAAGTTAGCAAAGATGGGTTAAAGTCCATATAAGAGGGTATAGAGATAAAGTCTTATGTGATATTATGCCTATATATGTTTGTCATTTACTATTAAGAAGACCATGGCAATTTGATAGGCAGATTCTTCATGATGGTTAAGCCAATACATACACCATAAAACAACATGGAGAGATACACATTATTGTCCCATTTAAGGGTGAATAATAAGGAAAATATGAGAGAAGAATGATGATGACAACAAGGCAATATTAGATCAAAGCCATGAAAAGTTTAGGTTTGGTCAAGGCACCAAAGAAAGAAGAAAAGATAAGATGTCTTGAGATGGTTAGTATAAAGAGTTGTGAGTCTACAAATATGGACATAATAGAGGATGAACAAGAATGCAAGGTGAAAATATAGTTTATCAAGAGGAAGCAAGTGAGTAGTCATCAAAGAGAAGAAGACATAACATCTATGAGAGTGCTCAAGAAAGAAGATAGCTAAAAAGAGAAGGGTAACCAAGCCTTTGAGAGAGATGACAATAGAATAGTAATAGAAATTGTAGATGAGATGGACAAGAAGTGGTTTGGGAATTAAATCAAGCAAGATAATAAGTTGGACATTGAAGTGTCCAAGGAGGAAACCCAAGAGAGAGCCGTGCAGGCTCTAAATTTTATTTCTAATAAGTTGTTTTGTGATCTAAGTGTAGGTAAGGATCAAGCAACCATTATACAAGATTGGGAATTAAAGAAGAAGGTATATGTTTAGGTTAAAGCAGCTAAAATTCATCCCATTAAAAAAAAAACGTTTCCAAGAGATGAAGAATGGAAGAGAAGAATCAAGTTTCATATTTCAAAGAAAAGCAAGAGATCAAAATTTGGAACAAATGAAGGATAAGGCCAAGGTAAAGATAAAATAACCAATACAAGAATGGTTGTAGAAACATGAGAATAAATAAATTAAATAAGAATACAAGGAGGTATATCTAGAGCAATCTCTCAATGCACATGAGAGCTATATTAGCATTCTAGTGGTAAATTTGTAGTCCAAAAATGTACATATCAACAAATCACAAGTGAATAATGAGCTAAAAGAGATAGTTGGAGTCAAAGTGGTGGAAGCTAAAAGAATAGATAAAGAATGGGATACAAGATACCCTCAATAAATTGGAAGAATAGAAATAAAACCAAACAAGTCACATTAAGCTTGGAGCTCAATTTATTCTGCTCTTGATAGTATGATGTAGGGGCATCTTGGTTATTTTCAAAATTTTGTTTGTTCTAGGTGTCTTAGGATGAGGGTTTTAGATGTTTTAATCTAGGAATGTTAGTGTTGATTCTATGAGAGATTGATATAAAATCTAAAATATATGGTTAAATTCATTTAAGCATAATTCAGCTATAAGCCCATATGAGGTAGTTTCAAAAATGGCTTGGAGGCTTTTCAAGAAGTAGATATGGTAATTATCTTTAGATATAAGTTTGTTATTTTAGATTTTTGAGTTAGTATTTTGGAAAGGGCACTAATGAATGTAAATTGGATCTAGTATCAAGGGAAAAAAAAAGAAAGGATAAATCTTATATTTTGATGGAGAGATTTTGACTCTGTTCTCTATTTATTCAATAAAGATGACTAAGTTTTTGAATGTTGAAAGAATGAAGGTTTGATAGTATTGTGGCATGATGCTTCATCAAGGTGTTGGTAAATTTATGTACGATTCTTTATTATGGTTTGAGCCTCGAGTTAAATGAATTTAAATATTTTTGTTGATTTGTTTCAAGGTTGAAGAGCATAGAAGCATACCATGCTCATTGTGTGTCAAGAATTTGAGTATGTTAAGCTAGAAATAAATCTCAAAAGAAATGTGATTGAGTTTATCATGCATTGACATAGTTGTGTTTAAACATTCAAAAGAGTCCTACGGGATCATTAATCATTTTGGACATATGAAGAGATAGTTAATGCGCATTTTATTTTGAAGAACAAGTTTTGAAGGAATATAGAGAGAGATCCCTATTGAAATATTGGGATACAAACCCATATTTTTTGGATGTTATTGTTCCTATCTACAAATTATATACATATTATTGATGAATGAATGACATTAATAACTATATCAAATGTGTTTCAAGGATATTGCATGATTGTTTTGAGAGTATATTCTCAGTGAAATAAAAGAAAAAACCTTGTTTAGATATTGTAACTACATACCCCATGTTTTTTTTTGGGATTTGACTATTGGCAGGTTGTGCATTTAGTCTCTATAAATGAATGGACCATGAATTCATCTAATCAATGCTTTGACACACTATGGAAAGTTATTTGAACTTTTTGATAAGGATATTTAAATCTTTCTTTACATAGCTTTATGTCAACTTGTTTCTATAGGAACACAGTCCCATAAAGTATGAATGCATAGGTAGTAGCATAAATTTTTTAACTAGAGTCTTACAAATCTATCATAGTGGGTGAGTCATGACTCAATTAAATGAGTATAGGTGAATTATATTTGTATCAATCCCATGTAAGAGTTTAAATATTGATGTTGTGTAAATTAGGCAATTGGATGAGGTACATGAAGGTCCTAATGAGCCTAAACATTAATATTATGCCATCAATGACCTTTTATAGTGAGAAAGAGCAAGTAACATGCTCTTGAGTCTTCTCAAAGTCTACATATTGTCACTTAGTTCATAACAAGACCAAAATATTAATAAGAAAATGGAACCAATCATGGTACAGATAGAAATAATGCATAGATAAGTTGATTCCATGTGTCGTTAAACCAAAACCATTATCATAAACCTTTGAAATCATTCAAGAAAGGTGGAAAATCTTGGAATCAATGTTAATTAGGGTCAATAGGATGGATACTTAGCAAGTTTTGATAGGTATGTACATGTGTTGAAAAGAATACTAAGTACATGTAAAAATTGATTATACTAATGAAAAGTGCCTAAATTTGGATATTTATTATATCAAGCTATTAGTCAAAATATTTTAAAGGTTTTATAGACATTTTTATACATTTGTGTACATTTTGTATATATACAAGGGACTATTTTTCTAAGTAGGTAAAATTGTATAAAAGTGAAAATTTTCTTATAGAAAGTTGTGAATTGATTTTTGAGAACTAAATGAATGGTATGATCATGTTTGAGATGTAAATAATCATAAAAAAATACATTAACTTCAATAATCATGTAATGCATATTGAATCCATAAGCCATTGTTAAAGGAGGGATTTGGAAACAAGACAAAGTTAGAGAAAGGTTTTTATATGCTCTACATCATTATCTCTATTGATGATAATCCAAATAGATCTATGACATGGGGATGATCCATGCACATCCATGACCCTTCCCATTTTAGATTAACTATAATTAAGGTTCCACCTTTCCCTTTGGAGTGGCACATATAAAAAAGGGAATCATTTAACAAAATGAAATTATGCACATGATCTAGTTAAAACCCAAACGGCTTCATAAAGAAATAAAAAGTAAATATCCTTTATTAAATTCATAAATTTTTTGACAATAGGTTTATGATTAGGGGATTCTAGGCCCCTCACATTCCTGCTTAAAATATTCATAACAAAGATAAGGGGGGTCTACCTTTCTATACTAGAGGATTTGGAGACTCCTTTATTCTGATAAAACCTTGTAAAGTATTGATTTACCTTATTTTATTTGGATCTCTTCTTATTATCCTTGATGCCCCATTTAGAAACCTTGAATTATTTACCATCCTCCCCATAGGGTGAACCCAATAAGGGTTTTCAATTGGCTTCAATTTTTAACCTTCTAATACCACTCTTGGGATTTTTACCTTGAAGGGAGTTAGATTCCATTGTTTTCAATGGAACATATTTCTCCATAGGTTTATCAAATTTAATAATAGAATTAGGAGATGAAGAAAGCATCATTGGGACTATCTCATCACTTATACCTCCTAGTTCTAGATGTAAGGGCTAGGGGTATGGGTCTTTTTACTTGGAGGGTTGGTTAGGATAACAACGTATTCATTTGAGAGTCTAACTTTGGAGGATAAAGACTCTTCTCTTGTATTTTATCCCTAATAATCTTGGGTCATGAAAGACTCAAGGATAAAACTCACTATCCCTAGAGGCAGGAGAACCACTTTCTTTCTCTAAATAGATGGAACATAGTAACAACTAGCCTTCCCCACTCCCAAAAATGAAGCATCAATTTGAGGGGAAGAAGTTTTGATATCACCCTTGAACATATTAGATTCACTTTCTCTCTTATTCATTAGAAGTTACTTGGCCTTTATTAGGTTCCAAGCCAAATCAGTGATGATCTCTTATAACAATATCTTCCTCAATGTTAGAGGAAAGACTATAAAAAACATCACTATCAAAGGATACATTCTTACTTTTCACATTTTCCCTCACCATTCCAAGTTTAACAAGCATGGGTAGTTTTTTTAAGATGACCATTTTTTTACAAAAATACTTGTATTGAGACCTCCCAAACCTTTTATGGAATAAGAATAAGACTCTCCTCTAATATTGAAAATAAGTGTTTCATGGAATATATTTAAAAACTCCAAGGATATAAGGATATTGGCATGCATATGCACCAAATATATTATCATACTATTAATCCTTAATACTTATTCTTAGGGTTTAAGGACTTGAGGCAAAAAGTTCCAAAGTTGTATAGGAACATATTCAATATCAACCCATCTTGGAGTTTATTTAAAGGAAATATCATTATAGTCCAACTTATGGTTTTAAGGTACCACCTTTGAAAAACAATTAATCCACATTCTAGAGGGGTTTGCTGATAACACCCATTAGCATATTATAATTTTTGAACAAAATAAAAAATGCTCTCTTTTGAAACATTTTACAAAAATAAATATATATACTCATCCCCCCCCCCCCCGCCCCCAACATATAATTAATATAGTTATAAAATAATTTTATTGAGGGTAAGGAGTTTTTATTCAAACTTATAAAAAATACCAAATATTTATTAAGTAAGACTCTTCCAACTGTAAATATTTATCCATAGATTCATTAAGAAACAAAGATAAGGTTTTTATAAGACTAAAGGGTTTACCATATTTGACTAAGATGTGCTCTCTAGTTCCATCATTACCCATTTATTAGTCATTGACGATAAATTATGCACCCTTTAATGCTTCATGACTTCTTCCTAACAAAATATTTTTAAAAATATCTTTTTTCATACTTCTTTCCTTTCTTCCCCACCAAATAAATTCTCAATTTTTTTTAACCAGTGTAGATTTCAAGATATCTCAATAGCCTATGTGATAAATTAACACCCATCATTTATATCTCCACATGTGTAAAGGTTTCACTTCTATCCCTCTCCATAAACCACTACCTAATAAATGTATACAGTCCCCAATTTCTTCAAAAGTCCTTATGACACACAAATTGAGGGAAAATAGGTTGTGACTAATAAAATTAAAAGAATATATAGAATGAAAGAAAATAAAATAACACCTGAGGACCACAAACTAATAAAAACTAATAACCAATAACACCCAAACATCACATGTCAAACCAAGACAAGAATTTACACAACCAATTAGGAAAGGATACCAAGAAAGTAAAGAAAAAGATAAGAGAGATTGAATATTATTAAATGGAGATGAATTTTCATCTCCCCATTTATAGAGCTCCAAGATTCTCTTTTATTTGATAGTTTTAACAAGGAGTTTAAAATTCTTATAGAGAGGAATTTTAAAATCTTAAGTAATATCTTTCCAATCCACCAATATTATTTTTTGCCTACTATAAGTAACTCTTTCCTTTTGTATATATCTATTACAAGCATGCACTAAGGGTATTCTTGGCATAAAGTAATGATAAGGGATCAAAATGATTATTTTATTACCTAATTATAACTTTGGTATCATATGCTCTTAACTACTATTCAATGTAAAAAACATGTCTCAAAGTTGTTTTTACTTCCCAAAAACTTTGTCATTACATTCTTAATAATCAAACTAAAATCATTGCCAAAATTGACCCTGTTAAATATCACTTATCCAAAATAGATTTGATAGGAAAAATGGATAAGTGGGGCATACTTATTAGTAAGTTTGATCTTGAGTATTTAAATCTAAAATAAATCAAGGGATAAATACTTGTAGATGAACTAGCATAGGCTCCCCTACAGGATCACACACCTCTTGTCACATATTTCCTAGATGAAGAAATTATGTTGATACATGAAGACCTAGTCTTGAAGTTATATTTTTATGTTTCTTTCACAAATCATGGTTTAGGTATAGGTATATTATTGGTTACTCCTAATGGTGACTTAATTTTGAAAGCATTTTGGATTGAATTTCCATGTAAAAACAACATAGCCTAATATGAAGCCCTCATAACTAGTCTTAAGCTTATAATACAATTGGTTATCCAAAATATTATTATCTTTGGTGATTCAAATTCATCACAAATCAATTCATTGATGAATTCCAAAATCATGATGATAAATTAATCCCATACAAGAGGATGGTTGATAGCCTCAAGTTGTGACTTACATATATGTAATTTGTAAAGGTGTCAGGGGTTAGTAACAAAATAATTGATGCCATGAAAACTATTGCTTCATTACTTGATCTCAAAACTAAGCACAACAAATTATTTATAGAGTATTTGATGATACCAACATATGATACTCCATATTCTAAGATTTATTCAAGGTGGTTGGTTCCAATTCTCCTTAGTACACCAACATTTATGAATATCTCCATAATAACACCCTTACATACAACTTAACCCATAACCAATGTAAATCTTTTTTCTAATAAACATCCTATTATACTATCCTTGGTCAAACTTTATATCAAAGAGGTTATGATGAAACCCTATTATAGTGTTTAAATTCAAAAGAGTCCACCTTGGCTATTAGATAATTTTTTGGAATCATAATAACTGAGAAGAGGGGGTGGTGAATCAAGGTCTTCAAAAGTGTTCATTAAATTCATCTTAAGCATACATGAACATCTAGTAAACCATATGCAACCATATAAGATCATGAAACACATTACATATGTGGGAAACCCTCAAGTAGAAGAAAACCCATTGATATATTCAAATGGACTACAATACTATAAGATAAAAACCAATCTTTAGTGAAGAACCAAATCCACATAGATCACCAACCCCAATTAGTTAAGCACCCACTCAACTAAGCTTTAACAAGCACCAAATTTCAAGGTGGAGCCAAAACCCTAGATGACTCAACACAAATTCATCCACTTGAAACTTTTTATCACCTTTGTAAAACCTTTTTTATCACACAATAGATGATGATCACCTTATATATCTCTTTTGACTCTTCTATCACTCTCAAAATTGCCTTTTAGGCTTCTTCATTCAACTAGGTCTCTTCAAGATAGATTAGGTCATATAACCTTGATATTCATATATAGTGTCCCTATTATATATTAATTATATTTTATATACACCCATCTTATGGTATATAAGACCTCTTTTAGATCTTCAAATTACTATTTCCTTCACTTGCACTCACTTATTCTGAAACTAGTAAATTACGCCTATTAAGTCTTGTTCTTATACAATCCTTCAGCTCATACACCTCTTGGTCGGTAATAAAAAATTGAAAAATTTGATTACCATTAAAATAATTATTATAAAAAATTTAATACATGAATCAATGATTACAATAGGTCATCCTCAACTTAAAAAACCAAAACCTCTTTTAGGCCTTAAGGAGACCTAATTCAATTAGGCCTTCATTAGTACATGTTACCCTTTGATCTCCTAGGAGAAAATTAAAAATCTATAGATGATAGGAAAATTTATATACCACAAAAATATATCCCCACTAATATAATTTTATGTCCATGACACTTTATAGCTCCAACCACCACTTGAAGCCCACCATTAGTGTTGTTCACATCACACATAGAAAGGTCTATCTTAAATAACTAAAGATAAAATATTATTATTCACACAAAAATTAAATTAAATCACATAAATATAACATAAAATACCTTTAAAACTTAATGAATTATATTATAAATCATCATAGAGGGAAAATGACTCAAAAACACTCCTACAACTTATTCACTTAGAACAACCAATTTTATTTAAAGACCAGTCATGGTGACTCAGACCTCAAACACCTATATAGACATATAAAATGAATTATTATGAAATTTATAATAACCTATGACATCTCTAGACCATCTTAAAATATTAACATCATATGGTCTAGTGGAAACTATTGGTCTTGTAGACCAATTTGTTGACCTCACTATACAAAGATCTAAAGAGTCATACAAGCCATTTTGGATTCTTCATTTTCACCACTATATCTAAATTTTAAGATTTATAAAAATAATTAATATGACATACTAGTCCCAAAATAAATTTCCATGTACTTGGTTTCATCACTCTATCATGATAACACATTCCTAATCATCTTCTCATTGTTGCTTGGGTTTTTCATTATTTCTACCATTAGGCCTATTAGCGACTGGCTAACTTGGATGATAGGTTTATCATACTTGAGGGATATAACCTATCCATAAGCCACCAATGAAATTAGATATTATTCTCAATATTCAACATTAATCAATTTTAAAACTTTGTCCAACACAAATTTTCATAGTTACATCAACTTCTTTAGAAACAAGCTTGTATCTTCACATTTTATCTCTCCTTTCTCTAACTAGCACCACCTAGAGGTACTTGGGATAGTTAAATAAAATATATAAACACTTAAATAAGCATTCCAAACCATCCTAAGCACTTTTGAATCATATCTTCAACATTGGGTCACTATTAGGGTTCTAAGAGGGTTGAAACTCACTTCCACTATTAACGATTTATTAAAGCATAACCCCTCAATCCAGAAAATAATTCTTGGAATTTTGAGATAGGAACCTTCACCATATACCATGAATATATTATGTTCCCATGAAAAGGTTTGATGATCTAATGAGCACAATAAAAACCTTTTGAGGTTGAACATCCTTCATTTTGTGCACTCGAGAGACCTTAAAGAAATTTTTATTTCCTTAACCTTAATAATTTGACCTAAAAATTCATCAATACACATTTAAAAAATACCTCACCTATGAAAATTATTACATAATATCAAAAATTAATAAATCTGATCATAACCCCCCATTAAGCCACATTCTTACTCTTTTATTTCTAGACCTTAACTTGCAAACCACATTAGGGATTAAAATATGACCTTCATGCCTATCCACGTAAATCACATACTCAATAAATCTATATTATACTTAAATACCACCATACATCCTTCAAATGCCTTGAAAATAGATCATAATACCTCATTAGGCCAGGCATGGTCTAGAAGTGGCCTAGGTACAGACTTGGTCTGAAGGTCCTAACTCTGTAGGCTCACCTTAAGACTCTCATGAGTGATCCAATACCTCTCATACATGATAAAAAAACTCATACAACCACTCATGCCTGCATGAACTCATATCACCAAGACACCATGTTCATACCTTCTTATAAGGTCTTTTCATTACATGACTAGGTTTAGGCTACTCAAATACCTATACCTTCATGCAACCATAAGGCATTAGTTGCCTTAAAATTATATCTTTATACTTAAAATTATATTTCATGAAAACATCCTTTAGTGACAATACTCCATTAATTCCCTCTGTCACATCAACACACTGGCAACTAGTCATGCCCTCTCAATTACATCAACCTCATGTAAGATGTACCATTAACATCAATGATAATACTCAACATAAATTCATGAGGGAAGTTTTGGTGCTCATTATAGTGGTACATTCCTCACTAAAAATATCTTGAATGTAGGTTACTATTGGATTACAATGGAATCTAATTATTGTACTTATGTTAATAAGTGCATGCCTTGCCAAAAGCATGGTGATCTTATACATATTCCTTCAAAATATTTAAAACAAATTATAACACCTTTTCCATTTTACAAATGAGAGTTATACCTACTTGTAAAAATCAATCCTAATTATTCAGATGGCCACAATCATATTATTACCATCACAAAATACTTTACCAAATGGGTTAAAGTAATGCCCTTAACATATGTCATTGGCAAAAAAAATTCCAAGTTTATCTTAAATAATATTATCTACCATTTTGTAATCCCATCCACTATCATTTTTTATAATGGAAAATCATTCAAGAACAAAGATGTCAAGGTCCTTTACACTACCTACCATAACAAGCATAAGTGGTCCACTCCATACTACCTACAAGGTAACAACCAAATGGAGGAAATAAATAAAATCATTCTTAAAATTATTAAATGAGTTGTTAACATAGTTGGTCATGACTTGCATATGTAGCTTTATCCATTTTTAGGCATACTACATTGGCATCCACACACCCATGAGGGTGAAGTCTATCTTACCTATAGAAGTAGAGATTCCATTTTTACACATATATTTAAAAAATATTATTGATTATGAGTCTTACCAAATTTCATGCCTCAATGAACTTGACCTTACATATAAGAAACATATTAATGCCTTACACCACCTATGAGTCTAACAAAGTTGCCTTCATCATAGCTATAATAAGTGGATTAAAGATAGGGAATTCAAAATTGGAGATATTGTTCTCAAAGAAAACCAATGGAATACTAATGTAGAATGGGATAAAAAAGGAACATTTGAACCAAATTGGTTGGGTCCATATGAAATAATTTCCAAGTATGGATTTGGAGCTTACAAATTGGCTATTGAAGATAGAGAAGATCTTGATGAGCATATGAACATCATGCACCTTAAAAAATTATATTCCTAAGTTATCTAATGATATTTTATATACCTTAAGTGTAAAAAAAATTAAAAATGAAAAAAAAAAACAAGAAAAATAGTAAATACAAAAGTGAAAACCATTTTCCTAGTGTTTTAGGCAATTACCATGGTGAAAAATAAGTTTTTGTCACCATGTGTAATCCATTATATATATACACCCTAGTTACTTAGGGGAATCCCATCACATTCACCACTTATATATTTCCACTTAATCCATTTAAATTTAACCATCCATTTCATGACATGTTTACTTAGGGTTTGACTAATGAATTTGTATAACCATGTCCTTACTCATGCTTAAAGGAATATCTTGTATGTGACCATTATTCATGTATTCTTATCTATACATCCAAACACAAAACCAATTCATCTATTCAATTATATCTTACATCTATATTTAAATAAACCCCATCATTCACTCACTCATTTTATTGGAAGGGAAACCACTCATCTATTAATTGACACTTTATACTTCATCATCAACACTTTTTTTCATCCATTCTTGTATGGGGAGAACTACATCTGGTCTGATATCCCCATATGGATTTTGTCCATAGTGGATTATGTAGATAGTGCTTAGAGACATGGGGTATCCTAGGATATTTCAGCCACCACCCCCATCATCCTATCATCCCAAGCATGATTTCACTTTTTTCACATCACCATTTGAAATAATATGGTTTTCTTAGGGATTCCATGCCAATCACTTACATTATCATTGATATTGGCTACCAAATGTTTTCACCCTCATATAGGATCTTCATAACATCATTTTATTAGTTTTAGTGTCATTTGATTCATTTGATTATTGATGTCTTTTGTTGTGACATATTTAATTCCATATATTTTTCCATTTTTTAAAATCATTTACTTATCCTTTTATGTGAAATTTTCTATTATTATGTGTCATATTTACATAGTTTTATTATAAAAATTTTATTTACTCTATTATCGCTTATTGATTCAAGATCATTATGTGTATTGAAAATGGTGTTTTTATGATTTTCCATATCATGATGCATTTAATCTTGTAAAAATGATTTTTTTAGTCATTACACACACAACACAATAGTCATCATGGTTATTTAATATCATTTGTGCATATTGTTTTGAGCTATATTGAATAAAGGTTGCTCAACTCTTACTTGGCTATTAATATTTTAATTACTATTATAAATCCAAAGAAAAGTAATAAAACAAAGGCAATTGTATAACCATGTGAACATACATTTTTTCATTTCCTTTTATACCATAATAAAATTTGAAAGGATTAGCATGTGCTATAACATATCAAAATTAGGAGAAACATTAATATCCCAAATCATATTTATCCATATAAACATCTACCATATATAAAAAATTACAAACTACATACATAATATTCAAAACATATCCATAACACAAGTCTAAAGCCAAAAATGAATCATGTATACATAAAATACAATGATACATCTCAAAATATGTATACATTGATACATCATCTCATGTCTCTCCCTGACATTTAGATGAGGCATCTATAGATGGACTCATCTCATATCATTATGGTGTGATCCTAGGAGGACCCATGACATGCTATGATGCATGTCCTATACATCTCTCAGGCTCCATTGGTTGCACTAATTTCCTTAACATAGACCTCTTAATTTATTACTCTCTAAAATAAGGTGCTTCTTGTGTTTATGGAACTAACTCCTTGTATAAAGTCCTATAATATGTCACCTACTCCATAGTTCTCATGACCTTATCTAAGGCCACCAATTATCTTGGTCCTATAAAAAGCTATCTAGCCTAAGCTAACTCAATAGTGTAATGTCTCTCTCCTCTATATCTCTAAATCAAACATGTGTGATCGAAAGTCTATATTGCTATATACTATGTATATATCCCTAAAATTAATCCATAGCCATCTACCTATAGTGTATCCACCTCTACATGTAGTTTTTCAACCTCTCCATGTAGTTAGGTGATCTCTACTAATCTTAGACCCAACTAGCTATCCCTATTATCTCTATCTCCCTATAATCTTGATATCTCAATGTCACACACCCTTATCTCCTCATGCAACCTATCAATATGCCCTTGGTCCTCCAGTAAACTCACCAAACTAATTATCCTATTCCATATCCTCCCTCTATGTGTATCTATGTCACATGCCTAATCTCTGTATCTCCTCCATCTCCCTCCCCATCACTATAAGTGAATACTATAAGATTCTCCCCTCCTCCTACTATATCCTTTTCTATGGGTCTCAACACTATGTACCCTTTATCATCCCCTTGAGTCTCTTCTCTACTATTATCTACTCCCATCTCCACATCATCTATCTATGTGTCAGTTCTTCTAGGTCTCCTTTGTCCATCACCTCCCAAGCTCATAACTCATCTCTACCCATCTCTCCTTTATGATTTAATAAATCTCCTAATATTATCACCCAACCACATCCCTCATGGATTCCTTAAAAAACTCACCACCAATCTCTATCTTCATGTCTTCAGAGGATCATATGGCATTGTCAATCTCATAGTCTATTGTCTATTCAACCAATCATCATAACCATTTACCATCCCTACATAAACCACATACATCCTCCATGAAAATTCCATTATATGTGTGTCTAGTAGTGCTCTACTATCCTTGAGTCAATACCTTCACCCCCAGTGAGATCTCTCTCTCTGTCTCTCTCTCTCTCTCTCACACACACACACACACACACACACACACACACACACACACACACACACACACACACACACACACACACACACACACACACACACACACACACACACACATCCACACCTCATATACACATGTGGTATTGTTGGAATATGTTGTATAATACCAAGCTATTGTAACACCTTATCTAGCCTATATCACTCAATCACATACTCATGAATACACATAATATAACCTTATTTAATCATATATTCCATGTAAAACCCATCATGTGCCTAGTGAAAATTAATCTCCCTATAAGGTCTCCACATTATCTACTCCTCCACAAGCTTATCCATCACTCTCCTATACCAATCCAAATTCCAAAAGTGTGCTCTCTATATACCTATGATCACATAATATGCATACATGATTAGTTCCTCCTATGATTCAACACTCATGTGACCTATAGGATGCTCCACCATAATGTGTTCCCATGACCATACTTGTAGTAATGTCAAAGGTCTAATCTCTCTCCCATCTACATATACTACATGGTACAAATCTATATACAAATGTGATAATACATAGGGACCCCATGTAAATATCTAACTCATATCCATCACATCACCAATCACATCCAAGATTATAAAAGGGCATAACCTCCTATTCTTATCAAGTAGCATAATGAAACTAATAAAAACCATGAGTACCACCATCAAAGCATCTATCTCTAGGTCTATACAAGTGTCTATGTCAACTCCTCTAATAATTAAGATCAAATACTATCCAAATATACTATATAATGTAATTTAATGTGATCCTTGACCCTAATTAACTCTATACCACTGTATTAGGATCCTTAGGATCCCCCATAAATCCTCTATAGTAAATACTATATCACCTATTGAAAGGTGTAATGTACTAGTCTCATTGTGTTATCTCTCCACCAAAGCTATCAATAATGCCATGTTTTCTTGAATATTTACAATATAGGAAATATATGATAATCCCATTGCCTCTAGTACCATGAACTCATACTCAGTGAATCTATAAATCCATGTCAATGTTCTTGATTTCCACTCCTATGTGGCCAACATAAATAGTACCTCCTATACATAAAAATGTTTTCATCATGTTAATCCTAAAATAAACTAATTAAACAATCCTAATCATCTACCTAAAACATTTCATTCATAATTTTAAATCACTCATCAATCTAACCAACAAAGCATGTCAATTTACTAACTAACCCCAATCCCTATCTCCCCTGATAAATTCACCATTGTAATACACAAATTCACAAGACTGTTGATGAATTTTACACCGAAGATAAAAAATTCAATGCACCTTTCTTATTTTACCACACCTACTTATTTGGTTGTAGCATTCAATAATTTTTCTACATAATTCAATGACTTCACTTCTATACAAAACAAATTCACTGCTGATAATTTTGATATGCCCTTTAATGAATTCACCACTATAATGGATGAATTCATAACTGGTGTGGATGAATTCATTACTCAAATTTTGTATTCTATCCTAAATTTTTTTACTAAAACATCCAATGATTTCATAATTCACTTTATTGATTCGCTACTTTTACTTCCAAATATGCTAAAGTGGAAATTGTGAAATCATTTCCTCTATATTTCCTAACAAATAAAATCCATAAAAATATTAACACAAAAATTCAAAATTTTACTTATTGGGTTCTCACTCATCCTTAGACATTGATATCTCCTCACTCACTATGATGTTGAAGCATAGGGATACAATCCATTCTTCTCTCCAACCCCATAGCAAAATCACATAAAGGAAATATAATAATCACTCACAAATAAAACAATTTGCATAAACTATTTTCAAAACCCAAACCTACCCCTATTTATAATCCACCCCATCATTAAAATATTTTCCCCTCCAAACCATTATTTTCACCTTTCATGACCAATTTTCAGGCCAACAATTGATCAAAAGGATAAAATATTTATTTTTACTTTCAATAATAAATCTTATCATCTTTTATCCACACATCAAAAAAATTATATTTTTTGTTTTATGGCCCACAACTTACCATCATTGGGATATATAATTCCCACATCCTCTCATGTGACCCCTACGTCTTGAGCACCATCCAAGTGTGAAGTCAATGAATGAGATATATTCTTTTTATGATCTATTCTCTCATTTTTTTAAAAACTAAGGGAAAATCCTTTTAAACATATTTTAATATTGCAAGTACAAAATTAGTTTTAATATTTTAATTTATTCTTAACTTTCATTCTAACCACTTCACCATATCTATTTAATCATTTTGAGTGTTCATCCATTTTACCACACGAACATTCGAGGGGGCATCATCACGTTCATTTATCTAGGGTGACTTTTTTTCCACAATCATCAACACTTCACTTTGTTTGCTATTCTTTGAAATAGTATTGCTTCACAACACCATTTCAAAGAGGATAAAATGTAGACACCTAAATTTCACTATTTAGTGTTGAAATTAAATTTGACACATCAACCCTTCTTCTTCCACAATTTAAATTCAAATTAACATCACTTCTCTCCAAAATTCAAATAATTGATTAATTGTTAATTAATGAATAATATTCATGCACACTTATTGTCCTCCAAAATTAATTAAAAATGCATATTTATACCTCATCCAGACATCCTCTGCATTTGTCTCAACCATGTGATGACTCATAAAACCACCCTCCTCAACTTCCTCAACCACCTCATGAGGCATCTTAGAAAATTTAAATCTCCTTGATGCCTCAACCAATTCCCCTTTCTTCTCAACTCCTGGAATTGGTCATCATCTTCATGGATGAGGACTAATTCTCCATCATTGATAATTTTAATAAAGTAAAAAATTCAAATAATCCTCAACCATATAATTAACCTCCCATAAACCTATAAATGATGTGTATTCCATCATTTTCAATCATCCATTTTTATGCTAATGAAGCGTTATTAAATTTTCAAGTGAATCCAAGCCATCAAAAATCCATTTTCATACCAAAATGCTACCCAATTTCATTTGCATTGAAACAAGAGTTAAACATCCACATCCATTGCATTTGAGATCAAATCACATTCAATCATAATGAAGGAAGTAGTTTTGTAAGTGTGTTTAGTTAGATTGTTTCATTTACTGCTCTATCATTAAAGTCTAGGTTTTTAGTTTAGATTAAGTTTCATTTTAGTTTGATTTATTACTTTCATTCTATAATTAGAGATTATACACATGTTTCAAACCATAATCTATTATTAAATGATAAATGTGAGGAAATAAATATGGAAATATTAATAAGGATTTGTATAATAATCATATGGTAAAGCTTAAGAATATGTAAAAGCTATGAATTACCCATGCTATTTTAGAAATGAATGCAATATATAAATTTGATTTACCTATGAGAAATGGGAAGCAATATAAGTTTGGGCATAAGATGTAGACACTCAGTTCTAACCACCTTCATGTCAAAATTGTAATTTGAAGAATTTATTATAATAATGTGTAGACTAGGCCTATATCATAAAAAATCTCTAATTAATTTGTACATGCCATATGTATCTTATTAAAAACATTAGGGCACACCTAATTGGGGAAACACACCATAAATTATTGTTAACTTCATCTAATTCACTCCAAGCTAAATTATGGTTTTGTAAGTGATATTTTAGACCAATTAAATGCAATGGAACAATTACTCAACTCTTGGATATTGAATAGAGGTTAGCCAAAATTACTTAACTAATAAAATAAAATCAAATGGGCAAGTAAAAATTTCATAAAAATTGGATAGTTTACTAATTTTTTAAATCCAAAATTCAAAAAAATATCAAGACTTTTGACATAATTATGACATCACCCAAAAAATTTGGCAAGCATTATCACAAATGCAATAAATATCAACATAAATATATAATTTAGAAGTCATGCCTCATTAATACAAACCATTTTTTAAAATATTTATGGCATTTATCACTCCAAATTAAATTTATTCATATCCACACATCTCATTCTTTATCCAACAACCATAGGTATGTGTTGGAGTCTCAAAGTACAAGTTTCTCTACTAAAGATATAAAGATCCTAATGAGTATAAGTCATTAATATGAGGTATTGGATAATGTTTAGGACCTGATTATTTCCATTAAAGGTCATAACCACATATATTCTGTCCATTTTGACAAAAACCCAGTCAATGAGCCTTAAGTGAGCACACACATGCATATGGGGTACCAAGAGAGTTATAGATAGAGGAAAGGTTTGAGAAGGTAAGACCTAAGAGAAGATAATATAGATGTACCAAGGATATTAAATGGAGGATATACTCAAATAAACTTATGGAAATAAGGGATGAAGACCATACTCAGAGATTTCATGCTCAAACTTAGTCAGCAGGCATCCCACTACCAGTCTAAGAAAAATGAGTATCTGGGACACCTATAGACATGGGAAAGCTCTCAAAATCAATAAAAATGGTCATCATTAATATTTTAAGGTACCCATGCTATCATTTTCGTTATAAAAATAGTGGGTATACCCATTATTTTATCTCAAACTAAGCCCTATTTAGAACAGCCAGTGTGGGGGCTAGATGGGCAAAATCAAGTTTTGTAAGGTTTACAAATAGGTTTGAAGTCAAAAATAGTTGTGGATCATTCTAACATGATGGTAAGAATCCTTATACTTCATATAATATTATTAGTATCTAGGGTTCTCATCATATGCCATTGAAAATAGGCTAATGCAAATAAACTTCAAGCCTACTCATTGACCCTACTGCCACCTCAAGGTCTCTCCAAGCTCTTGCAACAAGTTAGATGGTCAAGGTGAAGTGAAGGAAGATGTTTAAGGCCTAAAAATGAGGTTGCAAGTGAAGATAATTGAGTAAAATGGTTCAAGTGTCTTCAAACCCTGCTTGAGGTAGTCAACCTATACATAATCAATTTGAAGACCACCTTTAAATGCTCACTGTTTCATTATTTTTTTGTGTTTATTTTTATTTTTATTTTAAAAAAAATAAATTTAGAGGGGTGTGGTTTATAATAATGTGATTTTATTGTGCACACATTATCCATTTGATTGTAGATACTCCTCTTTGATTCAAGAGGATGACCTGTAGATGTGAGAAGAACTAGAAAAGGGTGGATTAGTAAGATATATGGGTGGATTTCCTAGTGAAATATAGATCTAAGAAGCACTAAGATTCCTTAGAGGTTGCCAATCCAATCCTTAATATAATTAAGTTCTAATAAATAGAAATAAGTTCTTGCATGAAATAATAGAAAGTACTAAAACTTAATATAAGATATGATTTGAAGGGAAACAAGTGATTTTAATTAAAATATCAATAACTTATTGAAAATTAATGATAAAATATTCAAACCTATTTCAAAAAATAGTTTAGGCTTTTATGATGTGATAGAAACTAAAAAATAAGAATTTGGATGAAGGCAGATAGGTAGGAATTATTTGTTATTTTTGGTAGAATAAAACACAGTGATTGATGGTAGTCACTGTAACATTGGTGTCAATTAACAAAATCATTGCTAGTCAAAGGATGATTGATGTTATTTAGAGATGATTGGTGCCAATCTCTATATATTTTGGTTTGGATAAAAATAGTTGTGGGGTTGGTTTCAGGAGGGACTTTAAAGGTTATTTATGGGTTGGATGGTAGTCATGAAGGTAAAATGAATTATTAGAATTATACAACTCAAGAGTTGGGTGGTCAGGTGACTAGGAATGGTCTATAGGTGCTTGGTGGAAGATGAGGTGTTTGGAGTTCTTAAACTCCAACATAAAGGGGAATATAGGAAAAATGAGAAAATAGGGGTAAGCAATAAAATAATTAAAGATAATAATAGAAATTTGTGTAAGTATAGATATACTTAGTTCTAGAATTTGTTTACCTAGAAGAGTGTCAAGGTTGAGTGTAAGCAAATCGGGATCTTGGAGCAATACAAGCACAGTAACAGTGCTTGAGATCTTCATGATGAGTTTATAGGGCACTTAGATGTCTCTGGTCTAGTTGTTAGTTCACCTAGAAGCTTCTATTCACTTGAGAGTTAAGGTTCTTGTACAAAAGATAGTTTCAACCTTCTAAGGCAAGGTATTTGGGTGACATTAAGTAACCATTTCCAATCCTAGTCAAACAAAGGGGAATATGGGAAAGATGGGGAAATAGGTGCAAGCAATAAAATAACTAAATCTAATCATAAAACTTGGTGTAAGTTTAGATATAATTAGCTCTAAAGTTTTTTGGTTTGGAAGAATGTTGAGGTTGAGTGAAAGTTGTATGGGATCCTAGAGCAATATGTGTAGAGCAACAATAGTTGAGCTCTTCATGGTGAGTTATTGAATAACTTGGTGTCTTTGGTCTAGTTCTCTGGTTCAGTTAGAATATTTGATTCACTTGAGATTTAAGATTATCATGCAAAAGATAGTTTTAACCTTTTGAATCAAGGTCTTTAGGTGACATTAAATAACCATCGGTGGTCCTAGTCAAGGAAAAATAGTCAAAACTTGCTAATTTTGGTTGTGTACTTAAGCTTATTTTTTAAAACAAAAAAATGGTCTAAGGTTAGTTAAGGGATCATTGGAATTCATGAAGAATAAGTCTAGGGGCTTAGGGCATTTAATGTCTAGGCAATAAATATTCCTAAGGCTAGGTGTCAATCAATTAGCCATGATTTTACGTGAGGAGGTGTAAATAGGCCTATTTAATTTAATTAAATAATTAAATTGTCCAAGTGGGGTAGGAGGGTATGTGTAAGGGGTTTTAGTAATTAATCCTAACCCAAGGGGGGCAATAGGCCAAGGGGTAATTTGAGATGATTAGAATCATGTAGTTTTCTAGTGTCTACATTTTCCCCCTTTTTGTTGTGTAGGTTGCATCCTTAAGCTAAAAAATAAAAACAATAAGTACAATGGCAAGTTGGATTCTTTGAGTATGGGAGGAGGTGTTCCCCCTCAAACTAGGATATAATGAGGTAAAAATGGATTTGGATGTAGGTTTGATAAGTACATATGAGTGGAAAAGTGGGTAGGATGGTATGACATGGAAATTAAAGCTATAGTTAGGAGGATGAGGGATAAGTGAATCATGCCACTATATTAGGCATAATAGATATAGGTGCACTTATAAACAAAGGTCTCCAAGATGAAGTGTTTGTGTTCTCAATGGGATAAAATTTGGGTGATCTTAAGGAAGTGAAAGTGGTTTTAGTTATTAGAGTCATAAATTAACATATTCTAAGGAAGCTGAAAGGTTTACACATGAAACATCATAATTGAGTAGAATGGCATGAAGCATGACAAAGTAGGCAAAAGGGTCAACTGTAATGATGTCAAGGTTGGGTGTCATAAAAATATACAAACAAGTGGCATAAGAAATAAAGGGGTTCCCCAATAGTTGGGGATGTTATTTTTATAAAGGGTATTATTGGATGATTAGGGAAGGCAGGGCTGTAAAACATTAATTAGGTCGATTGATGTAAGTCAGCCCAACCTTAATTAGTGATTGATGATGATCATTGGCCAAACCTTAAAATAGGTTACTAGTGACCTAAAAGGTCAACAACATTACATTTTTGATCATTTGGTTTGTTGATTAATATGTGTCCTATGCTCTGAGTGAAAATGATGAAAACTAACACTTTTCTTAAGTTGTGAGCAGCTGAGTGGGAGTTGACTAGAGAGAGTGAGTGAATAATTAGAGTGGGGTAGAGGATGGTAGGTGGGATAGGTGGACATAGGTATATGAGGATGTGGTGAGCTAGAGGGAAATATTGAGGTAGAGGGAGAGTAATGGTGGTACATCAAGATCCATTATGGAGGAAAATGTGAAATGAGTTAGGTACCTAATTTGTTTTGCTTGCTTTAATTTTTGATTTGGGTGTGTAGGTTTTTAAATGTTTTTATTTTGTGTTAGTTTGGTAAAAAACAATTGGGGATGGTAAGATGTAAAAGTTTAATTGGCTAAATTATAGCTGGAAATGGGGTAGGGGCAGTGATTATAGTGGATTATTTTTTGGTATTTTAGTGTAGTTTTGGGAGAAATTTAGGGTTCAAGGGTCACCAACTCTTTACATAATGACTAGAACTAGTCATCACCAATTGATGCTAGTCAATAGGGATATGGTGTTAGTCACAATAGGGTCTAACACTAATCCATGAAGCCCAACTAGTGTTGGTTGAGGTTTGATCAATAATAGTTCCATAAAGAACTGACATTGGTCAAGACTCGACCATCATTGGTCTTGAAGTAAAGGACAAGGGGAAAGTTGTGTTGAATAAGGTAAGTCTAATGGTTAGGTTAGCTTATAGGTTAAATAATATTAATGTAGTACTTGAATACTTAGGCTAAAGTGTAGTTATTTTAGATGTAGTCATAGTGGTTAGGTAGGCTAAAGGTTTGGTTAATGTCATAGAATAGGTGAAATGTTTGTGTTAGGTTGGAAAGTGTAGGGTAAACTAAATCATGTGTCTAACCTTATAGGTATGGTGATGCTAGTGATGTGAGATTGAGTGTCATCATTCATGGATGACATTCATAGGGACATGACTCAATAAGATTAGGATCACATGATGGTAGTGGGCTTGGGGGGAATGTGATAGTATCATCACATGCCACAAGATGCAATGATGATGGTAGCCCTTATTGAGAGATGGGACTTGGATACCAATACTTTCATGTTGTTGACTGCAAAGATGATGATATTACTTGAGGACATTTATAGGATTTTGAGACTATCGATACATGATCAAGTGGTGGAGCTAATCTAAAGCAATGAGTAGGATGCTTATATGGACTAGATTTTTGGAGAGGATTTTATAAAGGAAAGATGGAATGCTAATGGTTTTTATTTTGAATATATTTACTACATGGATATGGAGGGGAGATAGCTTATGACCATGATGATGATATCCATTATGTGTTATGCACTTCCAAACTTAAGTGGAGTCAAATTTCTTTGGTCAATGCAAGGTGTTTTAGTTGACATGCTCAAGGATTAGACAGTCTTCACATGCCCCCCTGACACTATTGGTACATATATATCATGAGATTTGGGGGTACTAAGTACACAAATGATATGGGATAAGCATATGTTTAATATTTCACTATTGGGCATATGAGCATATCACTATTTTATGACTAATGGGATTTCCATAGCACATAGGGATCAGACCAGGTTCAGAGTTAGATTTATGAGATGGAGGGAAAAATATTCACTACCATGAATAAGGGTGGAGGGGCAAAACTTATATTGGTTTAGAGAGTGATTGGATGTATTGGTGAATGGGGAGGTGATATAGAGGCCATACATAGGGTTCCCATCATGTTTGGGGCTAAGTACACAAATGTTTTCCTTAAAGAGTTTTAGGTGGATTTATGGGAGGTGACAATAGGAAATAGAGTTGATCCCCTTCGATTGAGTGAGGAGATAGTTGGGACTGATTTAAGGTATCCCAGGGACATTCCCTAGATAGAAACATGAGGATGTAGAGGCACTATTATTTCCACCATAACTAGTTGAGGATGAGATTATATATGAGGAGATACTAGTTTTGTAGATATAGATGACATCAGAGTTACATAGGGTTATATCATGTGGTGTTCGGGTGAGTATGTCATAACTTTTGGGGGAGATGGTAGGAGGTGTAGGTGAACAAAAATAAGCTATCAATTTGAAGATAAAGGAGGGGGGTGATCAGATGGATGTGGATACCTTGGATAAATAGGTTATGATGACATAAAAGGACCAGGTGAGAGTAGCATTGGAAAAAACACAAGTAGTGTTGGCATCCATGACCTTAGAGAGGGACACAACATAGGGTCAGATGGTAGTGAGGACACCTGAGAGAGATACTTTCTAGGGATAGGTTGTTACTCTTACATAGGAGAGAGATCATGCATGAGCTTAGTTGGACAATGTTAATTAGGAGAGGGATGCAACATAGGGGAAATTAGCCACCATGATGTAGGATAAAGATGGGATATAGGTATAGGCAACCCTGCTATTGATAGAGAGATACTCTGAGATAGGCGTGAGGATGAGCACCTATAGGACCAACTTGGATGATCCCAATGTCTAGATATGTGGCCATAGTAAATTAATTGGGGTATTATGAGGCACTTATCTTCACATAGCTTCTAGATGCACCTTGGTATGTTGATTATGTAGTAAAGTAGATTGTGGGAGGGAGAGTTAGTAGCACAACTCCTAATGATTGGGTAACATCTATAGATGCTCAGACAAGTCCTAGAAATGGATAGGCACCAAGGGGTAGAAGTGTCCCTACACCATAGATCTGATTGGAATCTTTATTGTATTTATATGAATTTGATTCTAGCTTTTGAGCTGATGTAATGAGATGTACATATCATTTTGAGAGATATAGACATTATATATGTGTATTACTTGATTCAAGTTATGATTTTATGATCACGATGCATGTTTTTTATGGTTATGGTTAATTTATGCTCATGTGATGATTTATTTGATGATGTTTATGACATGGTTATATGTGGTGATTTATGGTTATGAATTATATAGCATTTTTCATATTTAGTAGGTGTATGCTTAATTAGATGTTTAACATTTAAATTAATGAATCTATGTGATCCCATATTTAGATATATATGTGATGAATAACATAATGAATTGATTCATTTATCTAGCTTAAAAAATGATTAAATGGTTATCATTATCTTTATGATAAAATTTATAGTGTATTTTGATGTGATAAAATTAATTTGATTGATGTCATGATTATTTATATAGATGAGATGATAATCTACTATATGATGATGGTTAGATAGGATGTTTTCATGATAAAAAACACATAAATAAATGATGTGAATTGTTATGGTCAATAATGTAATAAAACACATAATGTATTTAAATGTTATGATTTCATTTATTTGGATGAGAGTTGATTTAAGAATGTTTAAAACTATCTTAACACATATATTAAGTTTGGACAACAAAAATATATGTAAGAAAAGAGAATAAAGTTAAAACAATCAAAAGACAAATGTCTTAATGAATGTATCAACAATCAGACACAAAAAATAAAGAGACATAATGCTCTTTCATTGGTAATGGACAAAAATAGGAAGTTAGATCAGCTTGTGAACATAAGCCCATCGCATGCTTTGTATTAGCATTCATTAGTTTGTTAAGAAGTTTCTTGATCACATAGTGTCAAGTAAGCTCAAATCCCTTGTTTTGTGGAGGGTCAAATAGGAGATGGATGAGAATGGAACCTTCTTATGGGGCTAGCTTTCCTATTCTGTAGGTTACCTAAAATATAGTATAAATAAGTCTATGTCATATTTTGGTGTAGACTGATCTATATGGGAAGTCTACTATTTTAACTTTGCAAAAGTTGATTGTAGCTTCCAAATTTTTGATCTTTTTGTGAATTTTGACAATGGGTATTTTGATGTTTTGAGAGTTTGGGGATTCTAATCAATGTGATAAGATTCCATAAAATTAATTGCTTTGATAAATGTTGTACTTAGCCATCCTTCAAGGGAGTGGTCTAAACTTCTAACTTGTTTTATGAATTGATAGTTATCCTTCAAGAGAGTAGTATACCTTATTTAAGTAATTTTTGAGTTTTTTTGGTAGTTGTACTTCAAGGGAGTAGTCTATAATGCTAGAGATGACCCATGAGATATAGAGTATTCTCTTTTTTTTTTATAGACATAGACTTTTTTATATAGGCTTAAGGTTTACCTTTATGGAGGAAAAAATATAACACAAGAAGGTTGAATAATGGGTGAGAGGATGATTTTAAGAGACAATGACCATGGTATTTCATCCTATTTAGGGACAAAAAGTATCCATGAGAATTATTGTCAATTAGACTCACACCCTTGTGAAGGTAGTTTCAGGCCTTCATAGTCTGTTGAACATGGAAACAATCCTAGGTTGTGGGTGACCTAATCAATAGATTGAATATCTAGATTCTAAGGGCTAGCTCCCTTTGGTGTATCACTTAGGATCCCTAGTCT
This sequence comes from Torreya grandis, assembly GCA_037957365.1. Taxonomy (NCBI): domain Eukaryota; kingdom Viridiplantae; phylum Streptophyta; class Pinopsida; order Cupressales; family Taxaceae; genus Torreya; species Torreya grandis. Next base: position 148,492 of record JARHVA010009342.1, on the reverse strand, counting down.
ATGACACAAATTTATGAGGAAAAGGGAAGAGGGAAAATGTAAGAAATAAACTTGAATGGAAAATCATATCTATGATGGTGATACACTAAAAATATGACCTTCATCTGCTTGACATGTGCTAAAAAGATGAATAAGGACATTAATCTAATTACAATACTCAAATGGTAGCCTCTGAGCATCAGTACTTTGCATAGGGGCTTGAGCTTATACATGATCTAAGGCAATTGTTTAATAGGTCTATTAAAGACACTAGAGAGAGCTTTCACTTGTCATATAAATAAGATGATAGAGCACACTATGTGACTTATAAGGATGAGATTAACACCTAAAAATAGGTATAATGGAGAGTATAATATGAGAGGAATCCTTAGCTATCACTTTCATCTCCCAACAAACCATGAAAATACACTAAAACACAAGCTTTTGAGGAGATATGAACTCTATCTTATTCATCAAAAGAGGCAAAATACAAATGTTCTCTGAGCATGAAAAAAAATCCCTTTACAATGGCTTGAAATATTTTATATATATAAGAAAGGACAAGATAAAATAAGGACTTGCATGATAAAGTGGGGAATTGAGAGAAGAAGTTACCAATTAATGCAGATCCCTCTTTGTTATTTTTGAGCTCTTCAACATTGAAAGCATGCAACTACTTTGATCATGAGATTAACCATCCAAAATAACCATAAATCTCCTCGAGCTCCTCATCCATTCAAGCCCCTTCTATAAGAACTGACAGAGCCATGCCAAATGTAGTTACATGTCCCTTCTAATTGTGAATGATTTGATTTTTTCATTTAAAACTTGGGATGCTCCTTACTCCAGTATTAGTGTATAGATATTTTATTATTGTGTGTTCATGTTCCACCTAGATGCATCTAATTTAGCTTGGGTAACTTTTCATGTTCTATATGTGAGCTATAAACCACATAATTAGAGTTAAAAGGAGAAATCTTCATCCTTTTCTATTGATTGGCTATCAAAATCCCACTAGGATCCTTTTGAAAACATATCCTTTTCTCATCTGTTGATCTCCTTTCTAGATCTTGACAAGTGTCAAGCTCACAAAAATCTTGATGAACCTTTTGAAAACTTGACCAAAGGCAATGGCTACTTGCTGGGGATCAAACTTGATGTTTGTGGGCCTATCATTAATTCCTTAAGACTTTTATTTTTGGCCACTTCTTTGGACTATTTGCTCACATATAATTTATCTAAGAGAATTTATCTAGACTTTTATTTGTTTCGGTAATAATTCCTTTGGGATTTTGTTTCAACGTTTTTTTTTGAAAGAATTTCTTTTGTAATTTTCTCTAGCCTACTCCTTTGGAAGAATTTATTTAGACTCTTTTCCTGAAAGAATATCTTTGACTTTCATTTAGGTTTTTCTTTCAGAACTTAGTTTTGTAGACAATTCTCCTAAAATAATTCATTCCTTTTCTTTTGGATAATTTGTTTGTGGCTTATTGCTTTGGCATTTTTGCCTTGAAAGAATTCATTTGGACTTCTCTCCAAAATAAAATTTTGGACCTTTTGCCTTGAAAAATTCCTTTGGACAAAAATTCCAAAGGAAATTATGTCTTTGAAAATGGACCTTCAGATTTTAAAAAGTGCCCCTTTGCCTTTTGAAATGTACCATCAAATTTTTTGAAAATGACCTTTTGGAAAAATTGAAATGGACCCTTCGAAAAAATTTAAAAGTTCCTTTCCCTTTGAAAATACCCTTCAGAACTCTTGAAATGGTCTTTGCCTTTTTTAAAATAACCCTTTGACACTTTCGAAATGAACCCTTTAGCCAAAAAAAGTGTCTTCGAACAAGTTGTTTCAGATAAAATGTTTGAAACAATCCCTTCGAAAAGATATCCTTTGAGAAAGTTAATTTAGAAAAAAATTATGAAAGAATTATCGAAACTTAGATAAACCCCCCCCCCCCCCCACCCCACAAAAAAAAAAAACAAAAAAAACCTCTGAAATAATAAACATTTGGTGAAAAAGAGTCTTGAAAGAAAATAAACTTGTACAGTTGATTAATTAGGTTCTCCACTTCTTCTTGAAAAATTTGCTCCTTTAATTGCTCTGATCAACATCAATAATTTCATATAAAGAATAAGAAATGTGAAAGAAAATACCCTAAATCACCTAAATTGTTAAGGTGTGGAGCTAAAAGCTTCAACTGTTTGCAGACACAAGGAAGAGGATGCTGAAGAACCAGAGCCACTGGCGTCGGCATCATGATCGACGTCGGTCAGATGCAGTGGAGAAGGAGACCGGTGACGGCAGAGAGTCGGCCGACATCGGCAGCACCAGACCAGCAGGGACCGGCATCGGTCGCCTGTGTATTTCCAGAACTGCTGTTGACGAATAGTCAGTTAAGTGAAGCAAGTGTTTGCATGTTAAACAACTAATTATAGTCACGAGCTGCGTGTCTAATTATTGTAACTAGAGTTCTATTTTTGTAAGCATGGGATCCTATTTAAAGACCCATAAGGCATGTATTGTAATAATTAAAAAGGCAAGTAAAAGCATTGAAGCTAGCAAGGTCAAGGAGATCAGCTGAAGCATTCAAGGAGGGATAATAACTCAGGCTTTAGAGTTGTTGTGTTGAGCAAGAGAGAGAGGGAAGAAGGTCTTGAGGTGTGGTAAGCCTTTAAGGTGGAGGAAGAAGTGGCATCTTCCTTATTGTATTTTCTTCTAGTAATATTTAATACAAGAGTGTGTATTGTCTCTCAAATTCTTTGTTGTCTCAAGTTTCTAGCTACTTTATCATTCTAGTATAATTTCGTGTTTAATTGCTAATACGAGAAGTAATCAATTGTGCTCTAATTGGTAGAGCTAGATCCCCTGACAAGTGGTATCAGAGCTACGGTTTGCAGGAAGCAGGTTATTGTTTTTGATTACAGGTCATTCACAGGGTTTTTTGATTGAGTGGGAGTTCAGCAATGGCAAAAGAAAGTAAGCTACGAATGGAGAAGTTTAACGGCAAGAATTATCAACATTGGAGGATGCAGATTGAAGACTATCTATATCAGAAGGATTTGTACTTATCATTGGGTGGGTTTGCATGCAAGCCCATAAATATGAAGGATGAAGAATGGAGTGTTCTTGATCGGAAGGCTCTTGGTTCCATAAGGTTGAGCCTTGCATCGTCTGTGATTTCCAGCTTATCACAGTGCAAGACAACGGAAGAGTTGATAAAGTCCTTGGCAAATTTATACAAAAATCCCTCGGCTTCTAATAAGGTATATCTTATGAAGCAACTATTTACTTTGCAAATGCAGGAAGGTGGATCGGTACATACTCATCTCAGTGATTTCCATGGTTTGGTAAACCAATTAGCTTCAGTCAATATTGTTTTTGATGATGAGGTAAAGGGTCTCTTGATTTTATGTTCTTTGCCTAAAAGTTGGGACGGTTTGGTTATGGCAGTAAGTAATTCTGCATCTGCTTCTAAAATCTTAAAAGTTGATGATGTTGTGAGTGTGATCTTGAATGAAGAAATACGCAGGAGAAGCACAGGTGAATCATCAGGGAATGATCTAAGTGTAGAAAGTAGGGGAAGGCAAAGGGAGAAGGTTGAGCAAGGGAAATCAAGGTTGGGAAGGAAATCCGAGTCTAAAGGTATTACCTACTAGTTTTGTGGAAAGAAAGGACATACGAAGGAGTGTTGGTTGAGAGATAAAGAGAACCAACATGCAGGTATGGAAGAAGCAAAGGATGCAAATATTGTGATGAAAGATGCTCTCATGCTTTCTTCAGATAGTCAGGTAGGATCATGGATTTTGGATTCTGGTTCATCTTTTCATGCATCCCCAAATAGAGATTTGTTCTATGAGTATGAACAGGGAGACTTTGGAGTGCTTTATTTAGGGGATGGTACGCCTTGTCAGATAGTTGGCAAAGGGAATGTGCAGCTGAGATTGTAGATTTACAACACATGGGTGTTGAAAGAGGTCATGCATGTTCCAATTCTGAAGCATAGTCTAATTTCTATAGGAAGGTTGGGAGATGAGGGATGCACAATAACCCTCACAACAAATTCTTGGAAGGTCACCAAGGGAGCACTTGTTCTAGCAAGAGGTAAGAAAGTAGATACTCTTTATCTGTCTACTTGTATTATTGATTCTACTTCTGGTGTAGATTCGAAGATGTGGCCTAATAGGCTTGGTCACAAGAATAAGAAGGGAATGGAAGTTCTTGATTCAAAAGGTATGTGTTCAAATTTAGAAAGCATAGATACAGTTCATTGCAGAAAGAGGAAATTTGATGCTTTTGACAGGAACAAGGAAGCCTTGGTGTTTATGGAGGAAATGAAGGACAGAGAGCAGTCACAGGGGCTGAATAAATCTAAGCAGGGCAGCATGGATAGAGGTTTGATCCAAGAAGAGCTCGCGGATGCAAATTTCATCACTTACAGGAACACACAAACACCGATGTCAGTCACTTGGCACCGACGTCAGTCATCCAGATATCGACATCGGTCATGTGCAGACCAGCAGGGTCGATAGGTCAGGCAGGAGAAGTTCAACGTTGGTCATATGGACCGACATTGGCAGGAGGGACACCGGCGTCGGTCAGGGAAATGACATCGGCAGTCAGGGTCAGTGTAGGGAACCGACATCGGTCAGGAGCAGACTGGGAGATGGCCGATATTGGTCACTAGAATGGATGTTGGGTGGATCATTAAGTCTAAAACACCCATATGGAGGTCAAAAATGGTAAGTGAACCTCATATTTGTTGTTCACCTTCTTTATATTGCTTACTGATAGTCATGAACTAGGAAGATGGAAGAAGCAATGCAGGTAGAATCCAGAAACAGTGGGAGCTTGGCATGGATGAGGAGTGTGAGTCCTTGAGTAAAACCAAACAGGTATTTGTTGGTAGTGTTGTCAGCTGGAAGGAAGCACTGGATAGAGGGATGGATTCCTGTTTTAGAGAAGAGAGTGGATGGACACATGATACAGAAGGCTATGGTATATGGTCTTGAGTAGGTTGCAGAACAATGGAGGTTTGACCATTGCATTTTATCTTTACCAAGCTAGATAATATTAGCTACATTATCTTGTTACTATATTATGTTACTTGTTGCAGGGTTTCATATACAGGGAGTTTTCTGAGCTAAGGGTAGAGTTAGTTCAGAAGTATGTCATGGAGAATTTGGGAGTAGCAAAATTCTTGTGGCATAAGATATAGGTATTGCATCATAGGTTTGCATGGTGGTTTGTCTTCAAGAGTGACATTGAAGAGGGATACAGAGCCTAAGGAACAAAATAGATGGTGTACAGGTACAGGTACAAGTTGCAGCTATTTATCTCCAAGTGGGAGATTGTTAAGGTGTGGAGCTAAAAGCTTCAACTATTTGCAGACACAAGGAAGAGGATGCTGAAGAACCAGAGCCATCGGCATCAGCATCATGACCGACGTCAATCAAATGTAGTGGAGAAGGAGACCGGCGATAGCAGAGAGTCAGCCAATGTCGACAGCACTAGACTAGCAGGGACCGACATCGGTCGCCTGTGTATTTCCAGAACTGCTGTTGACGAACAGTCAGTTAAGTGAAGTGAGTGTTTGCATGTTAAATGACTAATTATAGTCATGAGCTGCGTGTCTAATTATTGTAACTAGAGTTCTATTTTTGTAAGCATGGGATCCTATTTAAAGACCCATAAGGCATGTATTGTAATAATTAAGAAGGCAAGTAAAAGCATTGAAGCTAACAAGGTCAAGGAGATCAGCTGAAGCATTCAAGGAGGGATAATAACTCAGGCTTTAGAGTTGTGTTGAGCAAGAGAGAGAGGGAAGAAGGTCTTAAGGTGTGGCAAGCCTTTGAGGTGAAGGAAGAAGTGGCATCTTCCTTATTGTATTTTCTTCTTGTAATATTTAATACAAGAGTGTGTATTGTCTCTCAAATTCTTTGTTGTCTCAAGTTTCTAGCTACTTTATCATTCTGGTATAATTCCATGTTTAATTGCTAATACGAGAAGTAATCAATTGTGCTCTAATTGGTAGAGCTAGATCCCCTAACATAAATAATCTTAATACCTATTAACCATGGATTCTTCAAGGACTTTTTAGGACCAATAACTAACTCACAATACAAACTGGCTTGGTATGCAAAGTTTCAAATGGTAGGGGTGACAATTTGACCTACAAGGCTAAAATTATCAACATTTTGGTGACTTAACTGGGAAGCATCCTACTATGCTTGAGAACCAGACCATATACATGCTATTTGGACTCATAAAGTAGTGAAAAATTTGATCCATGATTGCAAGTGCAACTTTTGATTTGAAATAAGACAAATTTCATCCTCCAAAACAAGAAGGGAAACACACAAAGTAGGGAAAACTAAATAAATAAAGCAAAAGTGCAAAGAAATCACTTATTTAGGACAAAACAAAAGCAACTAATGTGTTTGACCAACACTTGGAGTCAAAAAACAAACAAACTATGTACAAGGAACCTAGCTCTTCAGTAGCAATGTTTTAAATGTATCCCATTGACTGGGATTGGAAGCTCCTCACCATCCATATTTACAAGTCAAAAGGCATTATGGGATTTTTAGCTAGAGATTGTGTATGGGCCACTCCAAAGGGATTCAAACTTTGTGTGCCTTCCTAGTTTAGCTCTATTTTCATCCCACTTGAGGACCAAATCTCCTTGTGTAAAACATTGTGAAGAAGCTTCTTTATCAAAATATCTCTTCACTTGTGCTTGATGAATTCCCATGGCTAGCATGGAATGATTTACTTCTTCTAAATCCATAAGCTCAACATACCTAATCTCCATAGGCTCATTCTCCAACAACTCAAGTTAATGCATTAGTTCTAAAGCAAGAAACTCAAGAGAAATGGGTAACCTTGCTTCCTTACCATATAATAGCTTGTATGGAGAGTTGGCTATTGATCTTTTATAGGTGATCCTATTAGCCCACAAAGCTGACTTTAATCTAAGATGCCATGACCTATGATTATCTTCCATATTCCATCTTATGATCTCTAATAGGTTCTTATTCATATATCAGCAAGGCCATTGCCTTGTGGATAATATTTTGATGAAGTGCTAAGATAAATCCCATGTCGAACAACCATTGGTTGATTCTATTTCCCACAAAATCTATTGTATTATTAGAAATAATAGTTGAAGGAACTATGAATCTAGTAAGCAAACCTTCATAAAAATCTAGAACATTAGTTTCATTTGCTTCTTTCAATGCCACTTCTTCTATCTAATGTGTAAAGTAATTTGTAGTAGTTAGAATTCATTTATGCCCTGAACATGAAGGAGGATTTATGAGACCAATAAAATCTAATTCCCATTAGACAAAGGGATAATCCACCATAATTTTTTGAAGAGGTAAGGCTACAAGTTTCACTTTTTCTATAAACATAGCACACTATTTGCATTTCCTAACCCATGCATGGAAATCACCAAATATACTAGGCCAATAGTACCCACCTATCTTGATCTTAAGGGATATATTTCTTGTGGAGAAATTTACACCATATTCATCATGAAATTATTCAAGCAATCTCTAGGTTTGGATTAGCTCAATACACCTTAGCAACATACCATTGATATCTTTCTTGAAAAAAACATCATTAACAAGCAAAAATGGAATTGATTGCAACCTAAAATATATTATCTTTGAATCAATTATATGAGGCATAAATACCATCTTATAGATATCTTACCAAGTCATGAAACTGGTTGGAAGGTAAGGTATGACTGACTACAACCTCTTCATCATTTAACACCAAAATAACCTCATTAATCTCTTGCAAATGTTGAGCTAGATGCTTACAAAGTCCTTTACCTATAACTAGCTTTGTGACCTTAATTTCCACATCATATTCCATTACTTTGGTTATGCAACCAACTCTCTTCTCATTTATATCTTTGTTTAAAAGGAACTCCTTGATGATTGGATGGGAAACCACTAGGTATATCTTATTTCTAGGAAACAAGTATCTAAACTTTTTGAGAGATATTATAACTAAAAGTACATGCTTTTCAACAAAAGAGTACCTTATTTCATACTCTTCTAAGCCTTGAATAAACAAGGCTATTGTCTGCTCTAAAGCTTCATGATTTTGTTGAATAAGAATGCTTGAAATGGTGTCCATGTGAGCATATGTGTACAAAATAAAATCCTTTGTGAAATCTAGATTTATAAGTGTAGGAGAACTAGCTATGGCCTTCTTAATATCTTCAAATATCTTTACTCCTTCTTTGGACTAGATGAATCTCTAATTCTTATTTAACATGGTTGTAAATGGCTTAGCAAAAATGTCAAAATCTGAGATATATCTCCTTTTGAAATTGATTTTTCCTAAGAAGCTTTGCAAATAATTTTTGTGCTTAGGAAAGGAGAGTGCAAGAATGGAGTATACCCTTTCAAGATCTATTCTTAAACCATACTTTGAAACCACATGTCCAAGAAGCTTACCTTCATGAACTGAGAAAACACACTTTTTGGGATTTAGAGATACCCCAAATTACCTACACCTTTTAAACACTTGCTTGAGATGAACCATGTAATCACTTTCACTCTTTGAAAACACTATTATATCATCCAAATAAACAAGTATAAACTTTTTATGTAGGCCTTGGAATGCAATATCCATGGCTCTTTGAAAGGTTGCTCCATCATTAGATAAACCAAAGGGCACTTTTTTGTATGCAAATGTCCCCCATTTGGTTGTGAAGGATGTTTAAATTTGGTCCTCTTCCTTGACCAAAATTTGATTTTAGCCACTATATCCATCCAAAAAATAAAACCTCTCTGAACTTGCAACTATCTATAAATTTTTTTCTATTGATGGAAATGAATAGTGATCTTAAATGAAGCCTTGTTCAAATCATGAAATTCAACACACAATCTAATCTCACCATTCTTCTTCCATACCAAAACAAGATTTTCCACCCAAATTTAGTGCTTGATTGGAAATATAATAGCTGACTCTATGAGCTTATGAAGCTCAATGCTCATTAAAGGCTTAAGCTTAAGATTGATGGGCCTTTGTCTTTATCTCACTAGATTAGTTTCAACCTCTAACTCAATGGTGTGTTGAGCTAGACTTGGGTCAAATCCATTGAGATCACTATATTACCATGAAAATACATCAATAAAACTTGTGCATAACTCAATGAAAGCTTTATTTTGTGAATGAGTATATACTTTACCCAAATTCAAATTCTTACCAACTACATTCTCTACATTGGCATAGTGCCCTTCTTTTGTTGACAAGGATGAATTATCTTTCCTTAACTCATAATCACCACTAAAAATGTTCTCAAGTGTGACCAATCCCTTGGGTAACTTATTTGTTTTTAGCTGCATAATCTGATTTCCATACTTTTGCAAGTACTTTGTTTGGTTTCTTGATGAAAAGTTGGCCTCTTCTTATAAGAATCTCATAATTTGATTGTCATCTTCGAACACTTTCCAATTCTCATGATTATATAGAATAAAAGGCCTTAAAACCACCTTTATGTGTGACTATTTTTTTTTTTTCACTTTTTATATCAATTAGGATACTAAATTGTGCCCCAATGGCAACCAACCTATCTGCATGTTTATTTTCACCTCTTGGTATTGCTTGAATGTTAAATGCTTGAAAATATTCAAGTCACATATTTTATGCTTATAGTATTTAAGAAACACATTTTTGCATATATTCAAACCTCTTACATGGTGAACTTTAAGTTCACTATCACCAAAAACTTGTAAAGCATTGATTTTCATCTTCTTATCCTACTACAAACCATGACCTAGTGCCTCATACTCTACAAGATTATTTGAAAAACCAAGTTAGAACTTAATAGTAGAGAAATAACTTTGATTTTATAGAGAAACCAACATCATTATAGCCCTAATACCATGTTTATTCCTTGATCGATCAAAGTAAAATTGGCATAAACCTTCACTAGACTCATCATCCATAACCATGGCTAGAATTGGTGCATCATTATCATGAAGGAAATACACACCATATCCTTATTCAATTAGATTATAAGGATAATGATCATTAAAATTATAAATCCACTCATCAATAAAAAAATTTATAACTCCATCCAAAGGTGATCCATTTTCTACTCCACTAGTTTCTAGTACATCATCCAAGATGATACAGTTAGTGTTCACAATACTTGGCATATATGGCTCTATATGGAAACATGCAATAGGTTCAAAATGAATTGTTAATCTAGTACCATCCCTAGTTTTGAACATCAATTAATTATAATTAGATGATAAATATCCACCAATATTTAAGGTAAAGTCCCTTGAAAGGTACATAACGAAGTAAGGAGGCAAGTCTACCACAACAACATCTTGGTGAATAGTAACATTTGGACAAGCATGTAATGTCAATTTTAGATATTTGATGATGCCTACCATATTTTTTGGTGATCCATCCAATTTTAATACCCCTTTAGTGTTTGGATCATAAACAAGGCCAAACTATCCACCATACAGTTATGAACCAAACTATAAGCTACTATCAAAGAAAGGTAGAAAGGAGGAGTTTTATTTGATTTTACCTCATTTTTTTCCACCTTTACCATATTATTTAATTTTTATACTTTTTTACATAGTTGATCCAAATTAGTTAAGACAACACCTTCTTTCTCAACTAATTTTGGAGATAATTTGAGAGTTGAAAGCTCTTGGATGAGCATATCCTTTTGTCTTGGAATGGAAAGAGAATCCCATATGCTAATGCTAATATTAAAATTTATCATTTGATCCATTATACTGAAATGAGACTGACTAACCTTTGGCTGCACCTTTTGAAGTACTGGCTGCTCATGAATTAGAGGTATTTTATGAACTTTACTAACCTCTATATTCTGATTTTTCTAAGTTGTAGGGGCAGCAAATTGATCTTTTTTACTCTTGGAAAAACATTAAGAGTATTTAAAACATTTTTCACCTCTTGAGCCTCATGAATGGATCTTATTTTATCTCTAGTTATAGCTATAACTTGACCACTTGCAGTGTTAGTTTCAACACCTTGAGTAAAAACAACATGATCATCCATTTAGTAATTCACATTAATGACATCAAACTAAAATTGAACTTATTGATTTTGTCCTTTTGATGCCAAACCTTTATCTTATTACTAACCTCCTTGAAAAGAAAACTTTTCTTGTGACATCTATGGCATAGTGGTGTTTTGTGATACCAAAGCCTAGTTTTGAGCATCATTGAGATTTGAGGGTTGCCAACCTGAATCTTGTATCAAGTTATTTTGAGGTGGGATGGGACTAATGTATTTGAAGTGTTGGAAATAGGACCAACCCGGAAGCACACAATTGATTACCAAATTCAAGCAACTTAATATGTGGAAATAACCAGAATCAACAAGTAACTAGAATCCATAAATAACACAAGATATGAGAGACAATACACAACTTGTATTAATACTCATACAAAAAAGAATACAATAAAGAAGATGCCACTTCTTCTCCACCACCTCTTCAGAGGTTTCTCACACCTCAAGTGAACAGTAATTCTCTCCTCAAAGCTCTCTCTACTAGGTCCCAACACCCAACTCATACACTGAGTTGGTGTTCACCTTACACCTGTGCTCCACGCACTCCACAAGTGCTCCATGCACTCCACAAGTACACACCTGTACTCCAAGTAGATCTCTCCTGATACTGCTCCCTATTGTGTTACTGTCCTATCGATCTTCAAACTACAGATCAAGCTGGTTTTGCACACCTGTGAACCTTGACCTTGCACACACATACACCTGCATATCAATGATCTTACTTACCATGTAGATCTCCTATAGAAGCCATGCTCACCTGATGACTAAGATCATACACTCTTGAAGAACCCTACTAATTCTCCAATCCAGCACCCACCTTGGTACTGAGGCACTAGGAGGAACGCACCATTGCTCTACCTCACACACCGAAGGAGCTTATAATTATGCTCTCTTACTCCCTAGCTACACTTTTATAATATAACCATGAGTCTATTATATAGATCTCTTCCAAACAATAATTAGACACCTAGTACAATAATTAGATCCGCAGCTCTCAGTCTATAATTAGCACTAAGCATGCAAACACTTGGTTCATCAACCAACTGCCTGTAATTAACTTGCAATCGAACCACACAGGCGATCGATGCCGGTCCTTGTCCACCTGGGGGTCACTGACGCTGGCCGATTCTAACCGACGCCGGTTGCTTCTTGCATCCTTCCTGCCAACGTCGGTTGGCCTGATCGATGCCAGTGTCCATGGCACTCAGCAACCCTTCTGCACCCTCCTCCATGTCTGCATCAGTGAAGCTTTTAGCTCCACAACTTAACAATCTCCCACTTGGAGATAAACAGCTACATTGTACTTGTACCTATACCTCATCTAATCTATTTCCTAGTTTGTATCCCTCTTCAAGCTCAACCCTGAAGACCACCCACCACACAACCTGTGATGTACCACCTATCATCTGAGTACCCTGCCACATCCAAACCTACAAACACATGTAGTGAAGTCCTGACCCCTAAATAACATGAATCCCTGCTGCTGGTCTCTCTCAAATACCTGAGAATCCACTTCCCTGAATTGGCTCCTAACTCTCTGACAGCTCCCACTGCATGGGAATACTCAGGTCTATACTAGACCTCATGTGATTTTGGACACTGTACCTGTCCAGCCCTTAGTGTGCTCCGGCTCTGCATCCTACGTAATGAACCTCGCCAACACCTGATTCACATCAGCTCCCACTGGAGACAAAATCAACCTGTGATCTCCATGCCTCCCATGTCAAAGAATTCTACTGCTCCCAACTCCTCATGACATGCCATTAAACTAATCTTACCCTTAGCTCAGCAAAACCCTGTATGTACAAACCCTGCTAGCAAATATACCATCCACATACAGCAACAAAATGATGTCATGACTCATCATCCACTTGGTAAGACAAACCACAGTAGTTACCCTGACATTGACTGAAGCCATGCTTCGTCCTCCACCTGTCAAAACCTGTACCACTATCCTGCAGCTTCCTCAAGACCATATGTTTGGTCTTCCATCTCACGTATCCGTTCTCTCTATTCTTCAACTAAGGAATCCATTCATCTCTATGCTTTTGCACTGGCTGGCAACCCTACCAAAACTCCCATTTGGTTCTGCATCATATCCCTACCATGCTCCCACCTGTTTCCTGGATCCTTCCTGCTCTACAATCAGCAACAAGTGTAAAGAAGAGGAAAAATGAATTTGAGGGCCTACTTACGTCTTCAGTCCTCTGTATGGGTGTTTGAGACTCCTTGACAGCTCACTGTTCACCCAAAATCTATTACAGTGACTAACCTTAGCCACCACACAGTCTGCATTCGACCGACATCAGTTCCTCCGCCTGTCCTGACTACCAACCTACCACCGTCGGTGTCCTCCTTCTGCCGATGTCGGTCCTTGTGACCGACATCGGTCTTACCTACTGCCGATGTCAGTTTTCCTGTCGACGTCGGTACCTGTGTTTCCTATGAGTGATGACTCTTTACCCGTGAGCTCTTTTGAATCAATCCCCATGTCCAAACTGCCCTACTCAGAAGTATCCAGCCACATCCACTGATCTCTGTCCGCCATCTCCTCCAAGAACACCAAGGCTTTCTAGTTCTTAAGCCTATCAAATATATCTATCTTCCGCTTAGGAACATACATCTCTTTCTTACTCATGTGACCAAGCCTACGAAGCCACGTCTTCGCAATAGAAGAAGAATCAGTAATATAAACAAGTAGATAAAGAGTACCTGTTTTCTTACCACCAGCTAATTCAAGTGCATCCGATGTGAGAGCTCTCATACATCTCTCATCACCCAACTCTTCTAAAGAAATTAGCCACGTCTCCAAACCTGGGACCTGCATGACCTCCTTCAACACCCATGTGTTGGCCGCCTACAATTTTAGCTTCACTTCCCCTTTGCCAATTCTTTGGCAAGGCTCACCAGCTCCTCTATCTGGGGCTGCATGGAAAGAGGCAACTAAATCTGTAAGATAAGATTCAACTTTATCCAAGAAACCTCCTAGAGCATCCTATGCCACATAACCTGCAACATCTGCTTCTTTAGTTCCTCCTTGCTAATCTTCCACAAACCAAAAATATTCTTTTACCTGCTCTTTCTTTCCATCGAACCATAAGTAACCATCTATGCTTTTCAACTCCTCCATCCTTAGCTTACTGTGATCTGCCATTGCTCTACTCCCACTCAATCAAAAAACCCATGAGAGTGACCTGTAACTAAAATGCAAAACTTGCTTCCTGCAACCTTAGCTCTGATACCACTTGTTGGAAATAGGACCAACCTAGAAGCACACAATTGATTACCAAATTCAAGCAACTTAATATGTGGAAATAACTAGAATCAACAAGTAACTAGAATCCAGAAATAACACAAGATATGAGAGACAATACACAACTTGTATTAATACTCATACAGAAAAGAATACAATAAAGAAGATGCCACTTCTTCTCCACCACCTCTTCAGAGGTTTCCCACACCTCAAGTGAATAATAATTCTCTCCTCAAAGCTCTCTCTACTAGGTCCCAACACCCAACTCATACACTGAGTTGGTGTTCACCTTACACCTGTGCTCCGCGCACTCCACAAGTGCTCCATGCACTCCATAAGTACACACCTGTACTCTAAGTAGATCTCTCCTGATACTGCTCCCTGTTGTGTTGCTGTCCTATCAATCTTCAAACTACAGATCAAGCTGGTTCTGCACACCTGTGAACCTTGACCTTGCACACACATACACCTGCATATCAATGATCTTACTTACCATGTAGATCTCTTATAGAAGCCATGCTCACCTGATGACTAAGATCATACACTCCTGAAGAACCCTGTTGATTCTCCAATCCATCACCCACCTTGGTACTGAGGCACTAGGAGGAACGCACCATTGCTCTACCTCACACACCGAAGGAGCTTATAGTTATGCTCTCTTACTCCCTAGCTACACTTTTACAATACAAACATGAGTCTATTATATAGATCTCTTCCAAACAATAATTAGACACCTAGTACAATAATTAGATCCGCAGCTCTCAGTCTATAATTAGCACTAAGCATGCAAACACTTGGTTCGTCAACCAAATACCCATAATTAAGTCACAATCAAACCACACAGGCGACTGACGCCGGTCCCTGTCCGCCTGGGGGTCGCCGACGTCGGCTGATTCTGACCGACGCCGATTGCTTCCTGCATCCTTCCTGCCGATGTCGGTTGGCCTGACCAACGCCGGTGTCCGTGGCACTCAGCAACCCTTCTGCACCCTCCTCCATGTCTGCATTAGTGAAGCTTTTAGCTCCACAACTTAACATGAAGTAGAAGGAGCATTAAGATAGAGGGTAGCATATGGCTTAGCTGGAGTTATGGTTCCTTATGCTTAGTAAGGTGGTCTATTCTCTCCAAAACCCTAATAAGGAGGCCTTTGATCTCTAAAGGGTTGATATATAGTTTGATTTTATTATTGATAAGGCTTATTAGACTAAAATTATTACCTCTTAAGTTTTACTATTTTATTCCTAAAGGACTATAGCAAGTTTTCAACTCTTCTATCTCACTAGCTTGATTAGTAGGGGTTGTAATTTGATCCTTAGGGGATGGTATAGGAGATAAGGATGGAATTTGAGGAATCTGAGAGGCTAGAATAAACCTTAATTCTACTAATATAGGCATTAAAGGTCTTGGAAAGCTTAACAACTTGTATCAAACTATTCTCTACCCTTATTGCAACATCATAAGCATTTGGCAAAGTAGTACCACCCATTGATTGTATAATCATACTAATGTTAGAGTTTATGGATTTTAAATAATACAAGAATGCATATTTAGGGGATGGCCAAATCAACATAGGCATCTTAGTCCATGTTTTTTGGAATCTAAGGTTAAAATCAGACATGAACTCATGAGGAACTCTCTTTATGGTAGTTTACTACTCAACTAAAGAGAGGTGATTAGATTTGTCCTCAAATTGCTTAACTAAAGCTGCACCTAATTCATCCTAGGTAGAAATGGAATTTAGTGGGAGGTTTCTATACCACTGAAATGCTTTTCCTTTGAAATAAATAACAAGTAATCTAGTAGCAACATTATCCTAAACAACATTATGGACTGAACAGAGATTAGCTACATCCTAGATGTGATCAATAGGGGTTGTTTGATTTTATCCTAAGAATAATCGGATACTCTTGATGGTAGACACAAGAATGTTATCAAACTAGGCTAAATTCAGTGGGAGACCTCTATTAAATAGAACAAACACCTAGTTTTTGATAGCCATTTGGATAGTGGGGATTAGAGTATTTAGAATAGTAGGATAACTAGGAGACAAATATTGATTTTGAGGATATGGATTGTCTTAATAAACCTTGATATCTTATATGATGTAGAAGGAAACTCAATAAATTTAAAAGGAATACCTTTACTAGCTGACCCTATGATAATATTTGGTATGAAAGAATTACTTGAGTGATGTTATGAACTTTGCAACCTAAAGAATCTTTAGCTTGTGATAAAAATGGATATTCTCATTTGCTACAAATTATTCTCCTTATATCCAAACTTTAACTATTCCAAGGATCAAGAGGGTCCCACTGAGCATGCCAAAAACTATTGTCAATCATAAACACACCCTTATGAAGGTAGTTTTAGGCCTTCATAGTCTACTGAAACATGAAAACAAGCCTAGGTTGTGGGTGACCTAATAAAAAGATTGAATCTATAGATTCTAAGGGATAGCTCCCTTTTGTTTATCACTTGGTATCCCTAGTCTATGCCACAAATTAATGAGGAAAATGGAAGAGGGAAAAGGTAAGAAATAAACTTGAATGGGAAATCTTATCTATGATGATGATACACCAAAAATATGACCTTCATCTACTTGACATGTATTGATAAGATCAATAAGGATGTGAATCTAATTAAAAAACTCAAATGGTATCCTTCAAGCATCAATATTTTACATAGGGGCTTGGGCTTGGGCATGATCTAAGGCAATTGTTCAATAGGTCTGTTAAAGACACTAGAGAGAGCTTGTACTTGCCATACAAATAAGATGATAGAGCACAATATACGACCTACAAAGATGAGCATAACACCTAAAAATAGGTATAAGGGAAAGGATAAGTGAGAGGAAGCTTTAGCTATCACTTTCATCTCCCAATAGACCATGAAAATACACTAAAACACAAACTTTTGAGGAGATATGAACTCTATCATATTCATCAAAAGAGGAAAAATATAGATGTTATATGAAGATGAAAAAAAAATCCCTTTAAAATGGATCAAAAACTCATATATATATATAAGAAAGGACAAGAGATAATAAAGAATTACATGTTAGAGTGGGGAATTAAGAGAAGCAATTACCAATAATTATAGATCCCTCCTTGTTGTTTTTGATCTCTTCAACATTGAAAGCATGCAACTAATTTGAACATGAGATTAGACATCCAAAAAAATGAAAAATATCTTTGATATCCTCATGCATTTAATTCCGTTATTTAATAACTACGAGGGCCATGCTGAAGGTAGCTGCATGTCCCTACCAAGTGTGAATGATTTGATCCTTACATTTAAAACTTGGCATGCTCCTTACTATAATATTGGACTATAGATCTTTTACTCCTTCATGTTCATGCTCCACTTTGATGCATCTAATCAATCTTGGGTCACTTTGCATGTTCTGTATGTGAGCTATAGAACAAATCATTAGAGTTGAAAGGATAAATCCTCATCTTTTTCTATTGATTGGCTATCGAAATCCCACTAGTATCCTTTTGAAAACCTAGCCTTTTCTTATTCATTGAAGTCCTTGATAGATCTTGACAAGTGTCAATCTCATAGAAATCTTGATGAGCCTTTTGAAAACTTGACCAAAGGCAATGGTTACTTGAAGGGGCTCAAACTTGATGTTTTTGGGCTCATCATTAATTCCTTTAAACTTTTTTTTTATCCACTTCTTCATACTATTTACTCATGGATAATTTGTTTTAAAGAATTTCTTTGGACTTTACTTTGTTTCAAAAATAATTCCTTCAAGCTTTTATTTTGGCCTTTTCTTCAAAAGAAATTATTTCAACATTTTCTCTGGTCTATTCCTTTAGAAGAATTTATTCATATTATTTTCCTGAAAGAATTTATTTAAATTTCCTTTAGGATTTCCATTCATATGAATTTATTTTAGGCTTTTATGTTAGAACTTATTTCCATAGACAATTCTCTCGAAAGAATTTATTCTTTTTCTTTCAAACAATTTATCCATGGCTTATTACTTTGGCATTTTTTATTTGAAAGAATTCATTTGGACTTCTCTCTTGAAAGAAATTCTTTAACCTTTTTCCTTGAATAATTCTTTTATATAGAAAGTCTAAAGGAAATTATGTCTTCAAAAATGGACCTTTGGATTTTAAAAAGTGCCCCTTTGCCTTTTGAAATGTTCCTTCAGAATTTTTGAAAATTACATTTTGGAAAAATTGAAATGGACCCTTCAATAAAATTTAAAAGCTCCTTTCCCTTTGAAAATACCCTTTAGAACTATTAAAATGGTCTTTTATAACTTTTGAAATGGTCTTTTGAAACTTTTTAAATGGTCTTTCAAAACATTTGAAATGGTCTTTGCCTTTTTGAAAAGAGCCCTTCAAAACTTTTGAAATGAACCCTTTGGCCAAGAAAAGTGTCCTTTGAAAAAGTTATTTTGGATAAAATGTTTGAAACAATCCCTTTAGAAAGATGTCCTTTGGGAAAATTGCTTCAAACAAAATGTATGAAATAATTCCTGACACTTAGACAAAAACCCCAAAAACAAAACCTCTGAAAGAATAAACATCTGGTGAAAAAGAGTCTCAAAAAAAAAACTTGTACTTTTGATTAATTAGGTTCTCCACTTCTTAAAAAACTTGCTCCTTTCACTGCTCTTATCAACATCGATACTTTCCTGTAAAGAACAAGACAAGTGAAAGAAAAGACTGTAAATCACCTAAACAACCTTATGACATGTTAACCATGGATTTTTCAAGGACTTTTTAGGACCAATAACTAACTCACAAGAAAAACTGGTATGATATGCAAAGTTTCAAATGGTAGAGGTGATAATTTGACCTACAGAGTCAAATTTGTCAACAAGAATCATGCCATGGGTAGAATCATGGTACCCATATTTAGGATTGAGGCTAAAACTATGATGGATAATCACATGATTCTATACTCTAATTAGTTTTCCTCAAAGTGAGGTGATAAAGGTGAAAATCTCATAAAATAATAGATGAGCTTAAATAAGATAGAAGGTGAGTTAGAATGTGTTTTAATAAAATAATGGATACATATGCAAAGCATTGAGGGGCTTAAGTTCTAGTTTCCCTTTGACAAATGATAACAAATAAGATCTTGACCCATAGTTATGCATTATGATATATGGTCCAAGCCAATCAAAATCAAATTTGCCCTACTTACTTCTTTCCATATTGGTTACATGTTGATTTTCATTTAACATGAGGTCTCCAATATTGAATTCACTCTCTTTTAAGTTTTTATTATAAGAACACTTGATTCATTCTTGGTAGAAACAAAGATGGTTAAGCATGGCCAAATGATGCTTGTCAATTAGCTCAAGTTGGGTGAAATGTTCTTGATGAGAATCACCCTAAAAAATTATATCCTTTAGGGATATATGAAAAGAGGAAATTTGGACTTTGATAGGCAAGACATCCTTAGTTCCAAAGACAAGAGAGAAATTTATAACACCTGTAGGGGTCTGAATGCTAGTTTGATATGCCCATAAGGCAAAGGGAATGTGTAAGTGGTAAACTCGATCAGATGTATTGACCATTTTAGTTAGCATCTTGTTAGAAGATTCAACTTGCCATTTAGCTTGGGTATGCTAAGTTGATGAGAAGATTAACTTAATGACAAATGCATCATAA
Organism: Torreya grandis; assembly: GCA_037957365.1. Classification (NCBI taxonomy): domain Eukaryota; kingdom Viridiplantae; phylum Streptophyta; class Pinopsida; order Cupressales; family Taxaceae; genus Torreya; species Torreya grandis. The sequence goes on along the minus strand of JARHVA010009342.1, from coordinate 128,538 downwards.
AGACCTTTGACTTTTTTATTTTTAAATGATTTTCCATTATTGATCATAATTTTATGAGGAACACCAAAGCAGTAGATAATGTGATGGTTAATGAAGTAGACAATCTTGTCAACTTTGGTTGAGATGAGGGAAATAGCCTCCACCCACTTGGTGAAATATTTTATCATAGTGATGATAGAATGATGTCACTACAAATAATGAGGGTTAATTTCACCAATGAGATCTAATCCCCACTACAAAATGGGCCAAAAATTCTTAGAGACTTAAATACCATGACTAGGAATGTGATGCAAATTAGCATGCTACTAAAACTTGACACACTTCTTGACTTAATAACAATAGTCTTGGTTAAAATTAGGACAATAATAGCCGTGGTGAATTATACATTTAGCGATATTTATACCAATAAAGTGTCCTCCACAAATCCCATCATTAATTTCCTTGATAGTGTGAGAGATTTCATTACTTTGTAGGAATCTAAAGATGATATCATGGAAGCCTCATTTATATAGAATTACCCCTAATTTGGTATAATGAGAGGTAATCTATATAAATTATCTTTGACCATTTCTAGAGAGATCATAAGGAACGATGGCTAGGTTTAGATAGTTAAATTTTTGCTTATACAAAATATTAGATTGTGCCTCTTCCACATGACAAATGGAAGGGATATATGATTTGGTGTAAGAGGGCTTGTTAAGGTGATGGCTAATGAAAAATAGTTTAGAATTGGAAGATGTAGATGGGATTTTGGAAGAAAGAGAAGCTATGGTATGAGTGAACTTGTTAGTAGAATGTGGAGTGGTTTTAAAAAGGTAATAATTAAATGATATCAAGAGTACATCCACTAACTATTTTTACTATTGTAAAATGTCATTTTTACATTGGTAAGAACCATTGATTTGGTTGACCATGAGTTATGAGTCACCAAAAATGCTGATCGATTTGACTCCCAAAGACAAAGCTATTTGGATACTTATTACTAGGGATTTGTACTTAGCCATGTTATTGGTGAAACAAAAATCAAGTTTAAAGGATAAGGGAAGAGGCTCACCATCAAGGGGGATAAGGATAATATCAGCACCCCCACCACATTAACAATTTGATCCATCAAAAAACATGGTCATATGATAATAAAAATCCTCTTGAGAGAGTTGAGATGGACTCATTAGGAAACTCAAGAGAGAGGTTGGTTGTCTACTAAAAATGCTTCTACTAATTGGTCAGAAATAATTTTCCCTTTGATTGATTTTTTTAACAAGGAAATCAAGATTGAACTTAGCTAAAATCATGAGCCATCTATCCATACACTAATTTTTATATGGATTAGAATGCATATACTTTAATGGGTTGGTATTATTTATGATAAAGGTTTTGTGGTAAAAAAGGTAATGATGGAATTTGGAAGCCACAAAGACCAAAGTGAGGCATAGTTTCTTAATATGGGTATATTGATTTTCATACTTTATAAGTTTTTGGATTATATAATATAATTATTACTATTTATGCTTATCATCATGATGTGTAAGCATGGACCCTAAGGAATGGTCTATGGTATAAATGTAAAGGTAGAAAGGTTGGTCCTCTTTGGGAAGAATAAGAATGGGTAGGGAAATACAATAGTCCTTAAGTGATTTAAAGGCATTTTAATAGTCTTTGTTCCAATTAAAGGAGATATCCTTCTTAATAAGGTGATGGAAGGGATATCATCTATAAGATAATTAAGAGATGAAGTAGTGAATGGATTGGAGCTTCCCTTGTAAATTGTAGAATTGTTTGAGGTTAGTTAGTGGAGTAATGTCAAGGATTGCCTTGAATTTAGTAGGATATAATTATATTCCACAAAGAGAGATAATAAAGCTAAGAAGTCTTCCTAACAAAACCTAAAATATGCACTTCTTAGGGTTAAGGAAGACATGGAAGTGGATAAGGCATTCAAAGATAACCTTAATTATTTCCAAATGATCTTTACGATATTTAGAATTTCCAAGGAGGTCATCAATGTAGTCTTATATGGTTTTATGAATAAGTTCATGAAATATATAGGTCATAACATGCTGTTAGGTCACACTAGCATTATTTAGACCAAAATTCATGACTTTATAGTATAAGGATCCCAATGGGGTGATAAAAGAAGTTTAATTTTGATCTTATATGTCAATCAAGGTCTAATTATAGCTCAAGAATCCATCCATAAAAGATAACATCTCATGGTTGGCCATAAGATCAACAAGTTGGTCTATGCTTGGAAAAGGGAAGTCATCTTTTGGACTAGTAAGGTTAAGATCATGAAATTCAACACAAATACAAATCCTCCTATTGTTTTGGTGATAGGAACAACATTCAAAACCCATTGGGGATAGTCAATGGGTTGGATGAAGTTGATGAACAAGAGGAGCTAAAGCTTTTCTTTGACAAGAAGGGTTATATGAAGATGCATCCTTCAAATATTTTGCCTAACAATATTGGCATCAAGGGTGGTAATAATATTATTGATGACTATGGTGGTGTCAATTCATAGCATGTAATTTTAAGACCAAGAAAATGATATGATAAAATATTACATAAAGTAAGAGAAATCCTGATACTCCAAGGACTCTAAGGATTGGCTAATTTTGACTATACAGGGTTTATCCTTAATTCCTAGAATAAATAGTGTCTTTGTTTAACATGTTTGAAGTCTCAAGAGGAAGGGATTTATGAATGGAATAATCTTTAGCACCAAGATAGGTGAGGAGGGAATTGTCATCCTGACACTAAATAGTATTAATGGTAGGATAATCATCTTATATCATCTCAAGATGAGTCAAAGGAATGGCTCTAGTTTCCCCATTCTTTTGCCAAGTTATGGGTCCCAAAATGATCATACTGATAAAATAATTTAAAAGGAATGATATTGAGATCCTTAGATTATTAAGGAGAGGGGGTTGGTGAGGATGAGATTTCTTCCTAAATGATGGTGATGAAAGGTGGGTTGGTTGGCTCCTCTGGTGAAATGAATTTAAGACCAAATATTTCATGAGGTTTTTGGGTTTTGTATGTAAGAAAATAATTTGGTTAATGTTCATAGTGTCCTAGACCTAATCCATTCCAAGCAAACCAATGGAGTTATGTATTGGTAAAATTTTATTTATCCAAGTAGGAGAAATCAAAGGTGAATGGTTTAGGAGAAGAGGAGGTAGTGGAGGTGGAAAGTGGTCAATTAAGTCCCCCATAAACTATATTAGTTTGGAAATTGGGAGGCTCAAAATCAGTAATGGTTCCAATGTTAGAGTCACAACTAGGTTGGTGGTCAAGATTCCCATACTCTTTGCGAGTAGGGAAGGCATCTAAGGTCAATAAGTGATACTCCCTAAGTGAGAGATGTTGGAATGTTGATTCCAAAAGGTCCTTCATGGGGATTTGGGAGGAAGGTATGAATGAGCTAATGGAAACTTGGTTGATGGAAGAATAAGGGGATGCATTTTTAATGGGGATAATAAAATAATTAGGTTAATAAGTCATATTTCATGACTTGAGAGGAATAAGGTTAGTTGGTATGGTGTGGACTTGACACTCATGTTTAAACTTAAAGTACCAATGTAAGGTATATGGCACACAACCCATGGAATGGATCCAAGGGTGTCCAAGAATTTTTTTATAATGAAACTCACCTTATACCACATAAAAGAGCTCAAAAAGAGTATGAGGTCCTAAATTAATATGAATAATGAATATCCCTAAGATTCTTTCCATAGTATCATTGAAAAATTAGAACACAGCTATAGTTTCTAACATGATGTTCTTTGGTAGTTTTAGTTAGTCATATGTATGGGAAAAATAATATTAATGTTGGCTCCCCCATAAATCATAACCATATTGATATGGGTTTGGTTGATGTGGGAAGTAATGAAAATGGGAGGATCTGGATCATTTGGATGAATAGGGAATATCTCCAAATCTTGGAAGGTAACAAGGGTGGAAAGATGAAAGGGATTTGATGAAGGATACTAGAGGTTGTGGGTCTTCAGGTTAAGCCTATATGGATTGAAAGGCCTCTATCATGGCTTGATGGTGGTGGGGTGACATATTAATTATCTCATACAAAGTCATCTTTATCAGTGTTTGGTGAATTTTTTTTAGAACCATCATTTGTATTGATTTAGATTGGTTGGATTGGGGTGCACCTAAGATATAAATCTTAGGCTTAGGTGAAGGTGTTTGGATTTGGTTAGGTGTTTTGGTGGTGAAATAAGGTTATGTCCATGGGATGGAAACCTTTGATTTCCATTTATCTTTTTGTTGGGATTTTAATCAGGTGACCACAAGAATGATATGGATTTGGAAAGGAAATGGGAGAGTGGGATACTTTAATTTCTCCTCACTCTTAGATGAGACATTAGGGGTGGGTAGATATGGGGTAGTTTATTTTTTATTTTGACTTGGTGGTGGAATCATGGGAGTTTCCTTTGTCAATAAGTCATCCTCATCACACATTTTGTGTATTATGACTTGGAGAGCTTTTCAGTTCTCTGTATCATGTCTAGGCATCTTATGGTATGAGTAAATCAAATTGTCATTAAACCAAGATGGCTTATGATGAAGGGGATCAAATGATTTGATAGGAGGAAATACCAAGTAATAATATTTCAATTAAATTTTCAAGATGGTTGAATATGACTCTAATAAGGGTCATAAGGAAGTGGAGGTTTTGGATTTGATAGTTTGGGTTGAATCCTTCTTAGGGGTAGGCTTTATAATTGGAGCTTTGGGTGTTGGAATGTTTTTAGTGGGTGGTTTTGGAATATGTGGTTTGCAATTTTATGGATTTTAATTTGAGGTTTTATAAATATAAGACTTGGTTATAGATGGTTTACAGGTAGAAATCTTGGTAAGAATAAGTGGAGGTGTAGCTATGAGCGAAGGTGTAACTAGAAATAGAGGTGTATATAGATGTGGCAGTTGGGTTTGTGGTTTCTTTGGGAGGCTTGGTATCTTAATCAAGGTAGAGGGGTGAGGTCACAATATGGAAAGAAAATTAGAAATGGGAGGTAAGGTTTTGGATTTTGGAATCCTAGATGGCTCAACTTTACTTGTCAGCTTGACTTGTAGTTTATTAGGTAGGTTTGGTGGCATCAAATCTGAATTAAATGGAGGATGGGTAATATTATGAGTGGAGATCACACCTAGGTTCCTAATGGGATTTATTGGGATAGTTAAATTTATTTTAGTTGCTTTTTATGGAGTTTGGTTGGATGGTTTATCAAAGGTTTGGGAGGTGGAGGCTTTTGTTGGTTCAGTTGGGGTGATGGTAGTTTCACTAATGGAAGTTGAAGGTTAGGTAGTCAAGGGTGAAGTTGATGATTATTTCTTAGTTATATATGGGATCTTAAGGGGATGAAAAAATGTGGCCTAATCAAGGTTTCGTTGGGATAGAAAATATAAGCGTTAGACCAACATAGAAAAGGGCTTATAGATGGGCTTAGTTCCTTTGGTGTTAGAATCAAAAGATAAACCAAATGGCTAAGAAAGAGGGGAGGTAATGTTTTCTTTGTCCTCTATAAAAGGTTCCAAGGCCTCGATGGATGTTTCTTCCATATAAGGGGTAAGTGAAGTGATCTTTTCCTTAATATTATTTTTTAAACGAGGTGTGGATAGCTCTATCATAGAAGAAAAAGGGATAGAAGTAAGATTTTACTCTTTTTCTATGCCTTCCAAAGGAGAGGTTGGTGATTAAACTAACTCAATAAGTGGAGAAGGGATGGTGGTTTCCTCTTTTGTTTCATTTTTAAAAATGAGGGAAGGTAACTCCACTACCTTAATAAGTGGAGAAGGGATGATAGTTTGGGACATGGGTTCATTGTCTACGAGTTCACTATGAACAACATTAACTATGTGAACCTCATGCTTGTGGCAAGAATTAAAATTAGTTTGTTCATTATTTTCACAAAGAGAGTGGTTACGGAATGGGTATTTAAAAATTTCATGTGATTTATTGGGGGGGGGCATTTAGGTTGTCCATCACAAGATCACCCTTATCAAATCTTGGACAATGTTTTTAAATGTATTACATCTATTAACATCATGTCTAATGACATGGTGTAAGCTACACATTTGTTTATCCTTATACCAACTTGGTATAGGGTAGGAGGAATCAAAATTCTGAGGTCATTTGATCAAAGGAAGCTGGATGATAGATGCCTTCAACAAATTTTCTAAAACTGAAGTGTAAGACTCCCCTAGTAGAGTATACTACTTTTAGACATAATGGTTTTGGGTTTTAAAATTTTGGTTATAAAAGGTGGAAAAATTAGGTTGATTGATAACCAAAGGAGGATCCATTTTAAGCAAAATTATGTTTTCAACTTCTTTATATTTAGTGTTGGTGTTGGTGTGGTTGGTGGTTTTGGAGGATTAAGCTTCATTTCATTTCAAACTAGAATTTATGTTCCTTAATTTAAGATTTCCCTCATATATAAATATAATATACAACTTCAGAGCCATGGTGAATTCCTCATCAAAGGTTCTGAAAGTTTGAACTTGTAAGGTTGATGAGATATGCTTGGCACAAGCCTGAGAGAAAATTTCAATCAACTCGGGTTGGGGAAAAGAGAAAGAGAATTGGTTAATCAACCCTCTCCAATAGGCCACAAAGTTGGTAATTGAATCATCCTCAAATTTACTATTGGAATATAGGTCAATGATAGAAACTTTATTCAAAATATTTATAGATAAATGGTCTAAGAAAGTTTGGGCTAGTTGGGAAAAAGAGAAGATGGAGTGTTTGATATTAGCACTATACCAATCTAATGTAGGACTGGTTAAGAATATGGGGAAAGTGTAGAGAAGAAGAGAGTCATCATAAGGAATAAAATAACATGAATGTCTAAATTATATAATATGTTTTTGGGGGTATTATTTTCTTTGAAACTTAGTAAATTTTAGAATTTTCCACTATGCAAGGTATGGTTGGATTGGGATGGATGGGTAGATTGGCTCGTTTTAAATTTGGTCATATGACAAGAGGTTATGGGTACTAGAAAAGGATTACTCTAGATTGGTCATCTTGTCCATCAACATTTTGATAAGATTAGTTTGTGGTTATGCACCCCCATAATTATAAGGTATATTATGTTGTGAGTTGTGAAGGTATCACATATGGGTAACTAGTAGAGAGTTAGGAAGATGTCAGTATTGGTAAGTTCACATGGAAGGTTGGGAAGATGCCACATATTTTTAGGTGGGAATATAAGGTTAGGAAGAAGGTGGAGGAATGTACCCTTGTGGGTTTGGGACATACCCTGAGTTTGGTGGAATAGACATTGGTTGGGTAAGAGGCATGACTAGATTGGTGGGTAGTAACCTTAGTTATAATGGGTGGAAGCATAAAGGGTATTAAAACTACCAAATTTTGGAAAGGGGTGGAATATGGTGGGTTTTGAATGGAAAGTGGTAGGAAAGCAACACTAATTGAAGGCATCCCTATGGTAAGTGGTGCATGGGTTGCCAAAGGTTGAGTGGTCCCTATATTAGAAGGGTTATTGGTTGGGGTAGAAGGTCTTTAGCTATTGGTTGGTATACGGGATTGGTTTTGGGTGGTGGTGTTGGAAGGGTTGTTAGTGGAAGAAGAGGCTTGGGTTATCATAAGTTGGGTGGAGATAGTGACAGTGAAGGTCTCACCCAGAAGGTAAGTTGGCATGCCATAAGGAGGCTCAATGGAGGGAATCAAATCATAGGTATGGTTAGTCATTTTAGAAAGGTAGTGTTGCAGAGCCATGAGATTGTTATCAAGAAGGTTGGAAAAATCCATATCTCCTTGAGGAATAGACCAAGGAATTATATGAATTCCAAAGTGGTTGGGGGAACTCTCTGCATCTGGAGTGTGCTCCATGGATGAAGCAGAAGATGGGTGGTTGGGAGGTGGATCTTAGTTTGTTTGATTTATAACTTGTTTCCTTATCAGAACCATGCAAACAAATATGAAACAAGGGTGAAAACAAAATAAAATATTAAATTAAGACAAGCATAAAATAAAATTATGTTTAGTTTGTATAATTATTTTTATCTCTCTTTGGGCTTATACCTTGATTTAAAAAGTTGTGAGACTCAACTTGGGATTGTAGAGTGGGAACTAGAAGAGGAATTCTAAAGATGGTTTCAGGTTGTTTAAGGCTCTCAAAAATATATATTAGAATTTGATATGTGGCTTGATATTAGGGCCTACCCCCTCACTTGACACATTGAACGATAAGGGTGTCAAGTGCTTAGCCAAAATATACCAAATTGATAGAGATTATACTCAACTAGTTAGGAAATCCTAGTTAGGCCTAACTAGGATTTCATCAACTAAGGGTGTCAAGTGCTTAATCAAACATCAAAGATTGACATAAGGCCTAACTAGGATTTCATCAACTAAGGGTGTCAAGTGCTTAATCAAACATCAAAGATTGACATAAGGCATAACTAGGATTTGATAGAGGTAAACCTTTCCTTTGGTTATTCCAAGAAGCACTAAGATTCTTTAGAGGTTGTCAATCCACTCTTTAAGATGATTAAGTTTTTATAAATAGAAATAGGTGCTTGCATGAAATAATAAAAAATACTAAAACTTAATGCAAGAGATTATTTAAATTTAAATAAGTGATTTTAATTAAAATAGCAATAAATTATTGAAAAATAATTCTAAAATATTAAAACCTATTTCATAAAATAGTTTAGGCCTCTATGGTGTGATAGAAACTCAAAAACTAGAATTTGGATAAATACAGATAGGCAAGAATTACTTGCTATTTTTGGCAAAATAAAACACATAGTGATTGGTGTCAGTCACTATGCAACTGGTGCTAGTTAAGGTAACCACTACTAGTCGAGGGATGACTGATGTCAATCATAGATGACTAGTGTCAGCCTCTGTAAGTTCTAGTTTGGACAAAAATAGGTCTAGAGTTAGTTGTAGGAAAGGCTTTACAGGTTGTGTGTGGGTTGGATGTTGGTCATGAGGGTAAAATGGATTCTTATAAGTATAAAACTTAGGATTTGGGGGTTAGGTGACTTGGAATGGTCTATGGGTACTTGGTGGAACATGAGGTGTTTGGAGTTGCTAAACTCCAACACAAAAGGGAATATGGAAGAAATGAGAAAATAGGTGCAAGTAATAAAATAAATAAATCTAATAATAGAATGTGGTGTAAGTGTATATATACTTATATTTAGAAGTTATTGTCCTAGAAGAGTTTTGAGGTTTAGTGCAAGCTTCTTGGGATCCTAGATTAATGTGGGGAAAGTAATGGTGCTTGATCTCTTTGTGATGAGTTGTTAGGGAATTGAGATGTCTCTAGTTTAGTTTTTGGTTCACCTAGAAGATTTGATATGCATAAGAGTTAATATTCTCATGAAAACATAGTTTTAACTTTTTGAGGTAAGGTTTTTTGGTGACATTAACCATCACCAATCTTGGTCAATTGGTATCGGTTGAGGGGTGACTAGTGTCAGTCAAAGAGAAATAGTCAAAACTTGTTAGTTTTGACTATGTGTACTTAAGGCTAGTTGTTAAGACAAATGGAAAAGGTTTTAGGTTAATAAATGCCTCATTTAAATGTGTGAGGAATATGTCTAGGGGTTTAGAGCATCAAATGTCTAGGTGGGAAATAGTCCTAAGGCCAGGTGTCAATCAATTAGCCATGGGTTTGGGTGAAGAGGTGTAAATAGTTCTATTTAATTTAATTAACTAATTAAATTATCCAAGTAGGTTAGGTGGGTTTTTTTAAGGAGTTTTAGTAATTAATCCTAACCTAATCGATCAAATGGGGGTAAGGGGTACTTTATGATAACTAAAACCATTTGGTTTTTTAGTGTCTACACTCACCCTCTCCACCACATGCATGCTTAAAACCAAGATACTAGGGAAGTTTAAGTCTCCCCATGGAAAAAATATTCATGAAATATTAGTTGGCAGTTGGGGGCTAATATTTATGAATGAACCTTAAGAAGATAAACACTCACAATTGCCTATAAATAACCCTAATGTCATCTTCTCATGTTCATATCTCTATACATCCTTTACATGGGAACCCATGCCATTAATGAAATATGAGGAGGTAGGTCCCCTCTTTATTCATGATATTTTTTCTTACCTTGTACATTCGTACCCTATGAACTATCAATAAGACTCCTAAGAACTCATGAACCTCTCTAAAACCCTAGGTAGACCCAGTTGTAGAAATATTGATATATTCACATCATAACACCCTAGAATGACCTGGTAAGATCATATTATGCAAAGTAAACTTATGGGGGATTCTATCCATGGTAGTGAGTTGTACAAACATTATATAGAAGGGTTAATACACAAAGTTGGGGGATAAAAAACATGATAGTCCCACAACTTTGTAAATCTTTTTACAAAGGGTGTACACCCTTTTTTTTAAAATGAGGCTCCATATTTTGCTCAAGCCTCAAGGTCGTACACCCATTCCAAAGGGCATACACCCTTTACAAAGGGAGTATGACCTTTACAAAGGGTTTACACCTTTTTAGTTTACAAAGGGTTATGCCCTTTATAATATAAAGGGTGTACACCCTTTATACCCTTTACAAAGCATAAAGGGAATACACCCTTTATCTAATTTCATTTTTTACACAACTGAAATAAAAAAACCTGTGGCCTAAAGATTGACAAGATTTTTATTTTGCTAATTTTTTATATTGATGCACACATTTCAAAGTTTCATCTCGTCAAAGGGGTTCGGCATTGGATTGCTTCAAATCAGGTATGTTATTTTTGCATTTTTATTTTTTCATTTCTATTTATATTTATTTATTGAACTAGGGTTTTGAATTTAAATTTGCATTGGATTTTTTACATTGCTTAAAAAAACATATATGTTTTTAAAATTTAGATACACAAGTTTGACGGATCTATTTCCTGAATAAAATGTTAGACAAAACCTTGAAGAGTTTGATTTTGCACAAGAAGTTAAATTGTATGATAAATATAATTCCAAACATCAAAAATTATAAATAATTATCAATGGTTTGCATCACTCTTCAGCTAGTAGTGCAAAAATTTTACTTTTCAATACAGTATGGTCTATTTTTAATGAAGTAGGAAATGTGACTTCACAAATGGATAGAATGTTGCAGTGAAGAGAGGCTCTGAAACAATTTTATTTTGAAAAATTGTCATATGAAGATGTGAAAAAAAATAACAAAAGAAGATTTGTGTGATTTGTTTATTAAACCTAGAACCAACCAAACTACACCAACGAATTGTAAACACATTAGTATTGATTGATGTGTTCATGAAAAGATTAAAAATAACTTTTGGGATAAGTAGTAGATGGTGTTTGATGAGCCTCCATACAATAATAATGAGGTTCCATTATATTTTTTGATAAAATTGTATTATGAGTTTGTATTGTAATCAATTATAAATTATTTCAACATGAAGGCATCCCAAGGTATGGGAGGTGGGTCTTTATTTGATAAACCTAGTGTTAGATAGGACCAGAACCATCATTATCAAGATTTGAGAAATAAAAAAACAATATCACATGCCTCTATTCCTAAAATTTTGCATCATAACATACAAATGGATAACCTTGAGGTGGTTACTAGTTTGACACAAGTTATGATTGATCATGGTATGCATACATTGAAGACTTATAATTAGCTTACATGTGGTGGTAGTAGTAGTGGTGGTGTTGGTGGTAGTGGTATTGGTGGTTGTGGTAGTGGTAGTAGTGGTTTTATTGGTGTTGTTATAGGTGCTATTGTCCCTCCTCCTACTCATGGTATAGTTCTTATGAATCATTGTACATCATGTGAGAGGAAGTGTATGAGACCTCTTATTTAGGTGTGACATACACAAAATACATTTATAGAGACTAGTATTCTAGAGCATACATCATTTGTATATGTTTTAGTAGTGCCAGACACAGCATGCCAAACACTAGTATGCCAAACATTAGCATTCCAAACATTATAATTCTATAAAATAAGCCACATGTAAATGCTTCAATAATGCATGACACTAGCATTTTAGACTCTATGTGAGATGTAATAGCTTCAACAACTCCTATCAGGATATGTCAGGATTTTGTTGTAGAGGATACTTCACCATCTATATTTTATACACAACTTTAATTTTTATTATAGTTTGCTTATGTTTGTAAAAGAATATTAAGTTTATTTTCTAGTACATGTGTTTACTTAATTGACTAATTTATTTGATTGAAATTGTTACTTATTGTTTTTATAGTTGATTGGTGATATTCTAGGTACCTCAGTAGACCTTAACTCTATTGTGGAGGTCACAATTGTCATAGATGTACCTTACACATAGGTTTGTAAATTTATAAATTACGTATTTATTCATTTACATGTTTATTGTCCTTTGAATAAAAGACTCTATTTTGATATATATTATACTCATAGATTTTTATCTGGTTCATTGGATTCACATATTATTCATTTATTAGTTTTATAGATGATGAGGGATGTTATGGGCACCCCTCATGGATGAGAAAAAGGTTTAGGTGATGTTGTTGCTACATCGAAGAATCCACTATATCTATAATATGTTATGATTTAGGGATAAATACTAGTGAAAACACATAGTTTAATTGTTTTTATATTTAAGTAATGATATTTTATGTCATATTTACATAATTATATGTAACTCTAGATTTAACTATATATGTATGCTTAATAGGATTCCCCATCACTGGTGTATACATGATATTGTAGCCCTAGACAACCATTTAGATGGAATATTGGTGAGTGTAAAATCATTTTAAAAACTTTTCAATTCTTGAAAATTTTATTAAAATTTCAATATAAAATTTTAATGCATTAATTTTAATATTTTATATGTTATGCAGAGACACCAATTTTCATCGATTGTCAATGAAACAATGGATGACTCACATCCTGAGAGGAGAGTATCTCCTCATATTGAGGCATCCAACACCCCTAGATCTATGTATATGATAAAAAATTAGAATTTATTTGGTGGCAATGAGGAGTAAGAGAGCTAGTTGTTGTGTTAGGGATCTAGTTGTAGGCACAATATATTTTTTATGTCAATATGGCACACATTGTATGCCTATATGGCACATTTTGTCTATGTACATGTTATGATATACCTTTTTTATTGATATATGTTATATTATTTATCTTAAATTATGACATATGACTTTTAATGTATCACATATATACTATTCGATAATATGATTCCTTTACCTATGCGTATTTTCTATTTTTATCATTTAATGTTTACACATATTATTGGTTAATGATTGAATTATTACTTCATATGGGTTTAAAAAATTCACACTATTCTCTAAGTTAGGTGCTTTGAATCATTATGTATATTTCACATTTACATGTGATATTTTATATTTAATTGTTTCCTTTACATTTAATTACATATCAATTTTAAATTGTGATGTTTAAGTGGACTTGGGATCAATTTCCTAGACATGTAAATATTATAAATTGTACTTGATCATAAATGTTAGGTCTAGTGATGCACTTGTGTATGTCTTTAGCTCCTACTTGTATATACAATAGACAAAGAAAATTATATGTGTCCATACAATCACTATGGCCTACTTATACATGGTTTAATATCGACATTGATAACAATATCTAGACTATCCACAAAATTATAATCTTGGCAAGGCAAGAATATAGACACAAATGAAGAGACATAATCAAATTAAATATTCCTTGACTAGTATATAAAACTTGAGGTTATATTCAATATTTGTCTAAATATGGAAAACCAATCCATCTATTAGTTTAGAGTTTAGGTTTTTGTCTATTTGAACTCAAAAGATTCAAAGTTCTCTACAAGCTAATTAAGCCTAAATGACACAAAACGATCAAAACAAGAAATATTTGAAAATAGGGGTATAGATCAATCGAAAATACTTTATCAAAATATTTTTTAGGTGACTCAACTTTTTCAATAACTGAGAAGGTCTTTTAAAAATAATTTGATCAAAAACCTCTCATAGAATTACTAGTCTTAATGTTGCTCTAACATGCTAAAACCCATTCTATATTGAATTAACAATTCAAGACACCTTAGACATATGTATTTAGGTTTTTTATGAATTATAAATGCTAATATAAAAGGTTTGTATTTATGATTATAATATTTACCCTAACTTTCATAAAATCAAGTTTTGTCTATTAGGCCTAATTACCCTTTGGTATGTCAAAACTCAAGATATAGTTTTATTACAACAAATGATCCTTTTATGAGGTATATAAAAATGAATTGAAGGTATTTCAACATTAATTTGGATTTTATATACTCAATTTTGAAGTTTATAAACCAATCTATCTCCTCACTATCAAAGAAACAGAGAAATAGGGTATCTCTTACACATACTTGATTGGTCAGAGGATCCTAATTGATAAACTATCTACACAAACAAATTTAGATGGGAATTTTTAGGCTAGAATGAAATTTTTATGATCTTGGTTGAGCCCAAGGAGTGAAATTTAAAGTTGGTCAAAGGCATCCCTTAAGATGATTCACTCATATTTGAGTGTGCAAAATGAACGAACTTAGGTTGTGTGTTGCATGAAAAATGTAAGGGATAGAGATGAACCATCAACTCTTACATGTACAAGGATGAGTCCTCTAAGAAAACCTAAGAGGATTTTATCTAAATAAATATTTATGAAACACATAAATTTAGTTTCTCTTGGGGCTGAATCTCTCAAAATAGGTTAAAAGTTAGTCAGTGGGGACCTTAGAATCTAACTCATCAGCCCAATCAATGAAATATCAACATAGACACATTTAGATGGGAATTTTTAAGATATAAAAACCATTTTTTGTTCTTGGTCAAGCCTTGAGAGTGAAAATTATAGTTGGTTAGAGGAATCCCTTAATAGAATTCACTCATCTCTGAGTATGCAAAATGAGAAAACTTCAATCACACATTGCACAAGGACTATGAGGGCTAGAGATGAACTGATAGCTCTTACACATATAATGATGCATCCTATAAGAAATCTCAAGAGGATATTATCTAACTCACTATGGATGAGATGTATCAATGAGGTTTCTCTCTTATCTAAATCTCTCAAAATGGGCCAAAAGTTAGTCAGTGGGGGACCTAAAATCTGGCCCATCAGCCCAATCGATGAACCATTTGTGTGAACATGTCTGAATGGGAATTTTTAGGCTAGAAAAACATTTGTTCAATATTTTTTAGGCCCTAAAAGTGAAATTTACAGTTGATTGGAGACATATTTTAAGATAATTCACTCTTCCCTGAGTATGCAAGGATGATTCCTCTAAGAAATCTTGGGAGGATTTTATCTAACTTGAGATGGACAAGACAAAAAAATGAGGTATATCTCATGACCAAATCTCTTAGAATATACCAAAGTTTGGTCAATGGGGGCCATAGAATATGAGTCATCAGCCTCATCAATGAATTTTATACATAGACACATTTGAATGGGTGTTTTTAGGCTACAATGATCTTTCTCTAATGTCAGTTGGGCCCCAAGAATAAAACTTATAGTTGGTCAAAGGCATACCTTAAGATAAGTTAGTGGTCCCCAAATGTACAAAAATAACAAACTTATGTCATGCATTATAGGAGAACTATGAGGGATAAATATGAACTCGTAGCTCTTACACATGTAGGGATGAGTTCTCTAAGAAATCTTGTGAGGATTTTATCTAACTTGAGATGGATGAGATGTGATAATGAGGTTTATCTCATGACCAAATCTCTTAGAATAGGACAAAAATTGGTTAGCAACGTCATAGACTGTAACTTGTCATCCTAATTGTAAAACCTTCTATGTATAAATGTTTGAATGGGATTTTTTAGGCTAAAAATACTTTTGTCCAGTCTAATTTTGGCCTTAAGAGTGAGATTTGTAGTTGATCAGAGGCATCCCTTAAGAGAATTCACTCTTCCCTAAATTTGTAAAATATGTATTGCAATAGAATCATTAGGGTTAGAGATGAAATTTTAGCTAATAAGCACAAAAGTAAAAGTCCTCTAAGAAAGCTTGGGATGATTTTATATAATTGAGGATGGATGAAACATGATAACAAGGTTTCTCTTATGGTTAAATATCTTATAACGGGTCAAAATTTAGTTAGTAGGGGTCATAAAATCTGACTCCTCATCCCAATTGATGAATCATCTATGTGGACACATCTTGACGGGTGTTTTTAGGCTAGAACAACCTTTGTTCAATTCTTGTTGGTCTCTGGGAGTGAAAGTTGTAGTTAATCAGAGATGTCCCTTAAGAGAATTCACTCTTCCACAAATGTGCAAAAAAAGCCAACTTCGATCATGCATCACAAGAGAACCATGAGGTATAGAGATGAAACATAATCTTCTGAACATGAAGGGATGATTCCTATAATAAATCTTATGAGGATTTTATCTAACTTGAGATGGATGAGATGCAGTAATGAGGTTTATCTTGTGACTAAATCTCTCAGAATGGGCCAAAAGTTGGTCAGTGGGGGTCATGAAATCTAATGTGTCAGTGCAATAGATAAAAAATATATGTAGACACATCTAAATGGGAGTTTTAAGGCTAGATAAACATTTTTTTGGTCTCTATCAAGAATCAAGAGTGAAAGTTACAATGGATCATAGAAATCCCTTAAGAGAATTCACTCTTCTCTTAATGTGCAAAATGAGCAAACTTTGGTCATGCATTGTAGGAGAACCATAAGGGATAGAGATGAACCATTAGCTCCTACATGTACAAGAATAAGTACTATAAGAAATAATGGGAGGATTTTATCTAACTTGATATGGATGAGATATGGTAATGAGGTTTCTCTCATGGCCAAATCTCTTAGAATGGGCTAAGAGCTAGTCAGTAAGGGTCATAAAATCTGACTCATCAGCCTAATCGATGAACCATCTATGTAGATATGTCTAGATGGGTATTTTCAACATATAACAACCTTTGTTTTATCTTTGTTATGCCTTGAGAGTGAAAGTTGCAGTTGATAGGAGTCATACCTTAAGAGAATTCACTCTTCCCTAAATGTTCAAAAGGAGCAAACTTTGATTGCACATTATAGGAGAACCATGAGGGATAGAGATGAACCATCAGCTCTTACACATGTAGGGATGAGTCATCTAAGAAATCATGGGAGGATTTTATCTAACTCAATATGGATGAGATGCATTAATGAGGTTTATTTCATGGATAAATCTCTCAGAATAGGTCAAAAGTTGGTCAATGGGGGCCATAGAATGTGACTCATAAACCCAATCAATGAACTATTTATGTAGACATGTTTGAATGGGATATTTTAGGCTATAATAACCTTTTTCTAGTCTCTATCAGGCCCTAAGAGTGAAAATTTTAGTTGATCAGAGGCATTCCTTAAGAGAATTCACTCTTCCTCAAATATGCAAAATGAACAAACCTTGATCATGCATTTTAGGAGAACCATGAGGGATAGAGATGAATCATCATCTCTTACACATGTATGGATGAGTCCTATAATAAATATTTAGATTATTTTATCTAACTTGAGATAGACAAGATGAAATAACGAGGTTTATCTCATAGCCAAATCTCTCAGAACGGGCCAAAAAATGGTTAGTAGGGGTCATAAAATTTGACTTGTTATCTCAATCAACTAGTCATCTATGTGGACACATCTAGATGGGAATTTTTAGGATAGAACAACCTTTTTATGGTCTCTATCAGGCCTAGAGAGTGAAATTTGTAGTTTATCGAAGGCATCCCTTAAGAGAACTCACTCTTCTCCAAATGTGTAAAATGAGTAAACTTTAATCACATGGTATGGGAGAACCATGAGGGATATAGATGAACCTTTAGCTCTTACACATGCAAGGATGAGTCCTCTAAGAAATATTGGAAGGATTTTATCTAAAGTTAGATAGATGATATGTAGCAACAAGGTTTATCTCATAATAAATCTCTTAGAATAGGCCAAAATTTGGTTAATGGGGGTCATAGAATCTGACTCATTAGCCCAATCAAAGAATCATTTATGTGGACACATCTGGATGGGAATTTTTTGGCTAGAAAAACATTTATTTAGTCTTTGGTGGACCCTAGGAGTGAAATTTAAAGATGAAAAGAGGCATCCCTTAAGAGAATCCTCTTGTCTAAGAGTGTGTAAAAAGGGCAAACTTCCATCGTACATTATAGGAGAATCATAAGGACTAGAGATGAACCATTAGATCCCACATGTGTAGGGATGAGTCCTATAATAAATCCCATGAGAATTTTATCTATATTGAGATGGATGAGACATGTCAATCAGGTTTCTCTCACAACCAAATCTCTTAGAACATGCCAAAATTTAGTCAATGAGGATTGTATATTTGGACTCATCAATCCAATCGATGAACCATCTACATGGACACATTGGAATAGGAATTTTTAGGCTATAAGATTATTATCTTGTATTAGTTGGCCCCCAGATATGATTTTTTTAGTTGATCAGAGGCATTCCTTACAAGAATCCACTTATCCTTGAATGTACAAAAAGAGTGAACTTTCATCATGTGTTGTAAGAGAATCGTGAGGGATAGAGACAAACCATCAACTCCTACACATGTAAGATGAGTCCTTTAAGAAATTCCAAGAGCATTTTATCTAACTCATGATGTATGAGATGTGGAAATGAGGTTATTATTATAGCCAAATCTCTTAGAACATGCCAAAAGTTGGTCATTGAGGGTCATATATTCTGACTCATCAACCTAATCAACAAACCATCTACATGAACACATTAGGATAGGCATTTTAATGCTAAAATGACCATTATCTAATCTTGGTTGGCCCCCAATAATGAAATTTTTAGTTGATCAAAGGCATTCCTTAAGATATTCCACTCATCCCTAAGTGTGCAAAAAGAGTGAACTTCCATTATGCATTGTAGGAGAACCATGCGGGATAGAGATGAATCGTCAGCTCCTACATGTGCAAGGATGAGTCTTTTAGGAGAGCATATATAAGACTATATTAATGTTTTCTTTAAATGATAAATAGAGAGAAGGTGAAAAATGATTTTCTTAAGATAGATGAAATTAATATAAATTATTTTAGCTTCTCTTCATTTCAAGAAGATAATATTCTTTACTCATGACACCAACCACATGAAGGTGGAAGCTCATCTGGTGCCACTAACCTACATTTAAATTGTTAGTAAAAAATTTAAATAGAAATAAACACATAATAATAAAATAATTTAAAATTAAAACACATTAAATCAAATAACTTTACTATATTAATTTAAAATACTAGATAAACTTACTAATTCAATCTAATATACCTTTAGGATCAGCTCTATTTGCAAGTGTTTCAAAATTCACTTCATGGTCAAATTAATACACTTTACAAAAAGCTCTATTTTGAGTATTCTCATGATATTTGATCATTTGAATATTTGTATCAATAACCAAGTGTTGAGGACAACATACCCCCATTTCTAAAAATGGGGACCCTTATGTTCAAATTAAGCAAATTTATGTTCTAAAATTATAAATTCACTTGATCTAAATGTCTTTGTCATGTTTACATGTTATTTATATTTGAATATCAGTCATACTTGATTAAGGTTAGCCTACTTATGATTCTAATTTAACTTTGCCTAAATGCTGATAACAATGGATCTTCATGCTTTAGTTGTAGGTTTCATGAAACTCTCATTGAATGAATTATACCTAGATTTCATGATCTAATCCATATTCAAGATTTGAATAGCCTTTAGTCTATAGGAACTCAATATTAAATCCATTTTCAAGCCTCTTGAAACCCTCATTCAAAAGCTTAGACCCCTCATTGAAATTCAAATTTAAAGGGGAAAAAATGGTGTGAGAACTTTTTAAAAATGCCATGGACTTAGTTAAAATTTTATATTAAGGCTTGGTCATGCTTTTCAGCATGACCAAACCTTGGTTTAAAAAATTATACACTAGGTCTCTTTTATATCCCAAACCCTTGTCCCATTTTATTTTAATGTACTCTAACTTTAATACTGCATGGTCTTTTTATTAAGTTCCTAGCTTGGTTCAACTTTATTTTAAAAATATTAGAATAATGTATTAATCTTAAGGCCCCAATTGCATTTATTAACATGAACAAGACCTTAGTCTTAAGACTTTATCATAAGTCTTATTTGTCCTGAGTCCTAACTTAAACCACATTCTTCTCTGCAAGATTTATAACATGTGTGTATTTAGGTGAAAATGATCATATAGAATGATATGGATGTGATGAGTTCAAAGATTTAACCCATAGGACCAATCATGATTGATCATTTGGATCATGATTAATGGGCCATAGTTAAGTGGATGCTAAAGATTAGATGATGTGAAATGAAGAGAGGCCCACTTTACTATAATATAAATTTAACCTAAGTCTTACCCTAAAGTTTTATTATATTTATCAATACAATGAAACCTTAGGCTAAAATCTTATGTTAAGTCCTTTTAATTATCTAGAGGTTATATGATTTATTATGTTTCAACTTAGCTTATCTACTTTAATCCTAAGTCTTATTCATATTTATTAATGCAAATATAACATTAGTCTATAATCTTGGCTAAATTTTATGATGTCTCAAGCTTAATTAATCCATTTATAATTATAGGAACCAATCATATCCACTAATCGAATCATGATCAATAGTTCATGCTTGTTCAGATGAAGTCGATCGAATGATGTCTAATGGGTCAAAATTTCCATAGGGCCTATTGTGTTCTATGGGACTTATTTTTTATGTTCTCATACCCATTATTTGATGTCTACAAGGTTGTCATTGACATCTATGAGGATGTAAAATTTAATCCCTGATAATACATTATTATAACTTAATTTTGATGTTATTACACCCATAATTTGACATCTAGAATGCCACCATATATGTATGTGAGGTCATTAAATTTAAACTCATAAACCAATCTCTCAAAGATTAAGTAAACATGTTGTTTGCCTTAAAACATGATTAAAATCTTTATGATTCAATGTTAAGATTGGTCTTAAATTAATTGGAAGCTATGTTTTTACCTAAAATTTAAATGTACATGGAGGGAAATTATAAATAATCCATACACTTATCTTGAATATTATCATATAGTTGAATCATGTTTTTAAACATTAGACTATACCTTAGTTCAAAACCTTATACTTAGTGTGTATGAGTGCGTGTGTGTACACACACACACACACCCCATGGTCTTGTGGAATACTTTATGGGATTATTAGTGAGGCTTGATAAAATTCAAGATCCTATTGTATGAATCCTAACTTAAATAATTTATCCCAAGGTTTTCCTCATATTTATTAATATGATAAAAAATCTGGGTTAAAAAACCTTAAGTTAGGTCCTCTTTATTATATCAGGTCTCCTTTTAGTATGATCTAACCTTACCCTAAATACTTTAGACTGAGGTTTGTTCCATGTTTATTAACATGAGATACAACCATAGATTAAACTAAATCCCAAAATTCATATGGGACCTTCAAGTGGCATCCACATGCTAACCATAGGACTAAAAAAGATGCAAAAACTCATAACCCTGTGGGACTTCCAAGTGCCATAACCATGAGGCCCAATGTAAAGGATAACCAATAGCATGTAACTAGTAGGAAAAAGGTCAATGATCCATGTTGACCCATATAGATTAAGACAATGGAATGAAATAAAAGGTAGGATTTTCAAAGGGCAAAAGTTAGTTTTCAAACTTTAATGAACACAGTGCCAAATAGACACCACATCGATGTCACTTGAGCAAAAAGTGATAAAACCAAAGATATTTTGGGCATAAAAAGGCAAAGGTATAAATTCAAAAGTTATAATCAAATATAAGGTGCATGAAATTGCTTGACTGCAAAGAAATATCTCTATTAAATATTACATAAAAGACCTAACACCTATAGAAGCCCTAATTTGATGCCAAATTGACCATAATCAAGCCAAAAAGAGTTTAATTACCATCTAAAAAAGTTCAAATTGGTCCAAATATTGATTATATACCACTAGTGAGAAATTTATGGACTCATAGCCATGGCATCTAGAAATTAAAATAGGGAAGACAAAAAACTAAACTTTAGATGTAGAAGGAAGAGTCTTCAAAGACACTAAATTTGATGTGGTAAAATTGAACACTGGAGATAATAACTGGTCCAAAATCCTTTGGACCATTAAATAAAATTAGGACATTACCAATAAGGAGGAGGATATTGCATTAATTATTTGGAGCTATAATGACATAATCACTATTGTCATAAAATTGTGCACCCTAGGACACTCTATGAAATTCCTACAATTCGATGCAACATGGAATCATATCTTAAGCTGTGGGTGGACTTATAAGAGAGATGAATCTCTAGATTATGAGGTCTATCTACCTATATATGACTTGATGTGATTATGCCAATAAAACTACCTATTATGGGTGAAAAGGGAAAGAAAGATACATAAAGAAAACCTAAAGTAGGAGGTGATACACCAAGAATTGCTTCCAATCATACACATGGGATTTGTATAATTAACTAAGACAATTAAACTAGCCTTACACCATTAATGGAGCTCCCTAGCATGAGTGTTTCTCATGAAGGCAAATAATAACTCAATAAATGAAGGCAAGTGAAGGGAAGGTCAGATATGACACTACCAAACTCATAAACACTTCAAAATTATATTGTAGTAGAATAAACTTCATGAAACATGTTAGGAGAGAAGTCATTTGTAACAACACATTCAAGGATTACATGAAACAAGATGAACTCAATCTATACTTGAATTTTAAGATGGATCACTTGAACACATAGTGAAAATGGACTTAGAGTATATCTAGATTACTTATCATTAGCTTAAGTAAAAGTCAAGGTACAATTTTGGTAGGTCTTCACCATACCAAGAGTTGGAATTCTTTACAATATCCAAAATGGCTTACATTTATAGAACTTGGAGGAAGAGAGAGAAAAGAGAAGTTCAAAAGGCACAAATGACATGTGTCACCAAGTGAATATCAGCTAAAATTGCATATATAAGAGAGGTGGGGTGAGCTATGCCATGTCATGAAGGCTTACTTGTCCACACAAGTCATAAAGATAGTGGAAAGTGGCACAAAACCTACAAGTTTGGCATAAAAATTACTTATATGATTTACCTTCAAAAAATTCCATTATCCATAAATATGGTTAGGTATTTAGACATGGTATAAGTAATATGGGTTACAAACTAGTCCCCACATGCATTATATTGATCCCTAACTATCCCTATTCTTGTGGACATGCAAAATCATCACTGATAGTTTTAAAAGGGCTCTTTTCCATGCACCCTCTCCACTTGGCATTAAAAACTCCTCAATTTTTATAATTTGTACATTAAAAATATGACATGACACTTGTAAAAGGTTCCCATACCATTATTTTTAATAAAAAACCTTTAAAGGTTCCCCCTAATTTCTTTTCACCACTTTCCCCAGTGTTCACTAGTCTAGTTCATTGGACTGGATAAAAGTGATAGTCTGGTTTGGAAACTTATAATTTTATTCATGATATTAAATGAATTTTTGGAGTTTTATAAATTATAAATCTTCCTTCCAAAGTTTTTTTCATCTTCTAACTCCCTCTGTAGCTTTCATACCACTCAAAATGGCCAAAACAAGCCCTATTTTCCATTTATCCATATTATTACATACAAATAAAAACCATTTTTTGGATCATATAAGATTAATATACAACTTATAGGTGTTTCAATGTCCATCCCCTTTCATTTAGATGCTAAAAACTATCTATCTCTCTAATTAGGTCACTATGAGGGTTTGGTAGGGGTTTTGAGTGATTTGGACTCTTAACCTTTGTTCATAAAAGGTTAGACATTTAAAATCCATAAAAATACCACTAAGGGATCCTTAATTACCTTCCATAACATATAAAAATGGCTCAAGGTCCCATGCAAAATATGGTGGGAGGTAGGAGTGTCCAAAGCTGATGTTTGAATGGCTTTCATGCATCTCATGAGGCTCTGAGTATGTCTAGAGTTGGAGATGGCTTCTAGTGGAATTTATCAGCCAAAAAAAATCTTCCTAACCTCTAATAATGACCTAAAATCATGTTTAAATCATTTTTATATCTCAACAAGAGCTAAAAAAGGAAGTTACCCCTATTTTAGAATAAGAGTTATGCCTAGCCAATAGGCCTATTTATACTTTGTGAACCATAGTATGATAATTATCACCATAATTGAGTTAAAATATCATTAAAACATTATATTTACCCCTTTATGCATAAAATAAAACATTATATTACCTAAATAAGCTTTAACTTGAGGTGACATCTCATTAGGGTCTGGGTTTTCATGCTTTCCTACTAGGTCTGCCTGTAAACCTCCTTGTCCATACCATATCCTTAGAATTTAAACCTCCCAAGCTGATTATTAATTTTATACCATATTTTTACCAACTTAAAAAACCTCACCAAATTATTATAATGACCTCTGGTTCACTATCTAACTCTTTTTCCAAAAACTACCAACATCTTGCATGAGAGGATTGACCTACCTCTTAGAAACAATAGAGGGTATTATGCTTGATTGAATAGTAAAATTAAAAAAATTTGGATCTAAAAAAGGTATTTATTACCACTTTTATTAAATTATTTCATCAGATTCCAAGTCTAGGTGGTGCAACCAACTCAATATTACTAAAAAGGGGTCAAAACCCCTATTTTTCTATGTTTTGGTCCAAATATGCCTATAGATGATAATTACATGTAATAACCATTATAAAATTCCACTCAAACATTTTAATAATATTAATTCCAAGATAATTAATCTTTTTAAGTCTTTAGAAATCCTGTTTGCTATTGAGAATCACCACTTACCCCTTGGAATAAGGTCCTTTTAGCGTAATTGTATGGACTAAGACAACTTTTGTATAGGTGAAAGGGTTTTTTATGTATGGATGATATTTTATAAATTTAATGTCCATAATTATATCATAATTAATCCTCATTACATTTAATTAAACTTCCCTTTTCTTGCTAAGGTGCCAAACCTTCATAGGCTCCTCCCTTACTTATGCCCTTGCTTGATTGTGATAGTGGGCAGGGGATCTCCTTATTCAAATCATTTCTTGTGGGAGTAATTTATGATGTCAAGATCCTATTATATATTCATTTATCCTTATCATTTTTCCAATTTGGGTCATTCTTCTCAAAACTAGCATCTTGACCTTTATAGGCCTGCCAACTATTCACTATCTTTCCTTACTGAGACAATCTTAGATTCTTGCCTATAAGTAAGTTTTACTTCTAAAAATTCCATAAAAACATTTTTTGTCTCTCTATCATAATTAAATTTTGTTAATTCCATATATTTACATGTATTTTCTGAGTTTCAAAAACCTCATTAACCCTTGACTGAGACCATCTTTCATAAACAGGTTGTAGGTGCCTATTTTGATTGGCTATAGGTTTCATGGTGGCTGTTTATAACCTAAAAAAGTGTGTATACAATATTTATTTACCTTTATATAATTATAAATTAATTTCACCTTATTTTAATGTTCCATTTTTCCTCAAAATACCTTCTTTTCTCTTGATCGTTACCAATTCCTCATCCTAGGCTATAGGTTTCTTATTCCCAGTCCTGTAGGTTGTATTGGAGCATTTGAGTTATGTTTAGGAGTGTGTAAATTTTTTGGAGATTATAAATAATATATTATAATTAACACTAAGACTTATCTTCTTCATGGATTCATTAAACACCATCCTTTGTGCTAAACATTGAAACATTGTCCTCACTGTCTCTCTGCCCTATGTATGGATAGGGGATGGTCCAAAAGGTCAAAACAACAATTATGCCCCTTCTCATGTCAAATTTGCTTGGAGTTACCTTTTGTTAACCTTTTGAGTTGTTTCCCATTATTATGAATATAATATTACTTATCAAATGTTTTTTTATAACAAGTACTCATCAAGATTTTTGTAGACAACACTACCTACTTTTAGTGATTTCTTGGCAACTTGGAGGGGTTCACAATCCACTTTCCACTTACTCTTTAGATCCCAAAATTGGTAGAGGTTTTTTTTTAGGTGTTAATAAAAAATTAACATAATGGGATAGCCTAAAACAATCACACCTTCACTTTGTGGAAACTACAAGAACCCCTAGGACCTCTGTTTGCCATTTTAAGAACTAGGTCACTAAAATAGTCAACTCTCCTTTTGGAGTGAACCAACCACTTATACAAGATTCTAAACCATCCTAGCATGTAAAAAAAAATTCTTGGATATTCTAGGTTCTAGTCATGAGTTACACCATGTTTTTCACTATTCATGCTCCATACAAACCTCCATGAAATAAGCATAACCTAACTGTGAGTAGATAAGGACGTAAACTAGACAAAAAATGGGTGATTTGGCTTTAGAAGAATGGTAGTTAGGACTGTAAAAATATGGTTTCTTTAAGGGAATATTCACACATGAATATCAAGAGAAATATCACCACCATGAATCTCATTAGGTGTTGGAAAACATAGGATCTACACACCTGTAGCTACAAACATAGAAAACAAGCACCATTTGAGACCTCCTTCACAAAAAATGAAGAGTGAAGTGTTATATGATTAAAATATCATGAATATATCTTTATAACAGCCTTAAAACATCTCCCTAAGATTACATAGCTCCATGAATCCCTAAAATTTAGAAACAGATGCATACCAATACCCTTCTTGGATGTAATTCTATAAAATTTTATTTAGATTGTTAGAAATGGTTCATAAAGTATAACTCACCAATATGAGACTTATGTACATGAAATTTAAGTTTACTAATATTATTATCCACCCTCGAGACCATTCTTCCTAACTCCACCTAGACGGCCCATAGTGAGTGTTTGAACTTGACTTTCATTTGCATGCCAAGAGGAAAATGAAGAAAATTGAGTTATAGATGCAATTTTTTGTGAAAAAAATGAAAAAAAAACATTTATATGGCTTGTAGTGAGGTGAAGAGTCACACCACCATGTTTTCCAAGTGGTACACTTCCCAAGGAGCAATACTAGTGTCTTTTTCTCACTCTTTGGTTAAGAAAACTACCCTTTTCTAAACAACCTACCATTTATTTAGTTATTTCAACTTACTAAAGACTTATAAGGACAAATGGTGGATTACATCAGCATTTTAAACTTGTATAAATCTAAGAAACCCGTACAAATCATTAGATGCACTTAAAATGACCTCTAAATGACCCAAAAATGATAAATAGACCTAGGGGACTAATAACCAAAGGTAGCATAACATGAAATGACATTAATTGACCCTTGAAACACCTTATAACATCCATTTAAACCCATATAGACCCAAAAACTCAAGTATTTGCCTATAGGTGCCCTAGTTTGACTGGAAAGTCAAACTTGGTCAATAGTCACCATTCAATTGACAAGCCTTCACTACGTGATAACAAAACCAAAGGTACTTCATTGTATCGATGTTATTGCTCCTATCTTTAAGGATTGTATAATTTATCAAGATATGATAGTGTATAAACATAGTTTTATGAAAATTGCTTACATCTCCCCCATTGTATTTGAAAATTACTATAAGTTACCTAAGCCTCATGTGGATTTAACCACAATTAGAGAATAGTCTAATCAGAATGAGCTGAAAACCATCCTTACCCCATTGTTATACTCAGGAAACCAAGTAGTCTCTAACCGTAGTGGAAAGATCCTAATCACCTAATTTAAGGTAGGAATTAGATTGATTATGACATTGCTCAACAGATTGTCTAGGGCATCCTATACCACCTATGACAACAAAATTTGGGTCCCTTATATATATATATTTCATGGTTAAAAAGGGACTTATTCCCCCATTAGGTGAGATGATCAATATTTTCTTGAAACAACAATTCTCTGTCATAAAGAAGAAAACCAATAGTTATTTCTTCATGATGTCCTATCTTTTAGATGCCCTACTAACCACTACCCAAATCCCCAACATTATAAATTGGTCACCTAAGGGAAGGAAAATAGTCTCCCAAAATTATTCCAAATTGTATATATATATATATATATATATATATATATATATATATATATATATATATATATATATATTCAAGTACAAGGATCACATACAATTCATTTGTGACTATTTGTATACAACTTTAGTAGAAGCTATTATAGGGCTACCTATGATTAGGGTTAGACCCTTGATCAAGAAGTATGTGGAACTTATTGTGGACATTTGGTTATATCTT
Source organism: Torreya grandis (assembly GCA_037957365.1). Classification (NCBI taxonomy): domain Eukaryota; kingdom Viridiplantae; phylum Streptophyta; class Pinopsida; order Cupressales; family Taxaceae; genus Torreya; species Torreya grandis. Next base: position 100,289 of record JARHVA010009342.1, on the reverse strand, counting down.
GACTACACTGTAATCATGATAGATTGAACCCTATGTCAACCACTTAAATTACTAGTCTATGTACCCACCAAGCTAGTTAAATAGGAGATATCATACCAATTAATCCATGGTCTTGATGGTGTATGCAAAGGCAAAAGGAAGTGGCTACTCCATACTTTCCCTTTGACTATTAGTAAAACTATGTTATAGATTTGGGACAACGTAGACACCATTTCTAGGCACAAAGACTCATTCAATTTACAACTTGATGAATTGAGATAGTGGGACCCCCATGATAATGTTGTGAAACATTTAAAAGCCAATTAGATTAGACGAATATTGGAACATCAAATCAATGTCCATGATTCAATTTACATCTAAGCATCTTCATTTTTATAAGTATTGGGTAGAGTAAAGAAGCACAAAATCAAACTTGAGGCCAGATTGATGAGGGACAAGAAGCCAACTGGTGAAATATGGTAGATGGGGCCTATATAATACCATTTGATACTAAGACCATAGTCTAGGCCCTCTCCAGAATAGCTAGAGGCACAAGTTGAATAAGGGTCAGGAAATGAGGCCCATCTTGAAAATATAGAGGCACATATTGAGTTCATTGACATGATTACATTAGATCCTTGAGAAACATTGGAATATGCCTTAGAGGCACTGAAAAGTGCTTACAAATTAGATGAGGAAGAGGTGTAGGAAGAGGAGCCTCAAACTCAAGATGAGGAAGAAAAAAAAGAGAAAGGTAAAGGGATAGATTTGGACTTAGTTCAAATGGTTCCCCCATAAAAGAGAAAGGTTGAGTTATCCTTGGTTCTTGATAGAACCAAGAGGCCCAAATTAACCCTCACTCACCTTTTGAGTGAGGTTAATTTGTTTAGTGATGATAACCCTATTCATGAACCAACCATTATAGAGTGGTTCATTTATGGGAAGCTACAAAAGATCCCAACTCTGCACCATCAATGGGAAATTACACAGTTTGTTAAAATCCACATTCATGATGACCTAAAACTATGGATTGTGGAGTTGTAGAAGGAAGTGAAGGAAAAATAAGTGGCCGCTCTTGGATCTTTAAGTGGCTCACAAGTTGAGACCCTAAATCCTCTAAAGATTACACACTCTTCAGTTGATTTCAAATTTAACCCAACCATAGCTAGCTTGTAGAGAGTTTCTAAAACAAGAGCCATGATTGCAGGGGAGGAATTCACTTTTTAGAAGGTAGAAGCCTTCATTGGATTTACTTAGGTGGAGGGTCAAAAACTAGGTGATCACCCTATTTTTGAAAAGGATATACTTGATATTTCCTAGGCTAAAAGTGACCAACTACAAACCATCATCAAGGGCATGAAATAAAAAATAGAGAACATACAAAGGTAGAAGGAGAATCTAGAGAAAAAAATTGTTTTATTTGTTCTTAATGCAATGATTGATATTTTTTAAGGATCATTGCATGACATGTTTGAGTCTCTGAAGTCAATAAGGTTAAGATAGAGTTCATTATATCAATCGAATGCAATGACTAAGGGATTAATCACCCAATGATAGATTTCTAAGGATAAGATGAAGGATTTAATTAGCATCTTGATAGGGAATAAAATCCATGGTTTCAAGACCATCAACATTAGGGGTTGATCAGGGATAAAATCAATAGTTTGAGCACATGGTCCAGGTTCTTAGAGAGACTCATCAATTATGATAAAGAATGTTGGACAAAATTAAGTGGTACCTGGGGACCATGATTACAACACCTATAAAACTTAGCTCCATTGGCATCATTACAGATGATGAGTTCAAACACAGGACCAATTTGGTCATGCAGGAGGTGAGGATCAAGATCTAATGAAAGTATAGGACCAATAATAGTAGGATCATGGATATGATCCTAATGGCAAAGGAGAAGAGTTTCAAGGTGAGTATCATCAAGGAATCCTTGGGGAGAAATGGTAGGGACCTAGAAGAGTTGGTAGATTAAGAGGATAAGCTCTTCCTAGAATATGCAGTCAATTTGAGCCTTATTAATGAGAAACATTAAAAGGAATTGAGGTTATTTTAACAAGATCAAGGGACTTCATTAACACAGGGTCCACCAATTAGTTAGGAATATTCCATTTTATGGAAGCATTGTAAATTTTGAAAATGGAATATTCTTTTATAAAGGCATTTGTAGCTTGTAGCACATTTGCCTAAAGGTTAGTCTATTTTATAAAGTCTAGTGTATTTTAGAAAGAACAACTATCCTTTGTATTTTGTACACTTATAATTTAATGTAACTAATAGATTTGCTTCCTTGAAGTATATAAAAGGAGCATTGTCATCTGTAAAAAGAGAGGGATTTTTAAGAACTAAAACTTGTATACTTTTGAGCTATTAATATTATCAAGGAATTCTAAAAGGATTGTTCAAATTTGTTTGTATCATCTGATATATGGTTTTTCTCTCAATTGTTTGTTCTAGATCTCAACTTTGAATGGTTTTTAAGAAATTTGGACATGCATATTTAATACAAGGTTGCTAATTTGTACAAATACTAGATTAGGTTAATATTCTAGGGTTTACTTTGTTTTATTTTCTCTAAATTATAATGTGCATATGATATTTTAATATAGTAGTAAATCTTTAAAGTAATAACTAGTTCCTACTTATATTTCTTCACATCTTCCTTAGATACTTGCCTTGTGTGTAGTAAGATTTGGGCCTATGCTATTTCATATTATGCATTGGTTAAAGGCTTGTTCCGGTTGGAGTTTAAATCTTGTCATGATGTTTGAGATAAAGATCAACAACACCTTTCTTCTCTTCCTTACCCTACCTTTTCACTTCTTTTTTTAACCAAACCACTTTAGCTTAATTTTAGTGTAAACATCCATTTAGTATAATATTTAGATTAAAATTTGATTAGAATTCACTAGTATTAGCACATATTACTTCACTTTTTAAAATATTTTTGTAGGACCAAGGGGATCCCAACCATTAAATTTTATAAATATTGTGGAACAGTTTGCTTGCTCTACTGTTATTTCATCACAATTAACCAGATTACCACAATCTAAAAATCATGCTCTAAATTATTTGAATTCTAAAAATATAAGTGTTATTCAAACACTAAGAGCACCTTTGATATAGTTAGAAGCATCAACATGCATAAGCTCTATTGGTGGTAGAAGAAGGGCCATCAAAAAGACTTAGTGAATTTGTAGGATCTTTTCTAGTTTTAGCATGTTTGATCTAAGATTTCCATATTGTTTACATTATTGTGTTTATTTTAGCATAATTGTGTAAATATTGATGATATTCAAGGTCTTATATCCATCTTTGTGCTTCCTTTAGACAAATATCAATGTTATTTGAGAATATACATTTGATTATGGTAAATATAGATTTAACTTTGTCAATTCAATAGGTTTGACGTTAGTAATAGCTATTTTGATCAAAGATTCATATATTCTTTTAAAAATTTTACTTTATTTGATCTTAAATTTATAAATATCATTCATACTTGCATAATTGGACACTTATTTGAGATAACTTAGTTAAAGATCATAGTGATTTATTGTTTTTATATGAATCTTTGAACATTTTTCTTAATGTGCAAGTCTAATTTGTGTTTTTTGTAAAGATCAATTTGACACATCATATTTCAAACAAGATCCAAATTTCTCAAGCTAAAATTGCCCAAGATCAGAACAAGGTCACATTTAGAGACAAGAGAACATTTACTTGAGTTAAAGGTCTATAGTAGATCTAGATGAGACAAAGGTAAGCATAGACATTTGAAATCTTTGTAAACTTCACTACTTCAAGGTAATCTTAAATTTGAACTTCATCAAGGTATGGCATGGTTAGGTGATTTTTCCATCAACATACTATGTGTAGTACGTGATCTCCCCCACAATCCTAAGAAATATTTTCCTATGTTTAGTCCTAATGGTGTTGTAATTATAGAATAACACATTAAATCATTCAAAGTTGCATTAAAATTATTAAATATCACTCATGAAGATGTATCATGTAGGTTGTTTCCATTCACTTTCAAAGATACTACATATGAATGGTTTCTTAATTTACTTTAAAATTACATTTCCAACTGGGATGGTTTTAATAATGTCTTTATTGACCAATTTGGCAAGATCATTAGTCCTTATGTCTTGTACCAATAATTCACCACCATCAAAAGAGATGCAAGTCAGTCCATAAGAGAATTTAATGCCAAGTTTCAAAAGATTCATAGCTAGACCATAGACCCCTACAAACTTGATGATGTTTTAGCTTTAGAAATCTATAAGGATGCAGTAGATCCTATGACTTATATATTCCTAAAAATATCTCTTCTAGTCATAACCACCTTAGCCTGAGCTTATCATAAAGTAATGATCATTAATGATCAAATTCATACTCAAGTAAAAATGGTTTACTCTGTCCCAAATGTCAATCCATGTATGCCTACCTTAAACATCTTTCCTAACAACAATCATAATGTGCCCACTTTGAATCAAATCCCAACTTTAAACCAATTTCCCTTAAGCCATGTTGATCCTAACCAAAAATTTGGATTTTTGAACCATACTACAAATGGATTTAATCTAAATGATCAAAACTATTTGGTTCCAACCAATGGTACTAGTAACAATCAGGTTCATAATTCAAAATCAGACTCAAGAGTGAGAATGGTTCTATATTGAAGATGGTACAAAAGATAAGCACTAATTTCTTGTAGTTACAAAAGCAAGTTATCCATACTAGAGAATTTTTTAGTAGAAACTTCTTGTTTCAAAGGTTTATTAGACCTAAAAATAGGTTTTAGAATGACAGTTTCCATAACAATAAGAATAATGAATTATCTATTGATAATAAAATAATGGACATTAATCTTATTAACATTACTTTACTTGATTATTGTAGAGTACATTGCACTACAAAGCATGGGGAAATTTATTGCATTAATTTTTGTAAAGTTTTTGAAGCCTTTCAGGAAGAATTGGACACTTTTAAAGTAGTTCCTAACAAACATAATGGTGCATGTACATCAATATCTAAAACTACTGACCAAGCCTTCATGGTGGAGATGTTTGACTTCCATTTCCAAGAAGACAATGAACCTAAGTGCAAGTAACCATCACCATTAAATATTCCATAAAATCCCTAGCACCTATATACATCCTAATTTGATCCCAAATTAACCATAATCAAGCCATAAAGAGTCTAATTACAATATAAACAAGTAAAACTTAGTACAAAGGTTGATTAAAAACCACTAGTGAGTGGTTTTTAGACTCACAACCATGGCATTTAGAAATAAAAATAGGGAAGACACAAAACTATACTTGTATTTAGATGTAGAAGAAAGAGTCTTCAAAGACATTGAATTTGATGTGGTAACATTGAATATCAAGGATAATAATTGATCCAAATTCTTCAGGACCATTGAAGAAATTTAATCCATCACCAATGATGAAGAGAAGATTGCATCAGTTAGCTAGAGGTAGAATGACCTAGTTACCATTCAATTGATAAGCCTTCACTATGTGGTAGCAAAAGTAGAGGTACTTCATTGTGTTGATGTTATTGCTCCTATCTTTAAGAATTGTAGAATTGATCAAGATATGATAGTGCATGAATGTAGTTTTAGGAAAATTGATTACATATTCCCCATTGCATTCAAAAATTACAAGTTACCTATTGATGCAGTGGATTACACTTGGGGCAGGAAGTCGAGCTCCTGCCCTTCCACATACAACAATGAAAACTCCCCTCTCACCTGTGGGACAAGCAAAGCTGGAGGGGAGAGTCTCTAGATAAGGGCTAGCTCCCTCTGATGTATCCTTTAGGCCCTAGTTTCTCCTACTGCTAACAAATAAAATGAAAAAGGGGGGGATGAAAAGGGAGAGAGAGATGTTGAAAATAGAACCTAAGCCTAAAAATGAAAAGGTGATACACCAAAAAAGTGATGACCCACCTAGCCCAAATATACACTTTTCACTAGGAATAAATGCCCATACACTTCATCTAAAGTGGGAAGCCATTCTGCAATAGTCAGCTTGGGGTCTGTGAAAACACAGGGAGGAAGAAACCTCCAGAGGCATCGTCAGACACACTTATGGCAGCCTAGTCACAGGCACCTATATTCTTCCTGTAGACACTTCTGGTAGACCTGTAGAAAAGGAGGCATCACAATGCATTGGACATTGCTTTAATCGACCTGTGAAAATCATGAAAGACAATGACTTAACACAAAATAAGAAAATAGACATATACTTTAAAGTGCAAGTCTAGATAGAGGTAAAAAATGCTAAGTCCTGATTCAAGGTAAAAATTGTCAGAGCACTGCCTTACAAGCCTGAGAGATTTTTGGGTAGAGTTTTGCCTTAAGGCTAAGAGAGTCAATCCTTCTCAAAATGAGAATTTTACAATATATAGAAAGAGGGGAAGAGAACTTGGCACTTCTTTGACAAGTTGGCCCATGTGCGCTAAAAACGTCGAGAAGAGGAAGTCACTATTGCTAATGTCATTCTTCAAGAAGAGGCCTGCTGGAACCATGTTGTATAATCACCAAATTTGACTTTGGCATTCAAGAATTAATGTGAAAAACATGGACTGCACCTCTTTTCTATAAATAGACCGCATCCTTCTAGATATTTACGTGGTTTGTCCCCTTATAAATGCAAATAGGAGAAGATAGCTACACCGTTTGGTGACCATTTGGCAATAACTCACCTCTTTACCACTTGGACTACTTTATCTCTTTCTACACCTTTTCTTCTTCCTTACTTTGTCTCCTTCTACTCCTTCAACCCTCGGGGTGATCTTCTAGCTAGTCGCTGCATTTCTTGGGCTTTTTTCATGGTTGGCGCTCAAGCAATTAAAAAGCAAATGACTATTTCATCATCCTAAATTTGACATTCGCGGACCCGTCACCATTTGAAAACCCAATGGCTAGTTCTCTGTGCTTAATTTTGACGTCTTCAGGGCCGTCACCCTTGGACTTTCCTTCAGCTTCTTGTTTTGGCCTTTTTTGTGGACTTACTTCTTTGCACCTTCCTGAAGGGAAGGTGACCCTTCGGCCTTTAGAAAGTGCCCTTCATTTTGGCCGAGAGTCCCCCGCAAGGGCACCTGCCCTTCGGGGTCGTTTGGCTCCTTTGTCTTTGAAAACCTTCAAAATTTTCCCCACAAATTCTTTCCCACAGACTTTCTCATGAACATTTTTCATGGACTTTTGTCTGTAGACATTTTCTCACAGACAAAAAGTCTACAAGAATTGCCTTTTGGCCACTTGCTTTCCTTTTGGGAATTCTCACTGGGTTTTTTGGCACAGCCTCCTTCCAAATTTCTTTAGACAAAAAGTATGAAGGAATTATGCCTTAAACAAAATTATGAAAAACCTACCCTTTATGGCTTTCTTTCCTTATGGCCTTTTTGAAGTACTCCTTGCCCTCTGCAAGGGCTCTTGAACCTAGAACTACCCTCCACAAGGGCACTTGCCCTTCAGTTTTGGGGCACTCTTTTGAACCAAGCCATTGAACCAACTGATTGAACCAAAAATGGTTCAATGTTTCAATGGTTCAACGGTTCAACACTATGTGCCAATCCTTATTGAACCAAGCCATTAAACCATTTGCTTGAACCAACCGTTGAACCAATCCATTGAATCAGTTCAACGGTTCAAGCATTTGTTGAATCAAAGCTTTGAACCAAGTGTTGAATCAAGCTCATTGAACTGACTGTTGAACCCTTTGATTGAACCAAAAGCCACTGAAACATGTCGATTAAACTTAGGATTTGAACCAAGTGATTGAACCAAGGCATTAAACCGGTTCAATGGTTCAATGATGCCAACCTTCCTTGTGAATTTCTTTAGACAAGAGCCTAAAGAATCCTTGTAAAACTTAGCACTCTCTAAATTGATTCCTCATGCACCAAAAGACTAACTTGTAGAGTTTGTAGAAAACTTGTGAAGTCCATAGAAACCTGTAGAGTCCATAGAAATGGACCTACAGAGTCCATAGAAATGGACCTATAGAGTCTATAGAAATGGACCTGTAGAGTCCATAGAAATGGACCTATAGAGTTCATAGAAATAGACCTATAGAGTGCATAAAAATAAAAACTGCAGAGTCCGTATAAATTCTTAGACTTGTGAAAAATCAAAAAATGAATTGGCCTAGAACAACAGGGGAAGAAGGGGAATGATTTTTGGCTTGTTGGGCAAAAAATGGTCAACAAATTGGTGACTCATAGGGGAATCATGCCTGCTATGCTTAGAGACTAGTTGCCTTGTATTCCATTGGGCATGGAGCTAGAATGTATCTTTGAAGAAAGGTTAGCAACAGCCCCAAAGCTCTAAGAATCAAACATGAAGATTTTTACCCCAGACAAAAGGGAAAACACACACAAGACTAAAAACACTACTTGTGCAAATTACACTTAGGGAAAGCAGGAAAAGAAACTGAAAACAACTACTATATACAACTAACCAAGTACATCTACTTCCCTCTTGGATCAAAGGGAAAACTTATTAAGTCCCCTTCCTCGAAAGGAAACTTATGGTGCCAGACAAGTGGCTAAATGAAAAGGAAATTTGGTGACCTACTCTTCTTGCCTATCACCTAGATTGGCTGGTATCTGAGTGGATCAGATTCAAACATGCTTCCAACATATATGTACTATGTTCATTCCTAGAAGCTTATTGAATGTTGGTCCTTCATGCTAGTGCATATCACCAAGAAATTTGTGGTTGTTGGCTCATCACCATAAGCCCTTTTATCTACATAGTCCCTCTGTAATGCATCATGGTTCAACCTATTTCCTTCTTCTTCATTGGAGATCATGCCAAACTCATCCTCTGCTCCCTCTTGGCCTTCTTGAAGAAGGGTGATAGTTGTGATGTCTAAAATGGAATCACAAACTGGTTGCTCATCCCATAGAACATCACCTCTCTATTCAAAGCTATCATCTCCAAGTCTTTCCTCAAGGAAGATAGGCCTCTTCTTTTCCTCCTTAAAGATCAAGATCTCTAGATGTTCAAAGATATTCTCCTAATCCTCCTCCAACTCAGGCTCCTTGCATAGTAGTCCTCCTCATCAAAATAATAAGGAAGTTTATCAAACAAATGGGGAGAGAGCTCACCATGCTTATGTTCCTCCTCTTATTGCTGGAACATTTGCATGTATGCATGCCCTGTGTCCTCTCCATTACTGATGAGGTCTTCATAAGGAGCATCGATGATGATTTAATTTTCATTGTCACTCATGATAGCCTCTTAAAGAGCTGCAAATTAGATCTTCTACTCCTCACTCGCCTCTTATAGAATAGGTTCCTCTTTGAGAAGGGATGACGTGGAAAAAACATGTGGAAGAGGAGGCAGTCCTTGAGATAGAATCGAATGATTCTCCTCCTTCCACTTGGCCAACACTTCATCAATATCAGATGTGGCCTAATAGCTCTCTTGGGGGTGTGTAGATGGGGTGTGTTCAGACATAGAATGTGCCATTGGGTCTGAACCATCCATCACACATTGGCTGAGGAAACTCTCTATGGATTCCAACTCTGTAATTCTTCTAGCCATATTCTCTTGGAAGAGCCTTTCTTGGAGGTCACCAGTGTCATCATGAGCAAGAGCAGCCTCATCTTCTTTAATGTTTTGAGCAAAACCTTTCTCCTGTTCCTCCTTTTGGCTTTAAGATTCCACTATTTGTTTCCAACTCATGATCTTAGGATTGGAATCTTGCTCTTGTGAATAGGCAACAACTTTATCCTCTTCAAGGTCCTAAGCTCGTTCATGATGTTCCTTCTTCCATCTTGGAATTTGGAGATCATGTTGAAAGACTTGAGGAGGTTGGGGAAGATTTGCAAGGGTTTGCTCATGTACAGAAAGAGCTGTCTAAAAAGAGGTGTGTTGAAAAGCTAGGCATACAGGATTAAAGGCAAGATTGATTGATGCATCAGACGAGTTAGAAAGAGCAAGTGCCACCTGATAGAAAGGATTTGGCACATAAGAGGGATTTTTATCTAAAATAAGAGGGGGTAGACCTTGGGCCAAAATTTATTGATTTTCATCCCTCCACTTTACCAACACTTCATCAATATTGAAATTAGCTTGTGGATTGGTGGAAGGGGTGTCTTTTGGCGTCAGCTCCTCTACAAGGTCTGAAAGTTCCATCTCTCTTTCTCTAAGCAGTCTCATCTTCTTCTCTAATTCTTCAATCCACTTAGCCTGATTATCCTCATTTTGTACCTCTTGGAGCTCATAAGAATCATCATAGAAATGGGGAGTGCATGAAGGTTGCCAAGAAATGCAAGAAGCTTCTAGAGGAAGGGTGAGAGGGACTTGAAAAGGACTAACCTCATTTTGTACCTCACACTCTTGGACAATGTCTTTCTTCTCCTTGTTGTTCCATGACTCAACCACTTTATTCTAGCTAAAGATATTCAGACTAGGCATCTCCTTTTGGGGTGATGGGGCCACAATGTGAGAGGGTAGTGAGGGTTTAGATTCCACTTCCCTTGTTGCCAAAATAGACTACTGCATTTGAAGATTTTCCAATTCGATCTTTCTATCAAGAGTAGCTTGAAACACAAGATTTACTATTTTAGAACTCTCCTCAACATGATTGGGGAAAGGACTTTGACAGGCTTGACTTGGCTTATAAGCAGGGGCTGTGTATGATTGATATGATACTTGGGGCAGTGAGTATGCAGGTTGATAGACTTGGTAAGACTACCTCTCATAAATACTCAGCTTCTCTTCCAAAGATGCAATCATACCACTCACATCCAGCATCTCACTTGTAAGCCTTTGCCAATTGGTTTTTTCAATAGGAGCCTATTCACTCTTAACCTGATCTAGTGCATTTCTCACATGATGGATGACATGATCAAGAATTTCTTGGCCATATCCCCTTCTGGTGTCAAGATCTATTACATGCTTTTCATATCCCAGTAGTGCTCATTTGAAGGTGGAAATGGGTTGATTGGCAAAGAGACTGGGTTGAGTAGGAGAAGTGACATAATGAGAAGACTAGGCATAAGGCTGATATAGCTCATGATAGGGCTGGGACTAGTCATGTTAAAGCTGATAAGGATCAACATAAGGCTGGTAATGATCATAGCCATGCTGGCCAAGGAAAATAGGGTCCATGGCTCTGAAAGATGGAATTATACATACTAGAATATTGTTTCTTGATGGCACCAGAAACTGCTTAACCAGTTGATTTAACTCAGAGTCACCATTGGTGTTGATGCACAAGCCTGCAAAGGATGGTTGGTTGAAGAACACACCAAAAATTCTTTAACTCTTTGGACACAACTTGTCTTAGTTGGTCCCACTAGGCGTGCCAAAAACTGTTGACGTAGTGGATTTCACTTGGGGTAGGAGGTCGCACTCCTACCCTTCCACACGCAACAATGGAAACTCCCCTCTCACATGTGGGACTGGCGAAGCTGGAGGGGAGAGTATCTAGATAAGGGATAGCTCCCTTTGATGTATCCTTTAGGCCCTAGTTTCTCTTATTGCTAATAAATAAAATGAAAAAGGGGGTGATGAAAAGGGAGAGAGAGATGCTGAAAATAGAACCTAAGCCTAAAAATGAAAAGGTGATAAACCAGAAAAGTGATGACCCACCCAGCTTAAATATACACTTTTCACTAGGAAGAAATGCCCATACACTTCATCTAAAGTGGGAAGCTCTTCTACAATAGTCAGCTAGGGGTCTGTGAAAACATAAGGAGGAAGAAACTACTAGAGGTGTCCTCAGACACACTTATGGCAGCCTATTCACAGGCACCTATATTCTTCCTGTAGACACTTCAAGTAGACCTATAGAAAAGGAGACTTCACAATGCACTAGACATGTTGTAATCAACTTGTGAAAAGCATGAAAGACAATGACTTAGCAAAAAATAAGAAAATAGATATATACTTTAAAGTGCAAGTCTAGATAGAGGTAAAAAATGCTAAGTCTTGATTCAAGGTAAAAATTGGCAGAGCTTTGCCTTACAAGCCCGAGATATTTTTGGGTAGAGTTTTGCCTTAAGGCTAAGAGAGTCGATCCTTCTCAAAATGATAATTTTATAATATATAGAAAGAGGGGAAGAGAACTTGGTGCTTCCTTGACAAGCTGGCCCATGTACGCTAAAAACATCAAGAAGAGGAAGTCATTATTACTGATGTCATTCTTCTAAAAGAGGGCTGCTAGAACCATGTTGTATAATCACTAAATTTGACTTTGGTGTTCAAGAATTAATGTGAAAAACATAGACTGTACCTCTTTTATACAAACAAACTACTCCTTCTAGATATTTATGCAGTTTGTCCCCTTATAAATGCAAACAGGAGAAGATAGGTGCACTGTTTGGTGACCATCTGGCAATAACTCACCTCCTCTTTGACACTTGGACTACTTTATCTCTTTCTGCACCTTGTCTTCTTCCTTTCTTTGTCTCCTTCTTCTCCATTAGCCCTCAGGGTGATCTTCTGGTAGGTCACTACGTTTCTTGGGCTTTTTTCATGGTTGGCGCTCAGGCAATTCAAAAGCAAACAACTATTTCATCATCCTAAATTTGACGTTCACAAACCCATCACCATTTGAAAACCCAATGACTAGTTTGTCATGCTTAATTTTGACATCCTCAGGCCCGTCACCCTTGGACTTTCCTTCAGCTTCCTATTTTGGCTTTTTCTACAGACTTCTTTCTTTGTACCTTCCCAAAGGGAAGGTGACCCTTCAACCTTTGGAAAGTGCCCTTCATTTTGGATGAGAGTACCCCACAAGGACACCTACCCTTTGGGGTCATTCAGATCCTTTGTCTTTGAAAACCTTTAGAATTTTCCCTATGGATTCTTTTCCATGAACTTTCTCGCAGGCATTTTTCATAGACTTTTGTCTATGGACATTTTCCCGTAGATAAAAAGTCTATAAGAATTGCCTTTTGGTCACTTGCTTTCCTTTTGGGAATTCTCACCGGGTTTTTTGGTGCAGCCTCTTTCCAAATTTCCTCAAACTTTTTGTCTAAGGGAATTCCTTCAGACAAAAAGTTTGAAGGAATTATGCCTTAAACAAAATTTTGAAAAACCTACCCTTTACAACTTTCTTTCCTTATGGCCCTTTTGAAGTGCTCCCTACCCTCTGCAAGGGCTCTTGAACTTGGAACTACCCTCTATAAGGGCACTTGTCCTTTGGTTTTGGGGTGCTCCTTTGAACCAAGCTATTGAACTGACTGATTGAACCAAAAATGGTTCAATGGTTCAACGGTTGAACAGTTCAACACTGCACGCCAATCCTTATTGAACCAAGCCGTTGAACCATTCACTTGAACCAACCATTAAACTAATCCATTGAACTAGTTCAATGGTTCAAGCATTTTTTGAATTGAAGCTTTGAACTGAGCATTAAACTGAGCTCATTGAACTAACCGTTGAACCCTTTGATTGAACCAAAAGCCGCTGAAATGCACTGATTGAACTTAGGCTTTAAACCAAGCGATGAACTTTGCCGATTGAACCAAGCAATTGAACCAAGACATTGAACCAAATAAATGGTTCAATGATCCCAACCTTCATTGTGAATTTCTTTAGACAAGAGCCCAAAGAAGCCTTGTAAAACCTAGCACTCTCTGAACTGATTCCTCATGTGCCAAATGACTAACCTACAGAGTCTGTAGAAAACTTGTGAAGTCCATAGAAACCTACAGAGTCCATAGAAATGGACCTATAGAGTCTGTAGAAATGGACCTATAGAGTCCATAGAAATGGACCTACAGATTCCATAGAAATAGACCTATATAGTCCATAGAAATAGACCTACAGAGTCCATATAAATTCTTAGACTTGTGTAAAATCAAAAAATGAATTGGCCTAGAACAACAGGGGAAGAATGGGACTGATTTTTGGCCTGTTGGGCAAAAAATGGTCAACATTACCTAATCCTCATGTGGATTTACCCATAATTATAGATTGTTCTATTAAGAACAACTTGAAAACTATCCTTACCCCATGGTTATACTCAACAACCCAAGTAGTCTCTAACCTTAGTGGAAAGATGTGAATCACCCAATTTAAGGTAAGAATTAGAATGATTATGACATTGATCAAAAGATTATTTAGGGCCTCATCCACCACCTATGTCAACAAAATTTGTGTCCCTTTATATATTTCATGGTTGAAAAGGGACTTACTCCCCCTTTAGGTGATATGATCAATGTTTTCTTTAAAAAATAATTATATACCATAAATAAGACAGTTAACATTAATTTATTCATTATGTATTACATTTTAGATGCCTTATTGGCCACTACCCAAATCCCTAACATTATAAATTGGTCACCTGAGGGAAGGTAAACAATCTTTGAATATTATTCTAGACTACATATATTCAAGTATATGGATCACATACAATTCATTTATGATTATGTATACAAATATTTAGTCTAATATATTATAGGTCTACCTATGATGTGGGTTATCCCTTGATCAATAAGTATGTGGAACTTATTTGGGACATTTGGTTATATGTTGACTACACTATAATTAGGATAGAGGGAACCCTATATCAACCAATTAAACTTCTAGTCTATGTACCCACCAAGCTAGTTGAATGGGAGATAACATACTAATTGTTTCATGGTATTGATGGTGTATGCAAAGGAAAAAGGATGGGGATATTCAATCCTTTCCCATTGAATATTATTATAACTATGTTGTAAAATTAGGATAATGTAGACACCATTTTTAGGCATAGAGACTCATTCAATTTACAGCTTGATGAATTGAGATAGTGGGACCTTCAAGATAATGTTGTGAAACATTTGAAATCAAAACAAATTAACATGATATACGAACATCAACTCTAGTATTCATGATTCAATTTACATCCAAACATCTTCATTTTTATAAGTATTGGCCATATTAAAAGAGGCATAACATCAAACTTAAGGCCAAATTGAAGAGAGATGAGAAGCTAGCTGGTGAAATATGACAGATGGGGCCTCTACAGTACCATTTTATACTAGGACCATATTTTAGGCCTCATCTAGAATAGCTAGAGGCATAAGCTACACAAGGGTTAGGAAAATAGAACTATGAAGAAATACCTATTGAAGGGGCATAATCTTCTACAAAACCTAAAAATCTAGAGTCATTTGTTGAGTTCATTGACATGATTGCATTAGATCATGGGAAACATAGGAAGATACATTGGAGGCACTAGCTAGTGATTTATAGATCAAATGAAGAAGAGGTGCAAGAAGAGGAGCTTAAAACTCAAGATGAGTAAGCAAGAAACAAAAAGGGGAAGTATATAGCTTTGGACATAGTTCTAGTTATTCCCCCATAAAAGAGAAAGGCTGAGCTAGCCTTGGTTCCTACAAGAACCAAGAGGCCCAAATTAACCCTCACTCACCCTTTGATTTAGGTTAATTTGTTCAGTGATGAGAACCATATTTATGAACCAACCATTCTGGAGTAGGCTCATATATGGAAAACTACAAAATATCCCAACTCTACACCATCAATGGGCAATTAAAAAGTCTATTAACATATATGTTCATGGAGGAGCTCAAACCATGGATTATGGACCTACAGAAGGAAAAGAAGGAAAGACAAGTGACTATCTCTTGAATCTTCAACTAGCTCATTAATTTGAGACACCTAGAGCCTCCAAAGATTACACACTCTTTAGTTGGTGACAAATTTGACCCAACCACAACTAACTTGTAGAGAATTGCTCAAAAAAGATCCATGATTACAGGGGAGGAATTCACTTTTTATAAAGTGGAACTCTTCATTCAATTGACTCATGTGGAGGGTTAAAAATTAGGTGAGAACCCTATTTTTGAATAAGATATACTTGATATTTCCCAAGATCAAAGTGTCCAGCTACAAATTGGTATCAAGGGCATGACAAAACAAATAGAGAAACATGCAGAGGCAAATGGAGAATCTATAGAAACAAGCTATTTTATCTATTCTTAATGCAATGATTGAAATTTTTTATGGATAATTTCATGACATGTTTGACTCTCTAAAGTCAATAAGGGAAAGATAGAGTGCACTATACCAATAGGATACAACAACCAAGGGTTTAATCGCCTAATGGCATAGTTTGAAGGACAAGATGAAGGATTTAATTAACATCTTGATAGGGGATAAAATCCTTATTTTCAAGACCATCGACATTGATCATCTCAAAACCATCCTTAGGTTGATCATGTATAAAATCAATAGTTTGAGAACATGGTCTAAGTTCTTAGAGAGATTCATTAAGGATGATAAAGATTTGCTAGATAGAATTGAATGATACCTGAGGACCATGATTGTAACACGTATAAAAATCAGCTCCATGGGCATCATTGTAGATGATGAGTTCAAACATAGGACCACTTTGGTCATGTAAGAGGTGAGGAGCAAGATATAAGGAAAGTTTAGGATTAGTAATACAAGGATCATGGATATGATCTTGATGGCAGAGGAGAAGATTACCAAGGTGAAGAGCATTGATGAAGCCTTGGGGGAAAATTATAGGGACCTAGAAGATTTGGTAGATCACGAGGATGAGCTCTTGTTATAACTTGTAGTCAATTTGAGCCTTATTGATGAGTAGTATCAGAATGCAATGAGGTTACTTCAATAAGATCAAGGGAATTCATTAGCATAGGGTCCACTAGTTAGTTAGGAATATTCCCTTTTGTGGAAGCATTACAAAATTTGAAAATAGAGTATTATTTTGTAAAGGCATGTGCAACTTGTTAGCATATTTGCCTAAAGGTCAGTAGACTTTAGAAAGTCTAGTGTATTTTAGAAAGGACAACTATCCTTTATATTTTGTACACTTGTAATTTGATGCAACTGAGCAACATCTTTTTATTAAGTCTATAAAAGGATCATTGTCATTTGTAAAAAGAGAAGGAGTTTTGAGAACCAAAACTTATATACTATTGAGCTATTAATACAATTAAGGAATTATGGAAGGTTTATCTAATTTTTTTGTATCATATACTATATGGTTTCTCTCTCAATTTTTTGTTTTAGATCTCAAATTTGAATGGTTTTTAAGAATTGTGGATGTGCATACTTAATACATGGTTTCTAATTTATGAAAACACTAGATTAGTTGAATATTTTGACATTTAATTCATTTTATTTTCTCTACATTAGGATGTGCATGTGATATTTGATTGCAGTAGTAAATCTTTAAAGTAATAATTGGTTCTTATTTGTATTTCTTCACATCTTCCTTAGATACTTGCCTAGTGTGTAGTAAGATTTGGGCCTATGTTATTTCATATTATGAACTGGTTAAAGGCTTGTTTAGTTGGAATTCAAACCTTTTCATGATGTTTCATATCAAGATCAACAACACCTTTCTTCTATACCTTACCCTACCTTTTCACTTCTTTTTTTAACCAAACCACTTCAGCTTAATTTTAGTGTAAATATCCATTTAGAATAATCTTTAGATTAGTATTTGATCATAATTCACTAGTATTAGCATAAATTAATTCACTTTTGTAAGATTATTGTAGGATGAAGGTGTCTCCCAACCATCAAATTTTATAAATATTGTGAAATAGTTTTCTTGCTCTACTGCTATTTTAGCACATGCAACCAAATTACCACAACCTACAACTCATGATCTAAAATTTTTTAATTCTAAAATGAGAAGTGTTCTTTAAATACTAATATCACATTTTATACACTTATAAGCATCAAAACTATGTTTAAATAATGAAGCACCGTCCTATGTGTTTCAAAGTCCTCAAATAACAATTTTTTTATTTTTTTATTATAGAACCTACAAAGCCAAGTTCTAGTAACCACTACAAATCCAATGGGATAAATTATCTCTTCTCTATCTATAACATTTGTGGTTATTTTTTATACCTATACACAACACAAGTAGTAGTCTATTCCCTCATCATTTTTCTTAGGTGCAATGAATGCAAAAACATGCCCTGCATTTAAAGTATAATCAAATTGTAAACACATCTAGGAAAAAAAATATCACTAATATCAAAGGTTGTATATTTAATTAAATAATAAATTATACCTTGTTGGACAAAATCTAAGATGTGGTCAAAGTCAACTGCTGATGCCATTTCATGATCTGTCAATTGTTGGAGTGAATGACTACTCTCTACATGTGATATGGGTCTACAATACCATTCATCAACCCATTATTTTGACTAAAATTAATTCCAATTAAATTCCATACATGAGGAATAAAAACATGCCATATCCCTAGTATAAGTAGTCCATGAACTTAAATTTGAGCTTTGAATGGAGTGGAAAACACTCTATCTAGGTACTGTAATGCAATATTCATACGCTACCTTATGTTATTCCTCTATTAACCAAAAGAATATTCACCAAAATAATCTTCTTGCATGAGAATGTTTTTTCAATCCATGAAAAATATTTTCATTACACCAGGTCACAATACTTGCAACATCGATCAAATTAGCACCATCCTTGTGCTTTTCCTACTCTCTTTTAAGGGCTCTTTTTACACATACTCCAACACCACCATATTCCCCCTTTCTATTCCCAACCTTAAAGAAGCTCTAAAAATTTTAAACACCATTCTTCTTATGCATTCTAATTAACTTGTAAAACATTCAAGAATTCTTAAACTACATTGTAAAATTATCTGACCAAATTTAGTGTGTATCAAACATGATTTGTCTTGCATTCATATTCATATGAAATATCTCAAAACAACCTTGTACAATCTTTAGAGAATATGATTTGTCATCACTCATATAAAAATGGTACTCCCTCAAAATCTTTCTATTATCATTTATGCTATCATGTACATGTCTGAATGTGATATGAATAAAAATTCCAACTTGAATTAAATTATAATATTGGGATTGAACCTCATTTTATGGTTGTAGCATGTACTTCTCATAAAAATCCACAACCAAAATAATGGTGCCAACTGGGAAGTTATCCTTTCATGCTTTGAATTGATTATCTAACCATTTTGATTTGTGTGTGTGTCTTACATATTGGTAAATAATATTATTTTTGAAATTAAACATGAAATCACATACATAAACTTTGGTCATAAATAATTCACATCTTGATGACTCTTTTCCTTATTTTAACACATACTTAACATATTTGTACTTCTTATAATAAACTAGTTACTTTCCAAATTCATATGAAATATCTTCATGTAAACAACTCATCAAATTTAACAAACCACCATAACTATTACATGTTCCATATAAACATTATTTGGAAAAAAACTATCCCTTGGGTCTTTGATAGCAAAGACCTTGGATTAATTCTCTTGATGTTTTAGGTGGGGAAGACACCATACATTCCTAAAAAATATTGGTAGTATGTAAATTACAATGTATATGAAAAAAAACATCAAAATTCATTAAAAATTAAACATGTACCCTACAACAACATTTGGTTCATGATCGGTTGATTTTAACATAGAAAGGCTTGCACATCTCAAATAAACTTTGGCTAGTTATCAATTGGCCATTAAAATTTTCAATAAATTTTTCATAAAATTTTATTTGCATCATGTTTAAAAAGTGCTTTTCATGTGGCTCATGATTTTTTGAGCCTTTTTTTTTTTAAATCTTTTAAATTAGATGAGACCTTTATGTTGTCATGCCAAAAACATTCAATCAATTATTTCGTTCCTTCAACTAATACCTTATCTTTTCATGCGAGCCTACCACTAAATGCCCAACAATCCATGAGTGAAGGTTCATCAATCCTTGTTCTTCTTTTTATATAATTTATTAGATTTTTTCTATTTAAATTCAAGGATTTACTTATTTTAGTGTTAATTAAAGATTTAAATTTAGACTTACTATAGATTCCATTATTACTCATCTTGCCACAATCCTATCTTTATTCCAACTTTAATTACTTATTGCCTTAAATCCATTAAATAAATTATTTACTATTGTATAATTTCTTCCCTCTATGTTTAATGTTCTTCATAGGATGCATTTTTTGTATTTTCATTATTTGAATAAATAGTTGACATCATTTTGTATGGATTGTATTCTTAAATGCATAGTTCTATACACATTGAGCATGATGTTGAACTGATGTTTTTTACATTTTACCTCCCATAGGTTCTATTATTTTTTCATCTATTTCAACCAAATACTTTGGTTTTCATCTTATTACCCTTGGAGTTGTGGGTGCAGGAGCTATATTTTGTATTAAATTAGTTGGTGTTAACTCTTTAACCATAATAGATATAGTAGAGGGTTGAATATATACATTAGACCCTATAAGAAAATTAAATTCCTCTTCACTAGGAGACACATGATTTAGGGTCATTATTTGATGTTGATGATCATCACATTCAAAAATTTCATTATGAATGGATGTTGCATTATATTGTGTTTGTCCATATGTTTCATCATTCATTATAAATTCATTACTTACATGCTCTACATTTTGAATTTCATCTTGTAACAAAGATTGATTCAATTCTCTTATCTCATTTGAGGACATATGAAAAATAAATTCTATATAATTAGACATGTTATTTTCATTATAAGTATTACTTGGTGTAGAAGAGCCTTCAACTTGCCTAGAAGCTCTTATGGATGCTCTCCTATCTACTTGTCTTTTTGTCTTCTATATTCAATTTCCTCATTTTTATCTCTTTGATTGGTCTTTTGTGATGAATTCCTGGCCTCATTATTTATCTTTACCAAAATAAGACAATTGTAGATTTAAACTTGAAGAATTTGTAGTGATTCAAACAAAATAAATAAACAATTAACCAGCTTTGCATAGTTGGAGAAAAAACCAGTTTGTAATTTGGAAAGAACAAAATAAATGACTCACTTTTATGGGAAAGGCAAAAGTAATTCATGAATCATAAAGGGTGTGCATGCTTTCAAAAGCATGCACACCCTTTGGGATCTACTTATCAATAGGAAAAAACATTTAATATCCCAAAGTAGTTGCACAAAGGGCATACACTCTTTGCAAAGGGCATACACTCTTTGAAAAGGGTATACACCCTTTTCATATTTAAAAAATTTATCTAACTTTCCCTCCAATTTTACCTCAATTTTAGGCTTGGGAGGTCCCAAACCTAGCCAAACTCTATCATGGACCAACCAAGGAAATTTATAAGAAATTTAGGGTTTTTTTCCTTTTTATTGACATGTCTAATCAGGTAGCTTATAACTTTCATGAATGCTTATAAAACTTATATCTAAAAAATCTACACATTATTAACTATACTTTAAAAAAAATGATTTTTATGAAGTTAAGGTCAAAAATTTGTGTTTGTACACTTTTAGTTTCAATTTTCCAGTTGTCTTGACTTGTAAAATTATTTAAAAATGGTATATATAATAAAACATTAATAAAAAACATTCTCAACAATATTTGACATTTCAACTATCTATATATGAAATTTCATACAAAAATTCATTAATTGACTCAAAAAAATTATGTTCGTACACATGCACTCTCCTTATCTTTTTACAAAAAAATACCAAGCTATTATAATAAATGCATCTATTTTGCACACGTTTATCATATGGGTATTGGAAAAAATTATATATTTAGAAACTACATTCAAAATTCCATAATTCATGTTTTTATTTCATTGTCAAATTCCTTTTTTAAGTGTCTCTAAAATTATATCCAAGTTCAAATAATATTATTTTTATAAAAAAAGTGTCGCTTTATAACCCCTTTTGTCCCCCATTATCCTGCATCTACCCAGAAGTGTCAAAAATCTATACTTTTGTAAGGTTTTGGGTAGAATGCAAAGTTATATGCATAATGAAGAGTTTTAAATCATTGGAGGGGATGGTTTTGGATTTTTTCCATCCCCTCAAGTCATAATATGTCCAAAATTTCACTTGGAAAGGTATCTACAACTCATTTAAAAACTGATAGTCTGCATAAATCAAGACAAAATGACCTAGGCAACCACTATGACAAAATTATAGGTGATATTGATTAAAATAGGATTATTCCATTTTATAAGGTGGTGTTTCAGGTATGAATCCCATGTTATCACAATTTTTTAAGATGTCTTACAAGTCTTTCATGGCATCCATACACCAACACTTAAGCAATTAGGCCTAATTGGCCTCTTTGGTCAATAAGATGGATAAAAGTTGGCATATAATGGATAAGGAAGAGTTTTAATACAAGGAATAACACCATATAACTAATAAATTAAATAATTTATGTGCACTTTACATAGACATCATGAGTAAGGATGCAGTTTCAAGGTTTGATCTTCATGAGAAGGCTAGTGGGCTGCTCAATGCCTCATGGAGAATAATTACACTCCATTTGCACTTGGTAAATACCACATGAAAGGATTTATCTACTAATTTTTTATGTACTTTCCTTGAAGAGGTTTGACTCAACATTCTCCACTTCATCTTCAACACCTAAGGGGCTAATTAAAGAGCATCAATTCATGGAGAAATATTAAAAAGGACTGTATAACTAATGTAACTACCATTTTTGATTATATTGTGGTAATTGATGAAATATAATTTGCATTTACATGCCATATTCACCTTTCTTTCTCTCCTTTTATTTTATATATTAAATTATTTTGGTGTTGTATTACATCTCTCAAGCTAGTATGAGGAAACTCTTCCTAACCTTGAACTCTTTAAGACCTATTAAATAGTTAATGGATTGATTCAACTTATTTATGATCAGAGTATACTATGTGTTTCATTGTATGATATGCTTAAGTGGTCTGATTTACCTCTTGTAGGTCCAATGCCTTCACCTAGTTGCTAACAAGTGTTCTATGTAGGTTGTGTAGTGTGTTGGAATATTGATGGTTGAGTTATTAGTGGAAATATGACTGTAAGAATCTAAAATTATACCTTTCTCTCACTACCCTCATTTTTTATCCATAAAGATCCATCTCTACATGAAATATTGATACATAAGAACCATTAAAGATAGTGGTTTAATCCTTTTCTTAATCCATCAATTTTGTTTAAGTCCAAGTTGAGTGGATAAGTGAGTATATTGGTGCATCACCACTTTAGAGTAGGTTTCATTTATACAATTCCTATTCCCTTGTCATCCCAATATGATTAGGACTTAGAAATAGAGGTCTAATGATCAAATCAAGGGAGATAGCCCCATAAAATCTAGAGGTTTGGCCTAAATGATAGGTAAACCATAACCTATAGGCCACTCCGATGTTAGCCTAGGTTTGAGGTGGATGTGAATAGTCCTTTCCTCAAGAAGGGTGAAACCTATATTCCTAACACATCCCTCACAACAAAAGAGAATAACTTCATCATTTCCATTATTCGAGAGTTTATTGACATATTCTCATGGTCTTATATGGATATTCTATGTTTGGATCCATCTTTGGTTGTATAACATCTTTTCATACAACCATCTGCCAAACCCATTAAGCATAAATTACACAATATGCATCCACAAATTTCCATCCTAGTTAAAAAATAACTAAAAATGTTATTTGGGGCAAGCTTCAATTGCTATCTACCTTCATAACTCAACATATTCTCCCTCTAATCCATATATCTTATTAATCTATGATGTAATCTCTCTACTTAGCATGTCTATATTCACTTGGGCCTCCTTTGAAATCCTTGGTTGGGATAACCCTACTTGACCATATGTTTGTCCTCTATCCTACTCTAACCCTCTTGTGATAACTAGGGTCACCTAAGTATCTTATTTGTCAATATCCTCCCCTTCTACCTCTATAATAGGGCCCTCTCCCATGTCAATATCCCTCTCATGGGATTCTCCACTCTTTTTTTTTGATGCTATTGTTATTGTTTTTACTAATGTTATTTCTATCACTATCACTGTTAGTACCATCTAAACCTAAATCTATGACCATAGGCATGGCCTAATATGATGGAATTTGCTATAATGGTACCTATAATAAAATTACCTTCTGTAGGTGAACCTATTAGAATTGTTCTTATATGGGAATGGATAATAACATGAGTCTCACCCCTATCCTTGTACTTATCAATGCATTGGACTCACTTATCTATGTTATCTCTATTGTGGCCTCAACTACACACCTATTGTGGGCCTTTACCTAGTAAGTTGTACACATATTAGTTGTTCCCACCATGTTATATAATCCCTAATGACCCTTATGTCAGCCATGCCACCCTCATATCCCCACACCACTACCTATACTATCAAAAGGCTATCTATTATTATCACTATCCAAATATGTGGTCCCCACTCACCAATATCTTGTGTGACATGTGTAAAATATTGGGGCTCCTCATGCACATATTGATGCCTCTCAAACTACTGATGTATGTGATCAAGTTTTTACTACTAAAAAAATGTAATAATGACACCTTATAATGTAGCATGGGGTCAAAATATGTTGGGTCACCACTACATCTCTAAGCCATCCATAATGAATACTAATATGTAGTTAATAGATGAAGTACCCATCCACCATCTCATAGATGACATATATATTAATATGTGTCTCCTTTGTTTCCCTATCACCCCCTCTTGTCACATACCACTCATATATTAATGGTTGTTTAGGTTGACACTATTTCATGTTTCCTATTGGATAATCCATGGAAATGTGATCCCAAGTACAGATCTGGATCAATGTGAAATATCCTATACTCCTCCCTCATCTATATTCCACCATATGCATGTCTTTGTAAAGCTGGGTTAATACTACTAGGGCCACACAAATCAAGAAAACATTAAAATAGTGGCCACTCTTATTAGGAAATAATATGCCACTAAAAATAGCCATCCAAATAACTATCTCCTGATCAACCAAGGATTGTCCTCCATCTCTCAGGAAGGCTAGGTCCTCTAATGAGTCAATATCAACCACACCATCAACTATGGTACCATCAATAATGTCAAACATGTCATATAGTATGGATAACTACCCATAATTAATATAATTGATCATGTGACCTCACATGAGAATATTAATTATACATCATACATCCTCTAGGGTCACTGTCAACTCTCTAATGGTAAGGTGGAATGTACTAGTATCTAAATGCCAGTGTTTAACTAGCAATGATAAAAGGGCCTTGTCTACTCATATTAGGGGAATAAATTAATATGTCACAAACTAATTACCTCAATAGTTTTTAGTTTATCCTTGATCCACAATCCCATCCATCATAGTATCTATGACCATCACTCACATACAATCAAGACCAAAAATTTCTCTTTCCAATCACAAACAAGTTAGCATGCTCTATCAATAAAATATATCTACATAAGTTAATCACAAATGTATTATAATAGGAAACTCATTCTATTGATATACATCAGACCTTCATCATTCATATTTAGACCAATTTCTTCTTCTAATTTTAGTCTATTTTGTCCTTTTGATCTTTTCCTCTATTTTTGGCAATCCCACCATTTGGTAGGATGATATTATCATTTAGCAAGGTGATCTATTTGTTCTATAGTGTGTTATAAAAAAATTTATTATTAAATTTATTTTAAAGATATCATTATTTATCAGGTCAATATCATCATTTCCATTTTCAATGCTACCATTTCCTTAGACATTCTCACCATTTATAGGCATTTTTCCCATTTAAGTGATCTCATTATTTAGCAGGGTGACATCTCCACTTGATAGTGAAATTTCACCATTTTCTTTATATTCTCATCATTTTGGTGTTTTTTTTATCAAACATTATCTCCATTTTGACATTTCTAACCTTTTTGGAAATATCATTGAAATGATCACATTATCACTATTTTTATTAGTGATATCACCATTTTATTGGCAATACCATTAATTGTTGGTATAATATCACCATTTTGAAAATTATAATATCATTTAAAATCCTAATTTTAATGTAATAAATTCCTTAAATACCAGAATTTATAAAAAATAAAGGTAACTTCAAATGTTCCACTACCACCTAGCCATTGGAATTCTCACAGTCACTCACCTAAGTGCCTCCGATATGGAATACGTGTCATTTTGATTTGATTCTCTCATCACAATCTACAAAATTTTTTTGATAGGGGAAGGTGAAAATGACTCATTTTTACCCTTAGGGGTGAATATATATCTCCACATTTGAATTTTTACCCTTGCACTACCATGGTACCCTTCTTCTTCACTAGAGGCTTAAAGCTAGCTTTGTGATTCATTTTACCTCTTGTTTTCTTCTAATTACTTCATTTCTTGACTTCTTTGATGAAGAGTGTCTTGTCTCCTTATTTTTGAGGTCTCATTTCTCAATGTTATAGTTTATTTAGTCCCTTGAAGGGGTATCTTGGGTGTCCTAAAAAACTTTTAGGATGTTAGTGTGACCCTATTTTCAAGAGAACAACAATTCAACAAAACCAAATCACATCATTATTCAATCATTTAAATGACTTTTTCATTATTTGAAAAGTCATTTATTCATCTATTGTATCATAACGCTTTCTCAAATAGGGTAAAAATATAGACACTCAATGCTCATCACCTTCATGTTGAAATTACAATCTACAACATTTATTGCAATAATGTGTAGATGAGGCCTAAATGACAAAAACACTCTAATTTTTTTGTACACATCATGTGAATCTTATGAAACACATTGGGGCACCCTTGATTGGGTAAATACACCATAACTAATTTTCATCTTCATCTAATTCACTCCAAGCTAAATTGTTGTTTTGTAAGTGGCATTTTCAACCAATTAAATGGAATAATTAATCAACTCTTGGTATTATATAAAGGTTAACATATATTACGTAACTAATAAAATAAAATAAAATGGATAAGTAAAAATTTTATATTAGTTGGCTAATTTTATAATTAGTTAAATGTAAAATTTCATAAATATTAGGATTTGTGACATCATCATGACTTCACTCAAAAAAATTTGACAAGCACTATCATGAATGCAATAAATATCAAAATAAATGTATAGTTTTGAAGTCATTCCTCATTAATACAACCTATTTTAAAACTATTTATGGCATTTATCACTCCAAATTGAATTGATTCATAACACACATCTCATTCTTGATCTAATGGCTATAATCGATCTGACTAGGTTATAAATAGAGAGTGGCTCCTCTAGGCATAACAATTTTCTTTTTGTAGACTTATTATGTAGAAATATTATCAATATTCAACAATTATTCACTTTTATTGAACCAAACCAATCATAGACAAGGAGAGGTTCTATTAGAATGCATTTGCAATATTGTTAAAGACTCCTAGCTCTATAATCTAAGTGCAGACAAACCTAAATTAGGACTGTAAGAAATGTCCATGAGGATGTATAATTATTTTTATTGTATTTTTATATTTGTTCTTTGATTTATTGTCTTACCCAATCCAAGAGATTATGCCTGAGGTGTCTTATTTATTCAATTTTTTTTTAAATGAACTAATAATGAGTTAAACCCTCTTGTAATCATAATACACATAAGCTACCAAAGGAAAGAGAACAAATGCTAAGCTAATATGACATGATACATGCAAAGGGAAGGTTAATGATAAGATTTTAAATATATTTTAATTAGTTGAATCTAATTAAGTGTATTAAAATATTGATAATCTGAAATAAAGTGAAATATAATAAATTTATAGTAAAATAAAAATTTTACCAAAATAAAATTTTTGCTAAAAATAGTAATTTAGACTAGGTTTAGAGAATTATAATCAAAACTAAAATAGATATGACTATGCAGGGTGATTGAAACTAAAGACTATGTAGAAGGACTAACAAACACAATCATGTTAGAAAATAGTAATGCATAGTTTATTGGGAAATCCATAAGAGGTAGACAAGAGCACATTATGTCCATGCCTTTATTGTTTTATTCTTGATTTTTTGATTTGGGTCTATGTGACTACACGTGAGGGTTGACTATTGATCTCTATTTGCTAATATACTATGCGAAAGACCTTAAAAATAAAAGCCATAGGTCTTACACAAGAAATACAATATGAATTATATGAAAAAGAGGGGGAATAGGGTTAATAAAATAAGTGAGATATCCTGACATACCCTTTGTGATTTAGTTTTGAATACATATCCCAAATGGTACTCATGTTTATGTATTTATACTTCCTAGAGTTCTTGTGTGATCCATGATTATACAACTAGATGACTATAGATAGTAAATGTTTTTGAAGTGCATTACAAATGGATGCCCTTGACCTAAAATAAAATTCAATAAAACCTAGCCTCTAATTTTTAGGATGATTAATATTTTAAATAAAAATAAATAATGCTAGTTTTCTCTTTGTATGCCAAGAAATTACTTCATAGATTCTAGTAGTATTTGGAGAAGCCTTCATGTGATTATATAGAAAAATAATTCAAATGCTTTTTATCACCAACCTTATAAAACACATGGGAATTATAATATTTAATGCTTCAAATTAAAAAATTTACCATTGTAGTGTGGGGGCTAAGGTCACATAAGTTGGATATTATTGCAATGTGTTCTTGTCTACCTACTTCAAACTTGTCCTATAGGACTAGAGACCATTATGACATGATTAGTAAAGGTGTATAAGGTAATTATGGATAAATGTGACAAAAAAAGGGATGATTTTGTGATTGTTTTATTATTCATAAGATAGCGAATGCTCCCATATAGTTTGTTAGTTATAGAGATAGAGAATAGACCAAGTAGGAGTATGAATGTCAAGAATAAACATTGACGAGTAGTTGATGATTAATTTTTGAGTGCCTACATTTTCCCCACTTTATTCTAGTGATGAAATAAATTTAAATGACTATATTAAATTAGATGAAAACCTAAGTGTGTATACACACTTTATATTTTGATGCAAATTTTGATCATGCAAGATGTGTCAGTGTCAAATCTACACTAGTGCCACTAAAAGTAGTTATTGTATATATTTGAAAATTGAAAACTTGAGTTTTTAAATTTGAAAAGAGATTAGAGAAATTATACACTTGGAAGAGTATGTGATCTAATTCACCTATAAATTATAAGTGAAGTTATTTACCCCTTGTTAAGGTAATTAGATAATTGTTAAACCTGTGTCGAATTGAGAGTGATCACATCTCAATTTGAAAACCTCTTAATGCACTTGAATTAGAAATATTGTATGCTCTAACTTTCATTTTATTGTATAGATCACTATGTAAAATATTTGAAGGGGTAACCAACAACTATGGCTTGTTACATATTTAAAAAGTGTAACCATAAATATTGAGTGTCACTAGATTCAAATGTGGCCCACTTATAATATTGATATGAATCACATTGCTATAAATGAATATATATTATATTTGAAACTTTTTCAACTTTAAAACTTGAAACTTGAAATTTTGGAATTTCAAATCTCCATCTTAAAAACATTCACATAAACAAGTAACATGCCTCATGCATCTATATTTTATTGATCGTGAGTGTTTTTTTAACTTTGAAATTTTTTAAAACTTGTAACTTGTAACTTCTTAAATTTGTAATCTAAGTTTTTTTCAACTTGTAAATTAAAACTTTTGCAACTTGTAATTTTTAAATATGTATATTTTCATAATTATAAAATTTTCTCATGAGGGCTTGTATTCTTAATAAAATATCATTGTAAGTTATATAGCTAGATAATATACCAAGCATGAGTAAATATGTCAATAATAAGCACTGACAAGTAGTTAATGATTAATATTTTAGTGTCTACATATTACCCACCTTTATTATAGTGATTAAATGACTAGAGGAAAGTAGATGAAAACCTAAGTGTGTTGACACACTTTATATTTTGGTGTGAAGCTTGATCATGTAAGATGACTTAGTGTAACACTAACAATAATGACATTGGAAGTAGTTATTTTCCATATTTGAAAATTTACAACTTGAATTTAGAAATTTGAAAAGAGAGTGAAGAAAATATACACCCTAAAGAGTATGTTATCTCATTTACCTATAACTTATAAGTGGTATTCTTGCTTGTTAAGGCATTTGGACAATTTTTGAACCTATGGTGAATTGAGAGTGATCAATTCTCACTTTTAAAACCTTTGAATGTAGTTGAGTTTGAAATATTGTATTCTCCAACTCTCATTTGATTGTATAGATCACTCTATAAAATATTTGAAGTGGGGAACCACCAATTGTGGCTCATACATCTTTAAAAAATTTATCCATAGACACTGAGTGTCATTAGAATCAAATTTGGCCCGATTTTAAAATTTATATGAATGACACTACTACATATGAATCTATATTCTATTTGAAATTTGAAACTTGAAACTTGAAACTCGAAACTTGAAACTTAAAATTTGAAACTTGAAACTTTGAAATTTTAAATTTTAAATTTTGAAATATCTATATTATAAACATGTAAATAAACAAGTAACATGCCTCGTGTATTTGTATTTTTTAATTGATATTGAGTGTTTTTTGAACTTTGAAAATTTTGAAACTTGTAACTTGTAACTTTTGAAACTTGTAATCTAAAACTTTTAAAACTTGTATATTGAAACTTTTCAACTTGTAATTTTTAAATCTATATATTGTCATAATTTTGAAATTTTCTCATGAGGGATTGTGTTCTTAATATAATTTCATTGTGACCCCATATCCTCAAGATGAGAAACATAACCTACAATTGACTTACCTCAAAAGTGATTTGTAAAATATTGTGAAATATGTAATAATGTAATAGAATTTGCATATTTAAATTTGTATTTGCATCATAGTGTAATATGTAACATTAAATTTCAATTTTAGTATGTATTAGAGAGATAAAACATTGAATGACATAAGTAGTATGTGTATTATATATGTCATGGCACCATAGTATATTTAATAAGTAATAACAATGCATGATATAAATCAAGGAATCATAGTAAAAAGTAATAAGAACGTAAGTAATGTCATGAACTTTGTATATACATTCACATATAAGGCACTAATGCCACATACAAGGGAAAAATACATGTAATATACACACAAGGCCAAGGGACCACACACAAGTGACATAATGAAGTCACATAATAAATAATATGTGAATGCTACACAAAAAATGCCATGGACCTCACACAATAAGAATACATGTCCTAACTTATCATTTAGTAAAATTTGAAAATAATTATAATGAAAAAGAAATTAGGCCACATCCATCATATGGATCCATGGAATTATTAACATATAGAATATTTAAGTGACACAATTGAAAATTATGGGTGATTTAGAAAGACATATGATATATAACTCATCATTAAATAAGGTTGTGAATAGATACAACTTGTTAAATTATCTAATGTGAACAAAGACATGCCCCTAACTTAACAAGATTTTTGGGTAATGAGAAGATCTTGACATCAATAACCATGCTAAAGTATGTCATGTATCACACTCATATACCTCGTAAGAAAGCATTTTATATTGAAATATAAATGAAATAGTAATTTACCATCATGGTATATATAACATATGTAGATAAGTAAGACAACTATATTTAAAAAATTCTTTTGGGTCCTGATTGGGGAATTTTTGAAAATATTTTGAATGTTTTAATAATTAGAATGTCTTTTTTATTTTTAAAATTTATTAGAATTTGAAATTTTGAAAATATAAGAATTTGGAGGCATTGTAACAATCCTAAACAAGGTGAAAAATCACAATGTAAGCAAGAGGGAAGGAAAGCAACATGCCCCCAATGTATGTGGAAATGAATTATAGTAGTCTAGCATAGAAAATAAGAATGGTTATGTGTGATTATATAAAAAGTGAGATATATTGATCATGTAATTATAAATAAAATCCTTAGCATGTTTTTTTTACTAAAATATAATTTATATAACATCTCAATCTTAGATACTTGACAAATACCTATCAGGGTTATACGCTTCAATTATAGACCTTCCTATTGTTGAAAGTCTCACATTCCCCATCTAATTATGCCTAAATATTTACATTAAGGTCTAGAACTATCATTTATAATGAACTATATCTCCTGTAATGTAAATAAAGCCTAAAAAATGAACACACACCCACACACACACACACACACACACACACACACACACACACACACACACACACATCCTTCATTATTAATTTTATATCCTCAATAACTTCATAGCATGTCAAACACTTACATCTCACACAAGGACATTTACATCAACACAAATGTCTAGATTTTATAGAATATGAATCTAAGTTATATATAACCTTAGTGTTGTATACTTGGAAAATACCTATCATGGTTTTATCCTTCATCTCTAAGACCTTACCTATGTTGAAAGAATCTCATCTACTATCTCTTTGTGCCAAATTAATAATATCTTAGTCTAACCATATGTTATTATGAAGACCATGCCTTCTATGCTATCAAAAATGCTTTAAACCTATGCATTATCCTTCTCTTATAGTTTTGGACCTATACTTATTTTATAGCTTCCCAAACACTTATGTCCCAGCTAAACGTTGATGTCAATTTAGGCATCCCTTTTCCAATTAAATGTCTAGTGCCCAAAAGTCATCCAATTTTTAGATGTAATTTGTCCTTATGGTTGGCATAAGTACTTTAGTGTGAGATATTTTCTCAAAGGACTTGTATATATACAAGATCAATCATCATTCATAATTCACCTAGAGAATTCATACCTCTCACATACATAACAAAAAATAACTTTCAATTGAGTATTTAAGTGAGAAAATCTACCCTATTCATTAATATTTCCATATCAATCATAAGGGAAATCTATCTATAGGTCTGAAGTACTAAAGGAGCATCCCATGAACCATATTTTCTAACTTAAAAACTAGGTAATTATATTTAATTTCTTATCACATATTTCAACCTTGTGTACACACAAGAAAACATTAATGGGAGAACTACATAAGTCTAAGGCCCTCTTCAGAGTATTGGCTATGCAAGTAACACCCATTGATAGAGGGGTCCTTTGGGTAACTTGAAAATGTGAACCCATTAACTTATTTTTCCCATAACCACTACAAGAGTGTGAAAGCTAGAGTTTGATTATTTGATCAAGAGTGATATACTATAAATGTGATATATATAAATAAGAGAAAAGTCAATAGAAGACCTAAAAGACTCTAGTTGGTTACATCTAAATCTAGCCAATATTTTGTATAGGACACCTACATTTGTATTAGACACATGTGTCAATGCAACTAGCTAAATCTAATGCAAGCATTTGAGGCCATATAATGCAACATTATAGGATAAAATTACTATTGTAATATCTTGATCTAATCTATTTATAGCCTATTTCAACCTAGATATGTATGCATAGAGTAAACCAACTAAGTACTCTTATTTCTAATTTATCACAATATCAATCAATATTTGTACTTTTTATTTTTGGGATAGCTCAATGTTTAAATTTTTAATATTATTTATCTAATTTTGAAAATTAATTAGCCTTATATATATTTTAATCACCCTTGTACTTAATCATTTCTATATTATTAACCTTATTTAACCTTGTATCATAAAATTTAGGATTAAACATTAGTGAACCCGACCTATGTGTCTTTGTATATAAACCCTAATTTTCCTTAGGGTTTCCTATTTATTTATTACTATAATTTGTGTTAGATTCTAAATGTGTCATGTATAAGTAATGTAAAATGTTAATAAAAAACTTATTTTCAAATGGAATATAAAGAAGTATTAGTTATTCATCTCAATAACACAAAGGGCTTAATGGATGCATTTTTTATGTTACAAGAGATGAAATTATTAAGAATGTTGATGATAAGGCTTCCTCACCTAGTGATAGTGAATCCTTAGGTGGTACTACATATGATTCCATATAAATAACCCTCCCTGAGAGCACATCATCACTTTAGAATTTTAATGGAAGCATGGGTTGTGTGTTTACACCATTTTCCCTAAAAAAATCCTATTGTTTCTACATCCTCCATGGAAAACATTATCAATTCAACCCAATTACTAGTTTTAATGACTATATTAACTCAAATAATGGGTACAACTTTTTTGACTTCTCAAAATTCAAACCTTAGTGATCAAAAAGTGAAAGATATTTCCCAAACTATACAAAGTTTTCAAGTTAAGGTTATAAAAATCAAATAAAATTATATGAAGTCACCTTATATTGATTCACAAGAGGTGTTGTATAACCCTATTACACCTGAAATATATTTTCAATCTTTGCCAAATAGTTTTGTTTCACCTATGATCACATTTTATAATGGCAAGGGTGATCATGAATAACATCTTAGATATTTATGTGGCATACCTTGATTATTTATCAAATGAGAAAATTTTTAAAAAATAATTTCCAAGGAACCTTAAGTACTATCTTATAAGGTGAATCTATGATTTACCAATCTAATCGATAAAAGCATTCAAACCTCTTACAAATCAGGTTTTGACACACTTTTGTATCAATATTACCAAAAAGGTTTCCTATGCCCAATTTTCAAAGATAAAACAAGGAACCGGTGAATTTACCAATGAATGTCTTGAGGTATAATATAATGTTGGATAAACTGACCAATCCAATGACAAGTAAATAACTTCAATACATCTTCAAGAAAAGTTTGCTTTCCCTATTACATGAGTCCATTACTTTGAAAAAGTTAAAATATTTTAATGACCTAAGCCATATTTTTTATGATCATGAAATGCAACTTAATTCATTGAAAAAACTTAAGTATGTAGCAAACATGCCAAATACATCCAATACCAAGTTTACTATCAAACTAAGCTATAAGGTGAAACCTACAAAACCTAAAAAATAATGTAATTTCACAAAAATCTAATCAACTTATCTTATCTAATGCACCAAGGAGATAATTTCCATGCTTATGTGAATCTCAATCTTTGTTACTTCCAAATCTTGTGGAGTTTCACCTTATATCTCTCCCTTCTCTGATAGAGGTTGATATGAGTCAACCTCTACCCAAAGGATATGACTTAAATTCTTAGTATGACTATCACCAAGACCGTGGAAATTCTAAAAATAGATATTTTACCTTGAAACATAAGATCTAAGCCTCATAGATGACCAAAAAATTACATTTGATATCCTCCAAAAGAATCTACTTCACAATCTAGTGATCACTAGGATCAAAAGATATATAACAATCCTTTGCAAAATAATTCCAAGAAGGATCCAAAATTGAAAATGGCATAGAATGCACATCCTCATCGACCAATTATGGGAACCCATTATATTATATTATTATTAATTATATAAAAAATACACCTCCCATGGTGTGGAGACCTATTAATTTTGATGATGGTGAGATTGTGTATGATGACTCAAATCTTTATTCATTATTCATTCAACCATATCTTGTTCACCAACATATACATAATGTTGTTATTGATAGTGTTAGGGTGTGGAGCTAAAAGCTTCAACTATTTGTAGACATGAAGAAGTGGATGCTGAAGAACCATAAGCACCAGCATCGGCAGCATGACCGACGTCGGTCAGATGCAGTGCAAAAGACAACTAGCGTCGGTAGCTAGTCGATTGACATCGGCAACACCAAGCAAGCAGGGACCAACGTCGGTCGCTTGTGTGTTCCAAAACTACTGTTGACGAATAGTCAGTTAAGTGAAGTGAGTGTTTGCATGTCAAATGACTAATTATAGTCATGAGCTGTGTGTCTAATTATTGTAGTTAGATTTTTATTTTTGTAACCATGGGATTCTATTTAAAGACCCATGAAGCATGTATTGTAATCATCAAGCAGGCAAGTAAAAGCATTGAAGCAAGCAAGTTCAAGGAGATCTATAGGTGTAAGGTCAAGGAGATCAGCTGAAGCATTCAAGGAGGGATAGCAACTCAGGTTGTAGAGTTGGTTTTGTGTTGAGCAAGAGAGAGAGGGAAGAAGGTCTTGAGGTGTGGCAAGCCTTTGAGGTGGAGGAAGAAGTGGCATCTTCCTTATTGTATTTTCTTCTATTAATATCTAATACAAGAGTGTGTATTGTCTCTCAAATTCTTTGCTGTCTCAAGTTTCTAGTTACTTTATCATTTTGGTATAATTCTGTGTTTAATTGCTTATAAAAAAGTAATCAATTATGATTCTGTTGGATAAGGGGTCACCTAATAGTTGGTATCAGAGCTACGGTTTGCAAGAAGCAGGTTATTTTTTGATTACAGGTCATTCACAGGGTTTTCTGATTGAGTGGGAGTTCAACAATGGTAGAAAAAAGTAAGCTACAAATGGAGAAGTTTAATGGCAAGAATTATCAACATTGGAGGATGCAGATTGAGGATTATCTGTATCAAAAGGATCTATACTTACCATTGGGTGGGGTTACATGCAAGCCCATAGATATGAAGGATGAAGAATGGAGTGTTCTTGATCGAAAGGCTCTCAATTCCATAAGGTTGAGCCTTGCATCGTCTGTGATTTCTAGCTTATCACAGTGTAAGACAATGGAAGAGCTGATAAAGTCCTTGGCAAATTTATACGAAAATCTCTCGGCTTCTAATAAGGTATATCTTATGAATTAGCTATTTACTTTGCAAATGTAGGAAGGTGGATCGATACATACTCATCTCAGTGATTTCCATGGTTTGGTAAACCAATTAGCTTCAGTCAATATTGTTTTTGATGATGAGGTAAAGGCTCTCTTGATTTTATGCTCTTTGCCTGAAAGTTGGGATAGTTTGGTTATGGCAGTAAGTAATTCTGCATCTACTTCTAAAATCTTCAAAGTTGATGATGTTATGAGTGTTATCTTGAATGAGGAAATACACAGGAGAAGCACAGGTGAATCATTAGGGAATGTTCTAAGTGCAAAAAGTAGGGGAAGGCAAAGGGAGAAGATTGAGCAAGGGAAATCAAGGTCGGGAAGGAGATTCGAGTCCAAAGGTGTTACCTGCTAGTTTTGTGGAAAGAAAGGACATACAAAAAATTATTGTTGGTTGAGAGATAAAGAGAATCAACATGCAGGTATTGAAGAAGCAAAGGATGTAAATATTGTGGTACAGGATGCTCTCATACTTTCTTTGGATAGTCAGGTAGGATCATGGATTTTAGATTCTGGTTCATCTTTTCATGCATCCCCAAATAGATATTTGTTCCATGAGTATGAACAGGGAGACTTTGGAGTGCTTTATTTAGGGGATGGTACGCCTTGTCAGATAGTTGGCAAAGGGAAAGTGCAGCTGAGATTGCAGATTGACAACACATGGGTGTTGAAGGAGGTCATGCATGACCTGATTCTGAAGCAGAGTTTGATTTTTATAGAAAGGTTGGGTGATGAGGGATGCATAATAACCCTCACAGTGGATTCTTGGAAGGTTACCAAGGGTGCACTTGTTCTAGCAAGATGTAAGAAAGTAGATACTCTTTATCTGTCTACTTGTATTACTAATTCTACTTCTGGTTTATCTACTTCAACTGTAGATTCGAAGATGTGGCTTAATAGGCTTGGTCACATGAATAAGAAGGGAATGGATGTTCTTGATTCAAAAGGTATGTGTTCAGATTTAGAAAGCATAGATAGAGTTCATTACAAAAAAAGGAAATTTGATGCTTTTGACAGGAACAAAGAAGCCTTGGTGTTTATGAAGGAGATGAAGGATAGAGATCAGTCACAGGGGCTGAATAAATCTGAGCAGGGCAGCATGGATAGAGGTTTGATCCAAGATGAGCTTACGGATGAAAAATTCATCACTTGCAGAAAAACATAGGTACCGATGCCGGTGCTCCCATGGCATCGACGTTGGCCAAATAGAAACTGACATCGGTCATGTGCAGACCAGCAGGGTCGGTAGGTCGGGCAGGAGAAGTCTGACATCAGTCTTTAGGACTGACATTGATAGGAGGGACACCAGCGTTAGCCAGGGAAATGACGTCGACAGTCAGGGTCAGTGCAGGGAACCAACATCAGTCGGGAGCAGACTGGGAGATGGCCAAGATCGGTCACTAGAACAGATGATGGGTGGACAGTTAGCTGTCAAAGAGTCTCAAACACCCATATGGAGGTCAGAAATGGTAAGTGAACCTCATATTCATTGTTCACCTTCTTTATATTGCTTACTGATAGTCAAGAACTAGGAAGATGGAAGAAGCAATGCAGGTAGAATCCAGAAATAGTGGGAGCTTGGCATGGATGAGGAGTGTGAGTTCTTGGAAAAGAAGCAAATAGGTATTCGTTGGTAGAGTTGTCAGCTAGAAGAAAGCACTGGATAGAGGGATGGATTCCCATATTAGAGAAGAGAGTGGATGGACACGTGAGACAGAAGGCTATGGTATATGGTCTTGATTAGGTTGCAGACAATGGAGGTTTGATCATTGTATTTTATCTTTACTAGGTTGGATAATATTAGCTACATTATCCTATTACTATATTGTGTTACTTGTTGCAGGGTTTCATATACAGGGAGTTTTCTGAGCTAAGGGTAGAGTTGGTTCAGAAGTATAGCATCACAGGTTTGTGTGGTGGTTGGTCTTCAAGAGTGACTTTGAAGAGGGATACAGAGCCAAAGGAACAAAATAGATGGTGTACAGGTACAGGTACAGTAGCAGCTATTTATCTCCAAGTGGGAGATTGTTAGGGTGTGGAGCTAAAAGCTTCAACTGTTTATAGACACAAAGAAGAGGATGTTGAAGAACCAGAAGCACCGACTTCAGTAGCATGATCGACGTCAGTCAGATGCAGTGTAGAAGACAACTGGCGTCGGCAGCACCAGGGAAGCAGGGACCGGTGTTGGTCGCCTGTGTGTTCCAAAACTGCTGTTGACGAATAGTCAGTTAAGTGAAGTGAGTGTTTGCATGTCAAATGACTAATTATAGTCATGAGCTGCGTGTCTAATTATTGTAGTTAGATTTCTATTTTCATAACCATGGGATTCTATTTAAAGACCCATGAGGCATGTATTGTAATCATCAAGCAGGCAAGTAAAAGCATTGAAGCAAGCAAGCTCAAGGAGATCTATAGGTGTAAGGTTAAGGAGATCAGCTGAAGCATTCAAGGAGGGATAGCAACTCAGGTTGTAGAGTTGGTTTTGTGTTGAGCAAGAGAGAGAGGGAAGAAGGTCTTGAGGTGTGGCAAGCCTTTGAGGTGGAAGAAGAAGTGGCATCTTCCTTATTGTATTTTCTTTTATTAATATCTAATACAAGAGTGTGTATTTTCTCTCAAATTCTTTGTTGTCTCAATTTTCTAGTTACTTTATCATTCTGGTATAATTCTGTGTTTAATTGCTTATAAGAAAGTAATAAATTGTGCTTCTGTTGGATAAGGGGTCACCTAACAGATAGTGGTTGTATGGATAATGTTTTCACCATGAAATTACTTATGAATTTTGTTTCTACACATGATGATTTAAATCCTTTGATAAAATCATTTAGAGTATTAAATGGGACACCATAACATATTATTGGAAATATTGACTAATTTTTATAGGTCAGTCTGGCACATGTGGTTACTATTATTTTACTGATACCTTACATGAAAGTCTTTGATATGTTTTTGGTATGACCTTGGATACATACACTCTATGAAATACCTTATACAATGCATGGGTGTGTTAAATGCATTTATGCTAATAGGGTAATTATAGTTTCTATAATTCTATATGAACATCCACTTAAACATGAGAAATTTATACCTAGGCAATTAATTATAAAATTTATTAAGGTTAATCCTCCTCAAAAAGTTAAGCAGCAAGAAATCCATTTTCTTAGGTGGATAATACTTGAGATACCATTGCATCATATGTAATCCTCATTTACTACTACATAGCATATTTAATTACCTAGAGTAACCAAACATGTTCCTATTTCTATTGTGTTCCAAAAAAACCATGTAGAATTCAATAATGGGTTCCACAAACCCCCACTCCTTTTATTGTTTCCTCATGACCACATATTCCTATTATACATACTTAGAGCATCACAAATCCTATAGTGCTATATATTACACCTATACATGCTTCTTATCAG
This sequence comes from Torreya grandis, assembly GCA_037957365.1. Lineage (NCBI taxonomy): Eukaryota > Viridiplantae > Streptophyta > Pinopsida > Cupressales > Taxaceae > Torreya > Torreya grandis. The sequence continues at coordinate 60,424 of JARHVA010009342.1, read as the reverse complement.
TACCACCAATTTGTTACACCAATTTATGAGTGGTGAGATACTTATGAACATCCCTTGGATGAGATCATGGGATAGTATTTTATTTTAAATATTCTAAAAATAACAAAAAAATTCAAAAATAAAAAAAATTAACATTTCCATGTTTTATTGGCTTCTTGGCATCTATATTATTGGTTCCATGTTGGTATATATCTTATCATTTATTTTTATACATAGACATATTTTTCACACATATTTCGAGTGTGATACAAGTATACCTAGGCACATGATATATGCACATATAAAATGTTGGGCCTACCTTCTACTCACCTCATCAGTATATTGGGGACATCCACTTCTTTAACCATGATACACCCAGGTTATATTATTATATGATCACTTTCCATTATTATATTTGAGATTATATACTTACACATGCCTTTATCCATGCTTATATATTTTGTAGTGTACTTGATATGCTATGTACTTCACATTTTTTGATTTCATGTTTTCTTTTTTTCACTTCCTTGAGTGTGTTGCATATATATATGCATTTGAATGTGATCCATTGTTTATGGCCTTGGTGTCTTTCTTTTCCTACATTTGAACATTTCATAGTTTTTAGTATGTAGACATTTGAATATGTAATACTATGATTTGTGGGTAGTTGATTGAGTCATCTCCCTTTGATTGTGTGGTATTTGAACATGCCCCTTGTATGAGGTATCCTTGGATTATTACCTTTTATTTTGATTTTGAGTATTCTTGGTTTTGTTCTTCCTTGCTTGATGAGCTTTTATTATTATTCTTAGACATTTCCATAATATTTATCATGTATATTAGGACTTTATGTGATCACATCCCATGTGCTTCAATGATATATCTACCTAGACATGTTATTATTATATGTTACATGATGTTTTCATAGATTATGTATCTATATTATCATTTTGAGGTAAGTTAACTACTAGTTTCTACTTCCTTCACCTCAAAAAGAGGGGGCATATCAGTGATGGCATGTCATAGAGGCATGACTTCCACATTTTAATAGTTTTATATTAAAGTGGGGGTATGCTATGAAAAATATGTACTCCACACTTACAAAAATTATCATATTATCTATATTTAATGGGGGAATGCCATTGAAATATGTCCTTCACACTTGAAAACATTTCATAATTATATGATTTATATACACATATGTGGAAACATTCTATACATTGGTACCATTATTATACCCAAGTTTCAGTGTAAGACATATATAAGGTGCATATGTCATTCAAAGGATACCTTAAATTGAAAAATCATTTTAATTTATATATTTAAAATACTATTATGTAATTTTATCATACCAAGGATACAATTTTATATATTTTTATTGATCTAATCTACTATAGTAGTTGGTTCACCTTTAACAAGTTGAGTTAATTAAATCACTCAATATTACCAAGTTTATATGTTAGAATTGATTAAATAATATAAATTCACAATATTTATAGGATGTATTGATTAAATCATCCACCCTCACCATATATATAGTATGACTTGATTGGATCACTCACACTGGCTAGGTTTTAAGCATGATTGGGTTGCACAATTGAGATACGCTTAATGGATGTGTGGAAACTTACCTTTTCACAAAGTTAGGGGAATATTATCCTCATATATATATATATATATATATATATATATATATATATATGCACTTGAAGGTTTTAAAATTGTCCTAATCTCATCTCTAATGCTTCATAATGAATCATAAATTCAAATTAAATTTCCAAAATGCATGATGGTTGCACTGACATACATGTGTACTCCTAACTTGATCTCTTTACTTTCAAAAATTTCAAATGCTTTAAATTTTTAATTTTATGTACTAATTAAACACTATAACATGCTCTTGTTTTCAAATTAGTCACTATAAAATCACTCAAGTTGGGCTCATGCAAAGGCAAGGTGTGTTATACACACCTAAGTACATATTTCTTTTAATTTAAACTAGCAATTTCATTACTAGATCAAAGAGGGGGAAATGTAGATATTAAATCTAAATTATATAGCACCTTAGTCTTGTACATTTGGAAAATACCTATCATTATTTTAACCTTCATATCTAAGACCTTCCCACTATCAACAATCTTGCATCTACTATCTCTTTGTGCTAAATTGATTATATCTTAGTCTAACCATATGTTATTCTAATGACCAGGCATTATATGCTATGAAAAATTCTTCAAACCTGATGATTATCCTTATATGTTATTTTTGGACATATATTGTTTTCTATATTCCCAAACACTTGTGTCCTAACAAGACATTTATAAATAAGTGTCTAGTTCCCAAAATTCATTCAATTTTAGAATGTAACATGTTCTTATGGTTGTCTTAAGTGACTTAGTGAGGATATTTTCCCAAAGGATTTGTATATATACAAGATCAATCCTCATTCATAACTCACCTAGATAATTCATATCTCTAACATGAAAATAAAAAAAATAACTAAAAATCAAGCATTCAAGTTACCAAAGCTACCCCATTTTTCTTATTCCCATATCATTCATGGAATAATTTATCTACATGTTTGAAGCATTGGGGTAACCCATGAGCCATATTTTATTAGTTACAAGATATTTCATTGCAGGTACATTCTTATCACATATTATACCCTTGTGCACACATAATAAGACAAATAGGGGATATCTACATAAGTTTGAGGCCATATTCATAATATTGGTTATGTAGGTAGTGCCCATTGACAAATGGGTCTTTGGAGTAGCTCAACACCATAAGCCCACTAACCAATTTTTCCCACAATCATTCCAAGGGTGAGGAAGTTAGGGTTTGATAATTTGAAAAATAATAATAACTTATGCATGTGATCTATATACATTATAAGAAAAGAGAAATAAAACTTAGAAGGCTCTAGTTATTGCATTTATATCTAGTTAGTACTTTTTATAAGACACTTGCATCTAAATCAAACATTTGCATCAATGAAATTATCTAGATCCAATATAATAATTTAATGCCACATAATACAAAATTATAGGATCTGATGGCTGGCCTAGGATCTTGATCTAATCTAATTCCACCTTGTTTTAGCCTATAATTCCATGTTCATAATAAACTAGCTAATTACTCTTATTTTTAATTTATAGCAATATCAATCAATAATACATTCTATTTTTGGCATATGTCAATATTTAAATTCAAAATATTGTTTATTTTAGTTTATAAATTAATTTTTCTAATATAGATATATTTATCACCCCTGTGCTTAATAATTTATATACTATTAACCCTATTTAACCTTGTATTATAAAATTTTGGGTTAAATAAATTCTTATCAAGTGTCCAGTCCTCAAAAGTCATATAATTTGTAAATATTTTCAATCTTATGGGTTGGACAATTAGTCTTATTAAAACCTATAATGAAATATTTTCAAAAGGTGTGGTATAAATACAAATATAACCCTAATCATAATCATTTAGAAAATACCAAAAAAACACATACTCAAACTCAATCAATCAATTACATAACTAACTTATACTACTCTCTTATTCCCTATTTTCATATCAGTCATAAGAGGATTCATATTAAAGGTATAGAGCACCCAAATAATATCCCATGAGAAGTATTTTTAAATTTACAAGATAGATCATTTCATGAGTTTTTATATAGTATATTGGACCCTTGTGCACACACAAGCCAACACCTAGGGGAGAACAACATAATTCTAAGGGCCTCCTTGGAGTATTGGATATGTAGGTATCACTCATTGATAGAAGGGTCTTTTAGGTTAGATCAACACCATGAGATAACTAACCCATTTTTGGTAAGGTAAAAATACCTAAGGTGAAGAGGTAGGGTTTAATACATACACAATTATTGATAGCCTATGTGCATGAATAAAATACATTAACAAAAAAGGTGACATAAAACCCTAAATTATATATGTGGATTCTTCACAATAAAATGAATATTATGTATAGGATATTTTCCTTGAGATTAATATATAAGAATTGAATCAAGTGTCTCAAGGTTGATGAAAGTTTCTAGGCCTCTAAAAATAGTATTTGTAGAATCTAACAACTAGATTATGATATTTTCCCTACCTATTTCCAGATTTATACTTCTCAGATCTGCTTGCACATTTATAGATAATCTTAGTATATAAATATAACTTTTCTTGCTCCTTCATCACCACTAATTTATTCTATCTATCACGTCTTAATCCATGATTTATCCTAATGTATTATTACTAATCCATCCTAATCACTAATCTAACATTTCCTACATTCTTCATATCACCTATTAACATTACCCCTCATTCCCTGTCAATCTATTCTTCTAAATCACATCATATTTATCACTAATCCCATTTATTCATTATTTTGTGAATTTTAAATTCACTCCTACCTACCTTCACCTACCCCCTACTTTCTCATACTAATCACTCTTATAGTCATCATCTAATAATGTACTAATACTCATTAGACAAATCTAATGGAATCTAGAGTATTCTACACTCTATAATCCTCCACACTCTCCAGATAATTCCTCTCTAAAACTCTCCAAGGAATTTTAAATTTCTTGAAAATTCCTCATCCTCTTCTATATAATTATCCATTCTCCATTAAAAATACAACTTTTTAGCTAGTAAATGAAATTCAATGTTAAATCCTTCATATTAACAAGAGATTTAAATGTAAAATCCATGATATCAATTTATCTAATCAAGTGTCCATATCATACATATAAAACATGTTGTCCAAGTTATGACTCACAAGATAATATGACATGTAAGCTATCAAATACAACTATATTTTATCAATTTGGGGCACACACATTATATATTGGAAGTAAATTGATTTCAAGATTGAGGCATAATTATTTTATTTAAATTTTTATTTGCATTCTATTTGTCTACCTTGATCAATCTTAAGTTTTATCATGAGTTTGGATTAATTTGAAGTGATCATTACATTTGAATCTCTATGTCCAAATTATAGCCAATACATTGTGGCAACCATAGTGGGAGTCCTCCTTTGAATTGATGACCTCAATATTCTAATGTGGTTGACTAAGCTTGTAATATTGATTGAAGGAGAAATTAGTGGCTTCAAACTCTAAATAAATTGTGAATGTGAACCTATAAGATATAATCAAATTCATACCTACATATACATGGATTTGTTCATCCAACAAATGGATTTGTCTTTAATATAGGCGACTTTTTCTTACTCGTCATCCTAGAGCACTATCTATTTTATACCATTTAGACCATTTTAACCTATTTTAAAAAAGTTGTTACTATAATTATTCATAATAGATGACCTTGTAGACTTTATAAGTGATTATATTAATTAATAACCTTGTTTTATTTTTTTTACAAACTCGATAGTCTACATAAATTACAGTGGCACATTTTTATGTTGAAGTAGTGAGTTTCTCACTGTAAAAATGATCTTGTATTGGTAGTAGTGAATTTTTAGTGGTAGTAGTGGCTTTGTATGTTGTAGTAGAGACTTTGTAGTGGTAGTAGTGGCCTTGTCACTATAGATGTAAGTTTTTTTGTTGTAATAACAAGTTTGCATTTACAATTCTTAATCATTTTATAATGGTTAATAACCTAATTTACATTTTTCTATGATTAATTCCATGGTTTGTATATAATAATCAAAATATTTTTAATATGTTCCAATTTATTTATGGATTGTTGTTCATATATGACCCCATTTTATGCAAGTTTCACAAACTCACCACTCTACAAATATAATAGTGGAAACTTTATAGGTTGAAGAGGAAAATGTTTAGTATAGTAGTGAGTTTTTAAATACAAGACCTAATCAATTTATAAATATTTGAAATCTTCCTAATCTATCTCTAATCAAGGTCTTGGTTTGCTTCATAATCTGAAAACTATTTATAACTTAGATTTGTTTGTTTCAAGTTGGCTGTACATGTCTAATCTCATTTTTTGCAATCTTTTGCACAAACTCACCACTTTACATAAATGATAGTGGTGACTTTGCAGGCTGAAAAAATGATTTTGTGAATTATATTAGCAACCTTTTTTGCATAATTTTGTTCTGATTTTGATTAGTTTATCCTCATTAACTTATTTTTAATCAGCTTCTAGCTAACATTTAATTAGTTCTTAGTTAATTTGGTTAATTTTTGGCTCTATTTAACTCTATTTATGATTTTTTAAAGCCTTTGGACAAAATTGACACTCTAAAAAAATGATAGTGATAAATTTGTATGTTGTAGAAGTGAGTTTATATGCAGCAATGAGTTTGTAGTTACAGTGACAATTTTTCAATGAGAGTAGCGACTTTGTTATTTGTATAGTTTTTGACTTCCCTAACACTTTTTTTTAGGTCCAGCCTTCAAGAATCCAATTTAAAACCACTAACAATCTATTTTATAGGTCATTTATCAAAGACTTCACATTTTGAAACTATTTTGATTGCATCTTAATCAGAATTAACAAAATTTATTGCTTGTCTAAATTTTAATCAATTAACATACTTTTTTTATTGCATGTTTATTACTAAGATCTATGATGGTTTATGCTTTCCCATTGCACCCATAGGGTGATTATTGGGGATTAAAAACCATCAATAAACCTCCACATTTTTATTTTATAGTGGAAACATGATGTGGAATTCATCCCCACATACTTTGTATAGCATTTAGGGAGATATTGAAATGGATTTCATCACCACACACAATACCACACTCTATTTTCCAATGGAGTATAAATATTAGGGATAATTATTTCTAATCTAAGTGAAACTCCCCTTATAAAATTTCATGAGCTAAAGAGTTAAGACTCCAATATGCAAGTGTCAGACAATACCCAACATAGACTCAAACCCCATATCCTAAAAGGTATTTATGAGACTCTCTTAGAGAGCCATTAAAACCTATAATAAGACCCTTCAACAATAATAAACATCTAATAAAGGGAAAATAACATTCTCAAATATCAATCACTAGATATAAATGGTGAGAGAGGGTTGGGTGACACCAATCTAGGAACCTCTCATCATGTGTGATTTTATGGGTTAGGTGTCTAATTACACTCCTATGTCAGTCATTAATTATAGTTTTGTGTCTTACTTTATAATAATTATTTTTGGTTGAGGCCAATATTGTTTGTAAACCTTATATCCTACTACACATAAACTAGATACCTATTCTAAACTTAACCTTAAGTTAACCATCATCCTAACACTTATCCAATCATTATTATAATGTCATCATCATATTATCCTATCACCAATCATCACCTTAACCTATATCACTTTAGTCAAAACCTTTTACTTTCATCTTAATACCATCACCCATCATCTTATCTTAAATCACCCTTTGTCAAAATTATCATCTTTTGTCATACCTAAACTTGCATTTATCATCCCATCCTAGTCCAATCTTATCACCAATCCTATCTAGACTCATCTTAATCATCTCACTTTTAGTCAAACACCCCTCATTCATCCTTGATATTGTCTATGTTTACCTTAATAATCATCTCATCCTAATATCATATAAGTTTACCTAAAAATCAAGTCATTCCCCTCTTAGTCAAACCCATCCAAGTCTTAATCATCGTTATTGACATATTATAAACCCATATTCATCTTAAACACCTTTATCCATTAGCTAGAACACACGTTTCCACACTATCTACCTTGATCAATCTTTTACGCCATTATCTTGAGCTAATCCTTATCAAAATTCACCTTGAATAGGGATATCCTCCCTTGGTCAAAATTTGGTCTAGACCTGTCATTGATCTAAATTTAACCTTTCACCCATCGTTATCTTATCACCCTACTAGTTTTAACATAAAATATTTTGTTATCCCATCACTCTACTAATTTAAATTCAGCACCATCTTCACTTTAATAACACACATCATTTAACTAGTTTTGGCACCTGTCATACTATTTATAGCACTTGCCATTCTTTCAATTTGAATCTATTACCTATCATTATACAACTCAACATCATATTATCTAACCTAGTCAAAATTTATGGATCCATAACCTATTATATTTTAAAGTGATCATAATATCTCCAATATTATAGGTTCATTTCTCAAATTCATATGCCATCATAACCCTAATCATCTTTCCCATCAAATCAATGATCTTAAATGCAAGCTCAATTTATCATTCACCTATACACAACATCAATCCAAAAAATGTATAGACATTATATCCATTATCCTAAACAAGTTAATTTTAGTCTAAATGTTTAATCCACCTAACATCCCCTAGTCTTAACATCCTTTTAAATCCCTAACATCTTTATTCTATACCTCAAATGACAATACTAAACCAAGTCCCATATCATCATTAAATTTTAAAACAATATCACCTATAGTCTATACTTGTCCATATCCATACTTTTCAACCAATCATCCATATCTAATATTGTCAAGTCTATAATATACTTACCTTGGCCTAGATTGGAAACATCCCCTCTTCACATGTCATAGTCACCATCATAATATTTTTTGATTCTAAACTTAATAAATTTTGAATCATAAAATCAAATCATACCACTCACTTAGTATAATATCATCATCCAAATCACCTAATCTAACTTGAGTACATCATTAAATCACCTGATCTAGTCTAAATAAAGTCAATTCAACCCCATTCAAGGTCATCTACAACCTAATCACATCCCTTTGGATAGCCAAACCTATCCATCCATAGTAATTCAAACCATAGAACTTGTTATAGATCACCCTCATCAAAACATCAAATTAAATGGAAATTTTAGCTATATCACATATTAAATTGATATGTTAAAACTTATGTATCACAACCTATCAAATGTGTTATATCCTAAAATCAAACTTGAAACCTAATTAAAGTGTGCCATTCCCAACTAATCCAAGAATCCACATTTGTTTTAAACACCCTACAATCACATCATACATTATTTTTCCCATCATTATCAATGGCCTCAAAAATAGATTTAGATGTCACCTTAGAAAAACATCCATTTTCCAACAAGGATTCACTCCTTTAAAGAATTATAGAAATATATTCCCACCTATATGTAGACTTCAACCCCATAAAACCTAAATCACCTCGTAGGTAATATTCCCTCATCCTTCTCCATAAACACTAGTACACACCTAACCTCTCTATAAAACCATCACATTTAGACCCATCATCCACTAGTCATAGTCTTACTTATGACATCCCACACCATACTAACAAAGGTAACTTTATCCTAAAGACCTCATATAGTGGCATTTATTCCCCTAACTCATGTCAAATACATTAGACCTACTATATCATGTAATCTATATATATTAGGAAATTATTTTATTTCAATTCAAATGTTTTCACTTCTAAGAAATTTTGTGAAGAGAGATGGTATACTCCCTCCCTATATCATTAAAATCCATATTTAGTCAACTAGTCACTGTAGACATGATCATCTATCCACATAACAGACATTTTGATCCAACCAAACCTAAAACCTATTAGTATAGAGAATACTAATATTTTTAATACCATATAACCTAAGGTCATAATATTAATTGATGTTGTAATTTAAGAAAACTCATCCAAGACCTAATCAATCATAATGACATTGAAATCAAGAATGAATCAAATAAAGCCTTGTCCAAGGGTGAAAAAAATAGGATAAGCCAAGATTCACTTATCTATCATGATCAAGATATTCAACTTCAAAACCACATCCAAGAAGGTAAATCCATAATTTTCAAGCCCATATTTGATAACAAACCCATAATTCATCAACCTTTTACCTTCTATCCCTTATATCAGATCCCCCATTTCTAAAAGTCACTTTGTCATAAAGCCTACATCACTAAGTAAAAGGTACAAAAGTTACTTAAGGAAAATATTATCCAATAGGATCTCCTCATAAACATAATCAAAATTTCATCAACATCATCTATGTTAGAGAAAAGATGAGAGTCATCATTAATCTCATTTACATTCAAATATAATCCATCTAAATTTGTATCATATTTAATTTCAAAATCATCATCCATTACAGATAATGAAGATCATGGTAACACAGGCTAATTTAAATATGTATCTATTTGAAAAATAAATTCAAATATCAATCAATAGAAAGGCATGTCTCTTGATCTATTTCAACGCATTGATGTCATAACAAATTTTATGAAACTTTAAAATGCTTCATTAGTAGATGATTATCAGATTTAGTTTGATCTAGCTTGGGAATCTCATGATATAGATCAATAAAAAATACTTAATTATCATTCCATGAGTCTTGAAGAGGTTTTATTTGATGTCAAAACTAGGTCTCCTATTAACCTATATGAATATCATGCTTCTCATTATCCATTCATCAATTCATTACTTCCACCTTCATCCATCATTCATCATGCATCTTCCAATCAATAATTAATTCATCACCATCATCAATGGGAATGAATAAAATAATACATCATTGGGCTCCTCTTAGTAATAAATATCAAGTGTTGACTCTATAAGGATCCAAGATGATGATCAAGCAATCAAACATAATAAAAAATAGATTTGATCTATCCATAAATTAGAGTAAAAAAGGTCAAATACTCAACCAATTCAAAAAGTAGATTCCCTTAATAAAAACATCATAGAGGTGCTTGGGGACCGTCTAAGACAAAATAATCATCAATCAAGTCAACATTCAAATTCCTATAGTAAAACATTCTTTAAGGCACCTCAAGGTAATCAAAGTCAAATTAATTCAATAAATCAAAAATATTCCATGACACCAATTACTAAATAAATTAACATCAAAAGTAATATGACCAATAATATTCCAAATATTTGAACCAAAGAGAAAAAATAAAAATTTATTGGATCCATTAATATCTCTTGTTATATGGCATAAAATGTGAATGGCACATCCAACATCTCTAATGGTGTGTGTAATTGTTAGTCCCAATTTATGGTTTCCTGATAATCACATTTCCCATAATGATCATACCATCCATCCAAATCTTATACACCACCATAAAACCTACATCTCAATGCAATACATATCATATATCACTCTCCTAAATATCACTATCTCTCGTAGGGGCTACCAAAACACTTGATTTAGATGTTTGGAGGAATAAAAGTCAAGAGTCCACAAAGGTCACTATGACATTAGTGAAGCTAGCATTGGCAATGTAACCTAATGGCATAACTACATAGAAATGGTGATGGTTTAAGATTAAAAAGAACCATCATCACTACATCTCACATGCCTTAATAAATTGAGATGCCATCAAAAATTCAAAAAAATAAAAAACAATGAAAAAATGAAAAAAAACCATTTGTCCAATGACAAAAACCAATTTTATAGTGCTTTGGGTAAGTACCATGATGAAAACTAGTTTTTGACATCATGGTAAAATAATCCATTATCTTCAAGTACCTAGACACTTGGGAAAAAAATCAACTTCATCCCTACATTCATGTCCTAACTTCCCTCTTTGACCCCATCTACATCACATACCTTAGCTTTCAACCATCCTTATCTTATCAATCTACCAATCATCCCTAGCCATCTTATGAATCCTATCCCACCCTATTATGTCAATCCTTTCTTCCTATCTTGACATTATTAAAAGAACAAAATATATCTTAAGATATATGTTTTGAATATCTTGGCATATCCTCTAAGTGCCACTCAAGTGACTAGATATCTGGTTCCCACATGATTTTATTATTGGATATCCTTAATTCATTCCTTATCATCTCTCATCCCCTTTAGCATCACCCCAATCCTTTCATAATTTTATCCACCATCATTCCCCATCTTGATTGATAGACTTGGTTTTCCATTTTCTAGTATCCCTATGTTTATACATACATATTCCAAAAAAAATCTTAAGAATCAAAATAGCCAAAAAATCCAAAAAACACATAAAATCCAAAACATCCCATTTATCTTATCTTATGTCCCAAACCATCCATATAATTATCCATAATCTAGCTCCTAATCCAAATTTACATCATAACCATCACTTTATCATTATCATCCCATTTTAAACTCATAAGACTTAGTCCAACTCATTTTCTATCACTCATCACAATCTATTTTGTTATTTTTGAGAATAATGGAGTTTTATTCCTAATTAAATAAATAAGTATGAGTAGGGTACATAAGTAAATAATGTGCAATAATTAAGTCTCTAAATTGTGTAAAAATATTGTATTTTTACCTTTTCTAAAAATATTAATAATAGAGAGAAAATCAAACTTAGCTAAAAACTATCTGAGATGGATGTTACAAGGTTTAGAAATTTCTATGCAAGCTTGGGGGACTCTCAAAAATAGGATCCTAGAGTTCATATTTGGATAGGATAGGATCATCTAAAGTGGGATACCCTACTATTAAGTTCTATAGTCTTTTTTTGGTGTTATTGTCTAGGTGAACTAAGTTTTTTGGGTTCTATTCAACAGGTCTCTGTTACCCTGTCAGTGAAATATCGAAGCTTAAAAGTCTATGAAGATCACTATGCATTTTTTTAAATATTCAAATCCTTAGGATATATTTTTGCTTAAACTTGAATGGTAACTTGGGAAAGAGAGAGAAATAGTTAGTTTGTAAAAGATACACTAGATGCACTTCACACCCCATGTGTGGACACACTGCCTACATACCAATAATTTAAGGAGGGATCAAGCTAATGTAGTTCTCCTATTGAAGTGCTTGGTGTAATTATGTATTAAAATGTAACTAGATGTGAAACTAGGTGTATTTTATATGGTAAGGGCCTAGTGTAAGGGTTTTAATAAGCTTGGAATAATATTGGAAGGTTGTATGTAGAGAATAGGGAAAAGTATTTGTATTCTTGCTTCTCTCTTGTAAATGAGTGTTAACCCTTCTAAATGGACTTTGAATGACCTTTTATATATAAATTAATTATCATGGATTAAATGAATTAATGTTAGGTTGACATAAATTAGGATAAGGATTCAAGAAAATATGACTATTATGACCAAAAATACACTTGGATAACAATGCCAAAAATAAGACACCTTAGGTTTCAGTGCTCTTATCCAAGTTGGGCACTATTGTCTAGAGGGAATGAGACCTAGGGGGATAGATTTAGGCCTAAAATAGCTACTTGGGTTTATAATGGTTAAGTTTGAAAGGCTATGGATGACTAAGAATCAATGAAAAAAGAGCCTAAAAGGGTTGTGAAAGCAAGTAGGAGGACCCATGGATTAGGTGTCTTTATCCATACTCAAGTAACTAAAATTTGCATTTTATATGACTATATTTTCCTTCCCTTTATTATAGTGATTTATAAAAGTTAAATACTATTATAAAGTATAAAAATAGAAATCATACCTAAACTTACCTATAAAGGTGAATCCCATGAAGTTTGTGTGATGCTCAGTAATGTTGGATAGTGAATAGAGAGCACATTGTGCCAGTGTGAATATAAAAAATTAAATAAATAGTAGATCAGTTATTATTATATGTGATATAAAATAAGAACATACAAAATTTGAGTAAAATGAAAAAGAAGAGAAAGGATTGAATACACCTCACTAGGTATGCAAACCAATGCAAAGACTGTTGTGATCTTGAGTAAGGTTGAGTAATGCTAGATTATGTTAGATGATGTTGTACCAAAAGTTATATCATGAACAAAGTTGAGTGATAAATTCCCTAAAAATTGGTTTAAGAATACAAAGGTTATCCCTTTGGCTCCATCATCACATAACGATTGAAGCTATATTATCATGTGTGTGATAATTGATGTATGGACTGTGTCCAATCCCTCTAAATAGGTGGATCAAGAATACACAGGCTGGCCCTTTGGCTCCATAATTACCCCATAAAGTGAAGCTATGTAGTGATACTAGTATATAATAGATTCCATATGAGATGGATCATGGATCCCATATATGTTATAAAGATATGATAATGTGGTGTGAATAGCTTAATGTACATTATAAACTAGGCCACTCTTGGCCATTCTGAAAGATGGAGATTAGGCCTGTATGAAAGCCACTCCAAAACTAATGCACTAGGATTATGTGAAAGCCAAATCAAGAACTCATGTACTCAATAAGTTAAACTTATATGAAATTTAAACTTCAAAAATATGCCAACCACCTGTAGATGGAGTAAGGCATGCAACTACTGGGAAAGCCTAGGTAATAAACTAAACATTGAAACAAAAGAAGACTAATGTGTCATGCACATGGCCCCTAATAATTAATATCTAGAACATGGATTATAATCTATAAGTTATGTCAAATACCTAATCAAAAATTGGAAGTGAGGTATATCATGTTGTGCAATATACCCCCTATATCTGGATTCCCTAAGAAAACTATACTAAAACTGCTAATTTTGACTGATCTGGATGTGTAAAAACTATATCTAAGCTAAAAATTTTGCCTATTAATAGAAAAATTAGGTGTTTATATACCTATACAAGAGTGCCAAAATGATGACACTAAATGTCCATTTTTGGCACTATTATCTTGTGTTAAAATTGGTTGTTGATTTAGAATTATCATTGTTTTTTGTTCTATTCTAGCTGATTTAACCTCTAGATTTTGAACTAGGTGATCTAATGCTGTTGTTTTGACTAATATGAGCTTTTATATCTATGAAAAAACCCCTCTTTATTTCCCCCTCTTTTGAGGGTAGGAATGATCAAACCTACAATGACTGCCCTCAAAAGAAAAAAGTCCTGCATGTGTGTTATGTTACATAGATACATGATATAGCAATGATATTTGACAAGATATCTCTAGATATAACAATGTTTGTATCGATAGATTATTAGATCAATAAGGGTATGCATATATATATATATATATATATATATATATATATAATTGTAAAAGTATGTGTAATGTACTAAACTAGAACTAGAAATGTTAGATGTTAGTTTTTAGTTGGAGGGATGGAGCATGATGTCCATCATGGAAAATAAGAAAGCAAGGTAAATGCATGATATGGATCATGACATTGTAAAAAAGGGAAAAAAATCAATAAGCAAACAAATCAAGAAGAAATAAACATACAAGGTTGGCCAAGGGGCCATGCAAATAAGGAACATGGGCACATGTGACTCAAAATGAAATCAAGCATACAAGGCATGTTCAAATGTAACATACACATACAATTTTAAACAAGTAAAGATTGACAGAGGGAAATAGGCATATAAAAGAGTACAAAAAAGGGATATTGGAAAATGTTTAAAGGCACACACACATGAATAGATGTAAAGGACATTGGTAAATGTCTTAAAACACACATAAGAAATAAAATTTGAACTGGATATACAATCACATCTAGCTATGCAAAGAAATAAAAAAAAAGTGTAAAAATTGGAAAGGTACAAACACATTTAACTAATCAAAGCAAGAGTAAAAGTGTGCAAGACATGTTTAGTACAAGACTAGATATATGCTAAGAAATACACAAGTGAAAAATACTAGTGAGTATCAATGTGGTAATCTATGTAATCTAGGAAGTAATGTATGTCAAAATGATAACTAGAGTGTATGGTGTAAGAATGAAATAACTTGAATGGTTTAGTCATGTAGAATATTCCCCTAATGTGAAGATGTATGTCGATGTATGTCTTGAATGTAGAAGTAGGATGCCCCCTCAATGGGTAGAGTAAAGTAATTAAGTAACCAGAAGTCACTGCACACACTTAAAGAAGATCAAGTGGACCATGGTAATGTAGATAATAGACAAACAATAACATATAACAACAAATATAAGTCTAACATAGTAATAGAAATGTAAAACATGGATGATGCATATAATCATAATATTTTTGGTGTTTTGATATTTTTTGAATGTTTTTGAATTTTAAAATTTTGTATTTTTTTATAATCTATGTACAATCAAGAAAAAGAGATTATATACAAGTAGGTTGTGATGAGATGATACTAATTGATGGGTCTTATGTGAGACTCCCTATAATGGTGTCCTGTATTAATGAGTGGAATCATGCATGAATGTGAAGCATGATGAAAATGTTGAGACTGTGAATTTGAAATCTATATATGTTATATATGCTCTAAAATCTCTAAAGTAGAAAACAACTATGGGGTCTCACTATAACTCTAAGAAGTGTATGCTACTGTAGGGATCTTATGGATCCATTTAGAAGTAAGATAAACTCTCTGAACATGTGCTCTATATGTAGATGTATAAGATCTCAATGAAACTACTTAGGGTGTGAAAATTATAGCTAAAAGCTATCTAGAATCCCAAAGTTATGAAGGTCTATGAACCTTCTGTAATAACAATAGATGTGTAAATTGTGTTTGAATCTATACTAGGGGAGGAACTGTAACTAATGGGGAAACTCAAACTAGTAAAAATCTAGAACTAGTGATTGTAAAGTAGATGGCTCTGAAGTGGTAGTGGTAACTCATACATAACTCCACCAACTATAATAACCTAATTAGTGTGAATGAATTTCATGCATCTATGAACTATAGATGGTATTTTTCATTTTTTTAAAAATCCATGGGTGACCAAGTAACATATCAAAAACTCCTATACTATTAATTATAGTGAAATGTGTGGTCACATGTGTTAGATCAATCTATAAAGGAAGTAAAATCTCACCCAATGAACTATGTATGTACCCACTGAATCCATTGATAATTATATATGTTGGGGTGATATTTTGCTTGGAATAGGCCAAATGTTGTATTAGTGTCAAGGTTTACATTTAAGACTAGAACTATTGTCAATAAACACACTATGAATAGGCTAATTATGAATGTGGGCTCTGATAAAGAGTGCAAGATAATCTGAATCATCCTCAATGATCTCCTAATATGATAAGGAGATAGAAGGTCTAGCTAGAACTTTGGAATTGTATACACCAATAATGTTTCTCAAAGGATGTGATTCAACTGAAGGTGCTTGGTAGGTAACTAGTGGAGGATGTGCATGGCATGTGTGGTGAACACCTAATGTGTCCCCTTTCTCTTAGAATTTTGTGTAAATGGACATGGGAAGATTTTCAAAGCTTTATACTATGTTTGCTTTACCAATGAAGGCTCAACTAAAGTTCCAAGATCAAGTAGGTTGTCATATATCAAGTTCTATATCTTATGTCTCAAAATGATGCATCTATTTGTAGTGTGGCCTGGTACCCTATGAAAATCACAAAATGCACACTAATCATATCCCTATGGAAGAGGCTTTGTTGGGTCAACTTATTAAATAGGATGGAGAGTGATGATGTTACATTCCAATAAATTTTTTAAAACTTTGGATGGAGAAAATGGTATATTGGTAAATATATGTTGAGGAGGTGTTGATAAAACCACATGATGAGGGGGCTCTAAAGCCATATTGACTATTGGTTGATTCTAATTCTTGTTATCATTTAACTTGACTTTGTATGGTACTTTGTTATTACTCTTATTAGTTATGTTTAAAATGCTTGTATACTTGAGTTTTCCCATTGAAATTAGTTTCACTTATATTTCATTTAGTGTATGACACAATTCAGTGAAGGAAGAGAATCACTTGAACATAATAGATTCATGAAATACTGGTAGAAGGCTTTGTTTTAAGAGATCCTGTAACTCCTGATCTACCATGGGGATAGTCATCTTAGCCAAGATGGTCTTATATCAAAGAACATAGTGTATGAGATTCTCATTTGGTTGTTGTTTATGTTGATCAATTTGAGCATATGAAACCTTATCACCAATGTTGATACTAAAATGTGCTAGGAACATTTTAGCTAAAGGATTGAATGCATTGACCGACTAATTTGATAAATTAGAGAACCATTATAAATCATAATCCTTTAGGCTTTATGGAAATAAATTAGTAAGTAGCCAGTCATTTGGTACATAGTCCAAGCATGTTGTATGAAAACATCTCAATTATGTCTCTAGATCACCCTTGCCATCATAAAGAGTAAGCTTAGGTTGAAAAAAACCTTATGGTATGGGTGTGGAAGCAATGTGATGTACCAATGGTGTATAAAAAGAGCAAAAGAATCCAAAGCCTGTGTAGGTCTAGTGGCACCTTGCTCAAGATGTATCACCTTGGATTGAATATATATTATCTCTTGAAAAAGGGATGCCACATCAGGAGATAGGGATCTAATAGTTATAACTAGTGGCATAGAGGTAGGATGGGATGCTATAGGGGGTTGTTGAGACATAGTTTCCCCTGTAGTGTCATTTGCAACTGGTGACTCAGTGGTTTGAGAAGATTGACCATTGTTCACATTGTGTTGTTCTTCTTATATAATTTTAAGCATGTCATCTTGCATATTTGGATGTTTTATTAAGATTTTTTAAAGTTCTATTTTATTAGTTTTATCAGAACTAGTATATTGGGCTATTGTGAAAGTAGGAAACAAAATTATAATGTGTTTGAATGTTTTAAAATAAGTCTTAATAAGCAATGTGCTAGAAAAGAGAAGTATTGAGTATAAGAAATGCAAAGTTTTAAAAATAGTTAATTGGACTTTGCACAAAAAGGATACAGAAATCCCAAACATGTAAGTGATACCTCAAAAATCAAAATAGGAGCTAGTACATACAACTAGGGATTTTTCAAAAATATGTTTGAAAAACACTATAAATTTTTGAAATTGAAAATGAATTTTTGAGTTAAATATTCAAGAAAAAATCAATTTATGGGAAAAATGTTTGATTTAATGGGACTTGTAGATGCAACTAGGGTTTTGAGATTTTTTTTTTTTTTGAAAATTACTATGAATTTTTTAAATTTGAAGTGATTTTTTGATTTTAATATGCAACTAAAAATTTAGAAATAATTGGAAAGTTACAGGGACCTAGCATAGGGAAATAGGGTTTGAAATAAATTTATTTTAAAATTTAATACAAAATTTTAGAATTTTAGAGGAATTTATAATTTTAATATTCAAGAAAAAATTCAAAAATTTATGGGAAAAAAATCTGCTAGGATTTACCCTAGGGTTTCTAGGGTTTTTATGTAAAATTTAAAGTAAGTCGAGTTCACCAAATGTTTTGTTATTTTTGGGAATAATAGAGTTTTATTCTTAATTAAATAAACAATTATTATTAGGGTAAATCAATAAATAATGTGCAATAATTAAGCCACTAATTTGTGTAAACAAATTATATTTTTACCTTTTCTAAAAATAGTAATAATAGAGAGAAAGTCAAAATTAGCTAGAAACTGCCTGAGATGGATATTTCAAGGTCTAAAAATTTATGTGGAGGCTTGGGAGAATTTCAAAAATAGGATACTATATTTCATTTATGGATTAGATAAGAGCATCAAAAGTGGGACACCCTACTATTTGATGTTATAGTCCTTTTTTAACACTATTGTCTAGGTGATCTGATTTTTTAGGTTCTATTTGGTAGGTCTGTGTTACCCTATCAGTGAATTATCAAAGGATAGAAGTCTATGAAGCTCATTTTCATCTATTTTAATCCTAAAATTCCTAGGAGCTCTTTGCATTTTAATTTAAATGGTAACTTAGGAAAGAGAGAGAAAGTGTTAGTGTGTAAAGGATATGATAGATGTACTTCACACTCATGTGTGGGCACGCTTCTTACATACCAATGCTCTGAGGAGGGATAAAGCTAATGTATTTATCCCATTGAAGTTCTTGGTGCATTTGTTTATGAAAATGAAACTAGATGTGAAACTGGGTGTATTTTAGATGGCTGGGGGCTGGTGTAAGGGTTTAAATAAGCTTGGAATAATATTTGAAGGTTGTATGTTGAGAATGGGGAAAAGTGCTTGAATGTAATTTCTTGTATTATTTATTCTCTATTGTAAATGAGTGGCAACCCTTCTAAATAGACTTTGAATGGAATTTTATAGGGAAATTAATGATTATGAGTTAAATGAATTCATGTTAGGATGACATGAATTAGGATAAATATTTGGGAAAATATGATTGTTAGGACCAAAAATACACTTGGATAATAGCACCAAAAATAGGACACCTTGGGTTTTAGCACTCCTGTCTAAGTTGGGTGTTATTATCTAGAGGGAATGAGACCTAGGGGATGGATATAGGCTTGAAAGAGATGCCTAGGTCTGTAAGGGTTAAGTCTAGAAGGCTATGGATGAGTGTGAATTAGTGAAATAAGATCCTAAAAGGGTTGCACAAGAAAGTAAGAGGACCTATGGATTAGGTGTCTTTAGCCATACTCAAGTAACCAAATTTGGCATTTTATTTGATTACACATCTTATAAGCTTATTTTGTGGTCAAATCATAGTCACCCATTTTTCATATTTCATCCTCACTATCAGATCACATTATCAACCCCATCATTTTCAACCCATCAAAACTTGATCAAATCTTGTTTAATTGCATAATTGAGATAGTCTTATCAATTTAAAATTTGGTCAACCATGACTTAGTAAAAGCACATCCTTGCTTGTTTAAAAACTATCAACTACCAAATTATTTTATTTAATCTCCCCATACAAGTATGTTAGTCAAACTTAGGGTTAATTTTACCCAAAACTATCTATCAACTAACTCACATTCCAAATCAAAAATTTCTCAAGTATACCTTATTAAAATTTCACTCCCCATCATATTTCGAGTCAAGATTTTGATAAACTCAAGTTTATTCATATTTATCTAATAAATAATTACAATTATCAATAATATTTTACCTCATGGCTCATATTAGTTTCTAGAGGTTAACTTTGTCACATGAAATCATCACCTAACCCCTCATCCTATAGGTTTTCATTAGGACAATATACAATACATTGATCACATAATTTGCATGTAGATATTTGTGTGTTTTACTTTTATGTTTTTAATAACATTTTATTTGTTTTAATATATTTTATCATGTACATATATGTTTCTAATTTTTGTGTTTGTATACTTATCTTCATACATTTATTTTTGTATCTTTAGTTAGATATTTTGTAAATATATTTTTACATCTTTTTTATCTTACCATTTTTGTCTTGTATTATCTTTGTACAATATCATATGACAAACATACAACCTTAATTCCTTATACCAATGTTAAATTATGTTTCATGATACTTGTACATGTTTTCTTTGATATTTATGTTTTATATTCCCATACAACATGCACTTTTGTAAAGCATCTTCATGATCATAAACCTATCATAGTGCCTACTGCCTAGTGTTACATTAAAAATGATTGTTTAGACTATGATGATCAATGAGTTGTTGAAAAAATGAATAATAGATGGATATTTGAATACAATACACATTAATATCCTCTAATAAATAGTTTATCATCTATCTAATCACCAACATCCCAAAACAACTATAAATCAAATAATCCAATCTAATATCTGATATCTCAAAAAAATACATAATCACCATCCTCTAGTCTATCTTGTTATCTCTCATAATTCTTCCCTCCTAGGGACAAATATAGTGTCATAAGGTGTTATAATACTATGGAGGTAGAACTTAGTCACTTGGGAATTTTAGGGTCATCTTGGATTTACTCATGTTATTTGTTATGATCATCTATGCTCCTTATTGTCTCATCTTTCAAAATCATTAACACTCACACCAACCCAATCAACTATCCACTCCTCTATCTAACCCAAATCATATTATCCAATAATTCCTCATCATTATCCATCATAATTAGTTCATTAATCTATCAAATATTTTAGCTACACCCATCAAATATTTATCTTATTTCAACTACAACTCTCCTAAGTATGCATCTTTGCCTGATATGTCTAAATCTTAGAATCTCTTTGTCATTTAAATTTTATGGTTTCATAACTCAATTGGAGAATGTGTATATCCATAAATGTATCTTTTCTCACTCCCTCACATGTGTATCTACTAGGGGAATCATCAACATCAATCATATCATATCTCATTGATTAGCAACATTTCATCACATCCATTACTATCATTTGCATCCAACACATATATTATATCCCTTTCATTTATTACTCATATATTATATCATAAAACACCTCATTATTCCCTATTAGAGAGTAACATATCATAATTTATTTTAAACTATGTAGGTAACATTCTAACACTTCAAATTGCTCGAGGGTAGCATGACCACACTAGCTAATTCTTCCCCTTTGGTCACTCGATCAGATCATTTCTCACTTATGATATCATCATAAATTGACATATGATTTAAAATACACCTCAAATATTTAGTCAATATATTAAAATAATTATATTGTTTTTACCACAACTCTCCTTATCATGCGTACTTGCCTGGGATACAATTAAAATTTACAATCAAACATCCAAAATATTGACCATGGCTCTCTCTAGACTGTGTCTTTTCATGCGCTATGCATAAATCTTGTTTCCTTATATCATCATATTATTATGGATTTTTCCCATTTGGATAATGTCTAAATCTATGACACTATCTTTTTTATTCCCTTGGATATGTATTTTCTTGGGGCATCATTGATTTGTATCTCATTACTTACATCAATATCATTCTTCACCCATAATATTCATAGCATCCCAACCCCTCTTTCTTTATTCATGGATACTTCCACTCGTTTCCTCTTTTGAGTGTCCATATGTCCCATCATTTCTTACATGTCCCCTCAATGGGGAATCATTCATTTTAACTTACTAACATAAATCTAGAACCATATTTCTTCTTTTAAATACCATTACTTATTCTAGTCATAGTGCCTTTTTAAAGAGGGTTAAAATGTATACATATAAATTTTCTTATTCCTCCATCACTACCAATTTCACCCTTTAATCATTATCCTAATCCATAATTCAACCTAATGTCCTATTACTAACCACTCGTAGTCACTAGTATAATATTTCCTACATTATTCCTATCACCTATTAACCTTAACCCTCATTTCATGTCTATTAGTTATTTTTAATTACATCCCATTTATCATTAATCCCACTTATCCATTATTTTATGAGTTTTAAATTAATTCCTACCTAATTTCATCTATACCCACTTTATTTTACTAATCAATCTTATATTCATCATCTAATCATCGATTAATCTCGATTAAACACCTATAATGGAATATAGAGTCTTCTACACTCTTTATTACTCCACACTTTCTAGAGAATTCCTCTCTAGAAATTTGCAATGAATTTTGAATATCTTGGATATTCCTCATGCTATTCTATATAAACATCCATTCCCCATAGAAAAAATTCATTAACTAGTAAATGAACTCCAATGCTAAATCCTTCATATCAACAAGAAATTTAAAGGTAAAAGCCATGCTATCAATTTGTTTAAGTAAGCACCCATATCAAACCTATTATCCAAGTTCTGAGTCACAAGACAATCCAACATTCAAGCTATCAAGTGAAATTATATTTTTTTCAATTTGGGGCACATCCATTACATTTTAGAGGTAAATTGATTGCAAGATTTAGGTATAACTATTCAATTTCACTTATTCTTTGTATTATATTTCCTATCTTGCCTAGTCTTGAGTTTTAGCATGATTTTGAATTGATTTGAAGTGATTATTGCATTTTAATCTCCATGTCCAAATTATAAATAATACACTAAGTATTATATCTTCTTCATTTTTATGCAATCAAACTATTTTTTTGAGTGTACTTTATATATTTAGCATTACTCAACATTTTAATTTAAATTATTTGTTTATCTAAGTTTTCAATTAATTGGATTTTTCTAGAATTTTTTTATTCATCCTTGTGTATAGGATACTCTACCCTCTTAACCCTTAACACCAAAACATATCCAAAAAGGGTTAAACATTTGGTGAACCTGACCTTTATGTCTCATTGTGAAAACACTAGTTTGACTTAGGGTTTCTTGGTTTTTGATTCATGAAATATAAATATCTCCAAATTAGTTTTTTATTTATTTCAAAATATTCAAATTTTTCCCAATATGGATGTATCTAATCAATACTTCATTGGTCAATATAAAATGGTTTATCATTTATTATATTTTCCATGTATTAATAAATTAATAAAATGCATAATCAAATGGTTTAAACAAATTGGTCAAATCAAAGAGAGTGACTTAAAACAAAATAAAATTCTAATTTCTCTTTACAATTTTTTTTCCAATAATATTGATTCAATATGTAGGTGTCAATGTGCATGCTCTCATCCATTTGTTCCTCATAGATCTTATTTAAGTGATTTATACCATCTCACTCCACTTATTCTACCATGGATTATATTTTATTCCATTGTCCATGTTTTCATTACATGAAAAGCTAAGGGTGACCAACCTATCCTTCCACCTTTTAAATACAAAAGGTTCCTTTTAATCCTAAATTAGTAATCAAATTTAAAGTATGTGATATTTTTGACTAATTAAGAAATATACATGCTAATATTTCAATCCTTTATATTTTAAAATAATCAATTATCTAAAAGGATATATTATATGAATCCTTGTTTGAAACCTAAGTACCAAGTGATATAGATCCAACATATTTTACATATATTATGCAAGACGTCAAAAACAATTCAAATATCATCACTTTTGATCCAAAATATTTACCATCAAAATATATTATTAACCAAGAGTTTCATCTATTCATATAATTTAGTATGAATATAAAAAGAATCAAAAGAGTGCTAGTCAATAATGGATTTGGCCTAAAAGCATTTAGCACATAATTCTTAACAATAATGGGTCTTAGCATCAATCTTCTTAAAAATTCAGACATGCTTATCAAATGGTTTGACAATTCATGTATCACACCAATTGGTCAAATCATATTAGATGTGACATTGGGACCAAAAATAGTTCCAACTACATTCCAAGTAATGCCTCAATCATTACATTGTAACCTAATCTAAGGTAGACCTTGGATACACATAACAAAATTTGTCCCATCTACAATATATCTGTGTCAAATTAATACATAATGGAGCATTATGCACAATGATTTTTTATGATCCCTTAAAATTTTTCAAAATGATACATTCTGACACAAATGAGATTCCTAAACTAGTACCACAAAAACAACGTATTCTACTTGAAATTATACTAAATTATGAGATGGGTGAATTAATAAAAATAAATCATTCCCCTCAAGATAATCATAAAAGACTAACACTGATGTGAACATGGATGCACACCCATAGAAAGAACCATTACCAAAGGAACCAATGATATCAACACAATAAGAAGATCAAACATTTGAGCTTCCTTTATTTGTTAATACCGAACAACAAGATGGCAAAGTTTTAGATTATTATGAAAATGATGATAATATACCTCATGATATGATAGATGAACACTTTTAAACACTAAACTTTGATTCACTTGAAGATATTATGTATAACCTATTCATATCTATATGTCCTAGTACATATAAGCTAACTCCATATCTAGAAGATACAAAACCAAAAAAAGATAAGGGTAAGACAAAAGTAATCAATGAACATGTTAATTTTTGTTATTAAATCAATACCTCTTGGTTAAAATATTTAATACAACTATAAAAATGCAAATACATCATGTTAATAAAGTTGAATCTTCATACAAGTCTCCATAAATTATTTTAAAAATCATAGAAAACCACAAAGAACTAAAAAATGGGTTACACAAATACCTATTTATTATATTACCTCTTCATAACCATAAATTAATATGAGACATATTTAGAGTACCACAATTTCTACAGTTATATTTATGACACCTATACATGTTCCTTGGTAGTATCACTAGTTTGAGTACAATTTTATAAGTGTGGATCTACCTGTGAGCATCCTTAGATGGCATCAAAGGTTAGACCATTTTTATTTCCAAATATTTAAAAATTAAAAATAAATATTAAAATAAATAAAAAACATTAAAATAATAAAAAATTATAAAAAAATCACCATACACATGTTTACTAGCTCCCTGGCATCTGTGTTGTTTACTTAATGTTAGTAGATAACATATCATTTTTATACACATATGCTTCATGTATACTTGATTGTGATACAAGTATACACTAGACTCATGAAACTTATACATACATATGTTGTACCTTTACTCTTCCCATGTGTCATACTATGTTAGGGACATCAACTTATTTGATTATGATTGATATAGGTTCCATTATCATGCTGAGATAATATACTAAATCTTACACATGCCTATATATGATATTTTACATGAAATTTTTGTTAATAAATACATGAAAGGAGTATTATGATATACTTATGCTCATTTATTATTCTTCATTTACTCACATTCTCACTTTTGTGAGTGTATTTTTATTACTTGCTATTGTCTTGATTATGTAACATTTGAATATGTTCCTTTCTTGCTGTCCCTTGTGCCATTATATGTTTCATTATTTTTATATATGGAAATTTGAATATGTCATTCCTTTAAGTGTATCAAAATTTAATATGACCCTCATTTGTGGACTCCTTATACCCCTTTTTGTGTGACATCAAGTGCTCTTGTGTGTGTGTGCGCGCGCTTGAATGTTTTCTAATCTTTTTTTTTACTTTATAGATATTTCCATGATTTATATCATGCATATTAGGGATTTTTTTGATCATATATAGTGATCTTAAATGATATATATACTTATACATGCTACTCCCATATAATACATGATTCATACATAGATATATAATTATCTTATTATTTTGAAGTAAGATAACTACCAAATTCCATTTCCCTCTCCTCAAAATTGGGGTCATATTACTAGTGCCATGTAATAGATACATGACCTCCAAACTTATATAATTCTTATTATTTCTATAATTTCATTGAAATTTTCATGATTTAGATATACACATGGGTCATAATCCTATACATTGCACTAATCTTTTTAGATTTAAGACACATATTATACATAGTTATAGATTGAAGGTTACATTTTGATAGATACTTTAGCTTCAAACACATTATAGGTGCAAATTACATGCAAATGAACCAAAATTTACAAATACATTTTCAAACTTATTCAAACATATTTACCAAGAAACATTGATACGTTACCAAGAATCATGATTTTAATCATTTTTTGTGTGTAATAATTGGGTCCCTTTAGAGTGTGGTTGAGATTCAACACCCTCAATACTTCAACACTACTTTTATTGTGCAAATTAAGTTGGTTATATCACTTAAATATTTTTATTATAATGTCACTTGAGTTGTGAAATCAATATATAATGATCTCAATGGTCATGTCACAACTCACCTTTGCAATAGATTGGGGCATACATACCTTCCAATCTCCCTCTTAAAATTTCCAAGCTTAAAAAATTATAGCTTCAGTGCTTCATAAGGAAACATTTTTACCAATTTAAAGTACCAAGGGGAAACATAATTACATTGAAACATAGTCGTAATCCTTCCTTTATCTCTTTATTTTCACTCATTTCAATTATGCCATTTCATATTATATACAACAATTTATTTTATACACGCTCTTGGTTATAAGTCATACACCATAAAAATACTCAAGGTGGGCTCAATTAAAGGAAAGGTGTGTTATACACATCTAAATATGAATTTATTTCCTTTAACCTAATAATTTTATCGGAATGCATTTTATAGATTAAGGGGCTAGAATGTAGATATAAAAATCTGATTTATATAACATCTTAATATTTATAATTGAAAAATACCTATCAATGCTCTACCCTTTAGTTATATACCTTCCTAATACTAAAAATCTCACATTTGCATTTTCTTGTTCCTAAATGTTTATCGTATGGTCTAACCCTAGCATTTTTGATGACCCAGATATCCTGTATTATATAGAAATCATAAAACTTGATATGTATCCTTCACTGTTAGTTTCATATCCTCAACAGCTTCCTATCCTATCAGACACTTGTGTCCCATATAGGGACACTTACTTCAATGTAAGTATACATATTATTATTATCAACTGTCTATTTATCAAAATTAAATAGTTTACAAATATTTTAAATCCTATGGGTTAGCCCATTTGTCTTATTAAGCCCTACCATAAGATATGTTTAAAGTGTGTTATAAATAAAAAACTAAGCCTAATTATTAATCATCTATAAAATACCAATAAATCACCTATTCAAGCTCAATCAATTACTATCACAACTATGTTTTACTACCTATTCTTTCCTATTTTCTTATCAAGCATAGGAATAGTCATATTAAAATTCTAGATCACTCAAATAACAACCCATGAGTAGTATTTTTCAAGTTAGAATATACATCATTACATGTTTTTTAATATATTATATTTCACCCTTGTGCACACACAAGCCAACACCTAGGGGATAACTACATAATTATGAGGACCTCTTTAGAGTATTGGCTATGTAGGCAATTCTTATTAATAAATGAATCCTTGAGGTCATTGTGACACCCTGAGGCCACTAACCCATTTTTTATGTAAAAATACCTAAGATGAAGAGTTAGGGTTTGATCCATACATAATTATTGATATCATGTATATGTAAATAAAATACATCAATATAAATTTGATAAAAAGTCATGAGTCTCTAAGTGGTCACTTTGTAATACATTGAATATTATGTATATAATAATTATGTTGAGATAAGGATAAAAACATCAATGCAATTTTCCCAAGGCCAACACAAGTGTTCAGTCCTCCAAAAACAATATTTATAGAATCTGATGACTGGATCCTAATATTGTCCCTACTTATTTCTACATATATACTTCTTATATATTCTCATGTATTTTAAAATAAACTAAGTATTATCTCATCTTTGTGTTTATTAAAACAAACTACTATTTGGACTGTAATTTATATATTTAACATAACTCAACATTTTAATTTAGAATATTTATTTATTTTAGTTTTCAATTAATTAGTATACTCTAGAATAGTTTTATTAATACTTATATATATGATATTATACCCCCTTAACCATTAACACCACAACATATCCAAAAAGGCTTAAACACATATAGATTTGTAATAATGAGTAAGTGGATTTGAAATAAAGAATGTGTATTGCAAGTGATATAATATAGTTATTTTGTATTTTTCCAAATGGTTTTTAAAGTGAGGGATAATATCCAAGAATGAATATAAATCCAAAGGCTATAATAAAGCTATGAAATTTGGGATATAAGAATTAATATGCAAAATAAAATAATCAATGTACAAACTAAAATATGCAAGAAACTTAACTAACTATATTTGTAATTGGGTTCACACATGCGTACATGCATGCACACACAAACACAAACACACACACACACACACACACACACACACACACACACACACACACACACACACACACACACACACACACACACACACACACACACACACACACACACACACACACACACACACACACACACACCCACCCTATGGTGTGATATGAAGGAATGAATTCCCGTGAAAAGGAATATCCAACTAAAAATTCCTCTAAATATATATAAAAATCATATGTTGTAATATACCCATTTTAATCACTACTCATATGACCCTATAAACATGCATTCTCATGTCTAGATGTAATAACCAATACTTATTGTGAAACATTCTAATTAACTTGTGAAGTTATAGAATATGAAGACATATTTTTGAAAATCACTTTATATTCAAGAGAATGTACCATAAACTAATTATGCCCATGTGTATTTGTGTCATTCTTAAAAATTGATTATGAAATATGATCTTGTGTGATTATATCATGCTCATGAGTATGTTTAGAAAATATCTTTTTAGTATTCCTTTGTGAATCATGATCTTGAATAGTTGTATAAACTAATTTTTTATTGTATTTCAATAATTATACCATCAAATAATTCTATAGGGAGAATTAATACCACTAATTCCAAAGAATGTTCATATTGTATTCCTATAAATTTAACCACTTGATTTTCATGAATGTATTTAAGACACTTATGTATTGTATATGGTAGTAATCTAAGATTTTTGATCCATGTAAACCCAACTAACATATCAAATACACATGTTCTTCATAAGACAAGGGGTGGGTACTATGAGTGAACCCACTTGTAAATTTAGAATAATATGTCCAAGATCCTATTGTGTATGCCCGTCAAATGCTTTTACAACTCTAAAAGTATCTTGTAAATCTTACTATAAATATCTAAGATATTAGATTAGTGTCATGGTACATTAATTTTCACTATATACATTATCTATCATAATACTATATATGGGTTTCTTATCAACTTATGCTATAGTGAATAGTGCACATCTATCTAAATCATCACATACAACTTTATTATTATCAAATGTAATCATAGGTCTATATGATTGAATGCTAATAATTATTCTAATGATTATATCAAGTGTATTCCCATATTTATAAATATGGGGATGAAAATTATATGCATGGTGTAATTCAAAATTACCCTTGTTAGTTACTTATTATTAGGAAAAGGATCCTTCTACATTTTGAGTTTTTCATTATCATTTTCATGTGTCTTAGACTTTTCATTAGATGTAATAATATGAATGATATTTTAATCAATGATATCTTGAATCTATGCTAAATATTGAAACATATATTTTTAGAGTGCCCAATACATCTATGGTAGTCACAATATGCATTAACATCAAAAAAATTAAATTGTGGTCTAGACATATAAAATTCCATTGGTGGAGGAAGAATGATAAGATTGTATTCAAGTAAATTTTCCAATGGTAAATGAGGAGTTTAAGTTAACCTTGAGAATTTCCTCTTTAGTAGATATTGTAATTAAATACTTTATGTTGTTTGTGAGATAGATTAACTATAACATTAGCTTCACTATTGCTTTCATTTGGTTTACTCTTACAATTTGGATTAATTTGAAATTTTACATTTGAATTATAAGGAAAATTTTATTTATACTTTAACTTGTGAAAAGTGATCAATCTAACTTCATGCTATTTGATTATATGGCACAACTCATCAAAATATTTAAACTTGTAATACATAATTTCCTCTTAAAGTGGTGCTATAAAAATTTAAGAAAATATATCTTGAATATCATTATCATAAATTTTATTTGTAATTTTTGAAATCATATTCTCATATCTTATTACATACTCACTGATTGTTTCATTAAAATCTTGTTTGATTTCTAAAATTTAAACATAGGAAATAATTTCACCAATTTTGATAGAAAAGTCTTTTTAAAATAGATTTTTTAGAGGATTGAAAGCCTTTATTGATTGTATAGTAATATAATATAACCATATAAGATCATATTATTTAATACTTATTGTAAACATTTTTGTCAATAGTTATTCATTGACCTCATAATCTAGACAAGCTACATGGAAGGCACATAAATGTTGTTTAGGGTCACCTTTGCCTTCATCGAAAGGAATATTAAGATATAAAAATAAAAAATGTAATGGATAAGATACAATTTCATGTGCCAAATGGTTATGTAACAAGGAACATGAATCCATAGATGGGATAACATGAGAGAGTTTTTTCAAGTTGAGATAACTTAGATTGTAATGCAATAATTGTTTTCTCAAGAACATAAATTTTAGAGGTAATTGGATGAGTATAAGTAATATGATTAGCCATAAACATGGATATATTTTTGAAACCAAGTGATATTTTCAAACCAAGAGATGATACTATATAGGTATATGCAATAATATAAGTGGAAACATTTGAAGTATGGGATTTGAGAACCCAAAAAAGAAACTGCTATGGTGGAGATGTGGCTAATATAACTCAATTCTCAGCATTTGATACTATAAGTATACTAATTATATTATTCACCTCATGGGGGTTCTATTGAATAATTTTATGTTATTTAGATTATTCTTGTACTTGATCTTTATTTACTTCATTAAGCTCATTTAGATTAATATGGGTTTAATGTTAATTATGTGTGTCATATTCCTCTTCATGAATTTCATTATCAGTTTTAATGTGAACTGAATTTGTGGGAGACCAAGAAATTTTAATAGTAGCATCATTATTTTTAGAAAAAAATGTCATGGATTATTATTTTATAATAAACCAAATGAACAACATATATGAAATAGAAGTGCCACTTAATCTAGCATTATGACATATAAACATACAATACAATATAAATCAAACAATAATCATTACTATAAATGTAATGCAATAAAAAATCAAGGTATAAGGGTGATCTAAGAAAAGGTTTGAATGATTTGGAGGCTCTCAAATATATTTGTTATTTCATTGATTAGTGTTGTCCCAATGTTTTAGATCTCTAAATATAGAGGTAGAACCATGATTGTAGCCCACTAAACCCATTTTTTAGGATTAAATGAGATTAATTTTTTTGGGTGATATTCTGTTCTTAGGTGAACCACAAATTATTCAACTAAAATAGGATTCATATTTAGATAAATAAGGGACACTAGAAATTTTTGATATACTACGAAGTACATGAAAAATAAAATATATGTTTAGTGTTGTAAAATGGCTTTGAGTATTGAAGTAAATACCTCACACCATGATGTCTATAAATATAACATTGTGTATCCCTTCATGATAGACACTAATTTTTTTGAAAACTATCATAACATAGATTCTACAAATAAGCAAAAGTAAATGGAAAATGAAAGAAAAATAAAAACCAATTTTTTTTGTGTAGATGTGATAATAAATTTCAACTGAGGTCAAAATAAAGAGCTTTAGTGTTGGAATTTATTTGAGGTGGAAATATTAACTTTTTTTTTTTTAAAGATTAGATCCAATGTCCAAAAACCTAAATATTAATGTTACATATTTTTATCCAAGGTCTAAGGCTATTTTCTTATAGTGTCAGGAATTTACAAAAAATAATGAAATCCAAGGACAAAAACAAAACAAACATCAAGCAATGTTCATAAATATAAAGCTCAATAGAAGGTTTAATCTATTTTAATTAGTTTAATCTAATTAAGTGTATTAAACTATTGAAAAACTAAAATGATGTAGAATACAATAAATCTATAGTAAAATACAAAATTTACAAAAATTAGAAACTTGTTAAAAATAGTAATTTACACTAGGGTTAGAGAGTGTTTCTCAAAACTAAAATAGATCTCACTATGCAGGTTGATTTCAACTAAAAAATGTATAAATTCCTTCAAACATAGTTGTGTTAGAAAAAAAAATTCACAGTCTATTGGGACAAGTTCATAGGAGGTAAATAGGAGTGCACTTTAGCATTGTATGAAAATTACAGTTGCATCTTAATTTTTCAATATGGTTATGTGTGATTTATTACAAGGGTTGTATATTGAGTTTTATTTGTTGATATTCCACATGCAATACTTGTAAAATAGAAGCCTTAGGTCCTTCACAAGAAGCATAATAGGAATTAAATGTAAAGTATGGGGAATAGGGTTAAGGGAATAGTCAAGATGGACTCATAAACCCTTTCTGACCGAGTTTTACCTATATATCCCAAATGGGCCTTAGAATAATTAATATATCCCTCTTATATTACTTGTGTGATCCATGATTTTCCAACTAGATTTCAACTAGTATATTTGATGGAAGTGATTGACAAATGGATGTTATTGACCTACAATAAAATCTACTTAGTCTTGGCCTATGAATGTTAGGATTAATGTTTTGAATGTATGTAGGGTTTTAAAATTATATATTTAATATAAAATTTAATCTACGTATCAACCAATTTTTCTTAGAATCTCTAGTCATTAAGCTAGTTTTGTTGTAAGTGAGATTGTTGATAAAAAATTGTAATGATTAACTTCAAATATTAAAACATATGATTTTTGGCCTTAATTAATGTATATATACAATAAATTTATAGGTTATTTATATATATATATATTTTTAATAAATTAGGATAATGTGCCACACTACATTGTGGATCATTATTTATTGATAAGGCTAAAACAAACTTATTACAAGATACATTATATCTAAAGTAAGCATAAATTAAAAATTGAACTATAAAAATACCTTTAATTAAAAACTAAGTAATATTAAAATATAATCCTAAAATTGGACTCAAGTAAATAGGTTGACTTATTGATAAGACAAGGTCAACATGCAAGAAGCCTTGCTCAATAAATAACTCATGTAACCTAGTCAAACTAGGTGCCCCAAATCCATAAAAAAATAAGAATTAATTTAAAATAAATATAATTTAAGTTAACTAACATGAAAAAAATTCTCCACCTTATGGGGATTAATAGATAAAAATTCAAACTCAATTAAGTACACATCTAGTGAATTGCACCATAACTAGTACTTCTAGCTATTTTTCAGAAAGTTCTTGGAAAGTGTCCAAAATTGACCAAGCAACTAACATAAGTTATAAGTTAATTAAATATCCTTCCTAAATTAATAAATATCCAAATTATTAATAATAATAATAATAATAATAATAATAATAATAATAATAATAATAATAATAATAATAATAATCAAATTCCCATATTGGCATCATACTTAACATATGTGTTTCATGTTTTAAATAGAAATAAATAGTGCTCTTTGTATGTAAAGTAATTTCTTGATAGATGCTAGTTGGATTTGGAGAAGCCTTCATGTGCTTATGTAGAGGAATATTTTGAATATTTTCATTAACCAACCTTTAAAATGCATGGGATTATTAGAACTAAATATCTCAAATTTAAAAACTTATCATTGTAGTATGAGGGATAAGGTCACACTAGTTGGATAATATTGTAGTGTACTCCTGTCCACCTAGTGCAAACTTGTCTTATAAGACCAGAGGCCATTGGGACATGCTTAGCATAGGGTTTTGAGATAAATAGGGATAAATGTGATATAAATAGGTATGTATATATGTTTTTTTAGTGTTTGAAAGATAAATAAGGCTCCCATGTGGATTACAAGTTAGTGAAATGGTGAATAGACCAAGCA
The DNA here is from genome assembly GCA_037957365.1 of Torreya grandis. Taxonomy (NCBI): domain Eukaryota; kingdom Viridiplantae; phylum Streptophyta; class Pinopsida; order Cupressales; family Taxaceae; genus Torreya; species Torreya grandis. The sequence goes on along the minus strand of JARHVA010009342.1, from coordinate 25,651 downwards.
AGGGTACATATTTCAAGAATAATAATGTTCAAACTTATTAAAAAAGGAAAATCAAACCCTAGAGGGAGAGGATTATAAAACCATAGATTTTATTATAGATAAGATCAAGTTCAAAAATTATTTTTAGCTAAGTATATGTTTAATTTATTTTAATTGAATGAATCGAACTAATTAATTAATTATATATATATATATATATATATATATATATATATATATATATATATATATATATATATATATATATAGAATTAAAATACATAGTTTAAATTATTATAAATTGGTTTAAAATATTCAATTAACCAATAGATGTGCAAACCTTTCTCAAATAAATTTTATACTTACTGTGCAAGTTGACTATGACTAAAAACTACCTAAAAATAATTGTGAATTATGTCATGTCTATAATCACAATTTTAAAATGCACTGGGACAAGGCCACACTAGGAGGAAAGTTTCACATTTTAACATTGTCTATTTATTGTAGCCATGCCATGATTTAATGTGTGATTGAATATCATAATAAACACATGCGACTATCTATGAAGGTTTTTTGATTAATTATGTGTGTTGATTTGATGTGTGGAAGACCTAAAAAATAAACCCTAGATATTACGCACTAAGCTTAATATATATAAAATGAAAAATGGGAGGAATATGGTTAGGAGAATAGTTGATCTACCCTTAGAAAACCTAGTGTAATCTAAGTGCTTCTTACATAACCCAAAAGACCTCAATCTAATGTAGTTATCCCTCGTAGGGTAAGTGTGTGATTTGTGATTGTGTGACTATATGAATGTAACTAGAAGAATAATTGAAATAATTGAAAATGGACACCCTTGACTTATAATAAAATATATTCATACTTGTCTTATGACTGTTATAATGTAGCATAATTGAAATACGAGGAAAAAGATTTCATTTTCTCAATGCATAGTATAAATGCTAAGTGATTGCTAGGTATATTTTGATCATCCTTGATATTCTTATATATGGGATTATTTTTAATATTTATGCTAAATGACCTTGATAAAATTTTAAGAGTGGTAAATTAAAATGTCTCAAATTAAAAAAAAAATTGTTGGAGAGTAGGAGACAAGGCCGCACTAGAGGATAAGCCAGTAGTGTGGCCCTATCTAACCTAAAACAATCTTATCTCAGAAGGATAAAGACTAATAGAAAAGGTCTATTAGGTTCTTTTAACAATATAAGGTATGTCTAAATGGTGTTATAATTATTTTCAATATATTTTATAGAGTAATTACTATTCTTGTATAGATTACAAGTTAATGGAATGGAAAATAGATCAAGTAGAGTAAATATGTCAATATTAAACATTGACACGCACTTAATGATTAAATTTGTGTCCAAATTTACCACCACTTTATTCTAGTGATGAAATGAAGTGAAATTAATATAATAAAATAGATGCAAACCTAATATAGTATACATATTTTATATTTTGATGTGAACCTTGATCGTGCAAGAAGTATTAATGTAAAACTTGCAATAATGCCACTAAAAGTAATTATTGTCCACATTTTAAAGTTGAAAATTTTCAATTTTAAAATAAATTAAGGAAAGTATAGACCTAAAATATTATAAAATATAATTTCCTTGTAACTTGAAAATGGATAAATGTCTTCCTACTTATTGAAGTATTTTGGAGAAATGTAAAATTTGTGGTGAATTAAGAGTGATCAAGTCTCAATTTAGAAACTATTGAAATCACTTGAGTTGGAAATATTGTATGCTTCAACTCTCATTTGACTATGTAGAGTACTCTATAAAATAATTTAAGGGGTGGAACAAACAAAAATGGCTTGACACATATAAAAAATACAACCATAGATGTTGAGTACCCCAAGACTCTAATGTGGCCCACTTGCAACCTGAAGACAAAGTACACTGTTGCAACAAAATCTAGATTCTATTTGAAAATGTATAGCTTTTTGAAAATTTTAAACTTTTAAAATTGAGAAATTTTGAAATTTTCCATGTATTAGCTTGAACATGGATGAATATCATGCCCCTTGTACTATAGTGGGTCAATATAATGCCAATTTTAACTATTAACTTTTGAATCTTGTAACTTGTAACTGTAAGATTGAGTGCACATACATGTCACATGCCCCCATAATCTAGATATTCTAAACTATGTTATATTTTAAAAAACTATATATGCCATAGATATTAAATTTTCTCATGAATACTTAACTTCTCAAGATAAACCTATTTTGACTCCCCCATTTTAAGATAAGGGATGTAGCTTACATGTTACTTATTTCAAAATAAATCATATGTGAAAGATAAAATCATGTAGTAATATTTAAACTTTTGAATGTATTGCATCATAGTATTTGAATATAACATTGAATTTATATATGAAACATGTTCTAGATAAATATATCATTGAAGCACATAAGCATCATGTCCATGATATGCATCATGTCATAGTAGTAAAAGTAAAATAATTAGTGCATGATATGAGCCATGGCACCAAAGTAACAAGTAATGATCAAATAAGCAATGGTAAACAATGTCCAACAATTTGCATAATATATCACACATAAATCATAAAGGACTCAAACAAGGGGCATGTTAATGTCATATAATCAAATAAGGCCAAGGGCCACACATAAATGAATGATGATGCCATACAAGATTTTTTTTTAAAAAACAAGGCAAAAAACCACACATAATAAGTAAGCAAGTCCTAAATTATCAGGTAGTAAAGTAAGGAAAATGAAGCAAAAATCAAATGAGATTAATCTACATCCATTATATGTATCAATGCCATTTTTAGAAAATAGCATATTCATAGAGTGCATGATAAAAATATTTTAATTATATATAGTTCAACATGGTATAAATATTGTGGATAAATACAACATATTGAAGTGTTCTCAGAGAATGAAAAGATGGCCTCAACTTAGCAAGGTTGTTGGGTAATAAGGGAATCCCAATATTAAAAATTGATGTGAAAGTATGTCATGCATCACACTCAAATAACTCATGAATAGAAATGTGTATTCAAAATTGAAATATGTTATCTACTTTACATGAAATAAATAAAATATTTAAAGAAGTAAAGATAGCAACATAAGTAAAATGATTTTAAGATCATGACTTTTTAAAATTTTAAAATATTTTGATTTTTTTATTTTATTTGTTGCATGTTTTGGAATATGTGATTTTTTTATTGAATATCTTACATATTGTTAAAAATTTTAAAAAAATTGGATTTAATTTTTTTTGAAAACTACAAAGAAGAAGGGTTAAAAAAAAGAGGAAGTAAGAGGGATTCAAAAAATCCTCAACAAGGTGATAAAGCATATATGGCCCCAATACATGTGTAAATGAATCATAAAAATGTATCTCAAATAATTAAAATCAATAAATATGTACATGTTCCTCATGGGAAACATAGATGTGTGATCATGTAAGTATAATGAAAGCATAGTATGGCAGATATGTAATGGTAATAAAAGTAGAATTCCATAGATATATATTTTTTAGATTTTTCAAATTAGTTTAAAAATCAAGAAGGCAAAATTCCCATAGTGAAAACAAATCCAAGAGATATAATAATTCTTGGATAAGGGATATAATAAGTATTAATGAAGTGAAATCAAAGAAAATATATACAATGGAAAATTTTAAGTAACTTATAAAGAGACGTATCCAAATTAGTGGATTTGAAGGAAGTATGAATCTTTTTCCAACCAAGGATCTCATCAAGAGCATGCACATATGTACACCCAATTGTATTGTCTAAAGGAATGAATTCTTGTGAAGAATAAGTGTCAATAATAGATGCCTCTGAATTTGATTAAGAATCATATGTTTTAATATAACCCTTTGAATCATGTGAAATAGGAAAATATGTAACTACATGTACTTGTGGTGAATCTATCTGAATAATTTGTTATGCCTTAGGAGATGAGTACCTCTTTCTAGGAACCACTTTATGCTTAAGAGAATGTACCATGATATTTGGAACTATCTAAATAGGTTCATGTGTAATTTTATCATGCTTATAGATAGATGGGAAATTTAATCTATAATATACTCATGTTCACTAATAGATGAAGCAATTGTAATGTGATTTAGAATATGTAATAAGTATAATATAAGGTTACATGTTTTATTCATGTTAGGATCACCATAATGGTTAATATTTTTTGAATTGAATGAATCAAACTAATAGATCAAAAATATCTAAATTGATATTGTTGAGTTGTGGAGCTAAAAGCTTCACCTAGATGAGCAAATGCAAAGGTTGTTGTATTTACACAGTCACCGACGTCAATCAGGGATCGACTAGAGGCTGTCGACGTCGGTTATGGATCGGCCAACGTCGGTCATGTGTAAGCAGACAAGGACCAACGTCGATCACCTGTGTGTTCTAGAAGTCTATTTTTGTGGGATGAACAGATTGTTTGCATGATTAGATTAACTGTTAGATGTAAGTCCATGTTTCTATTTTTGGTAGGACTGATTTGAACCCTTGATTAAGAGGTGTATCTAATGGTGGAGAATGCATAGCTCATGATCCCTAATTCTATATAATAGGGATAGATCTTCATAGCTTGGGTATGTGTATGAGAAAAAGGGTAGACAATTCAAGTAGCTGAATTGTGTTTGTAATTGATAGAGAGAACTCTTGAGGGAAAGAGATCTGTACATCTGAGAGGTGTGGAATAAAGAGAGATTTCTTCAATTGTATTTCCTTCTAGAAGAGTTTAATACAAGTTTTTATTGTTTCTTGTATCTCTTATTCTTTGCTAATTCTGATTTCTAGTTACTTATTATTCTGGTTTAATTTCGTGTTTAGTTGCTTACACAAAAGTAATCAATTGTTCTTGTTATGATCCTGACAAGTGGTATCAAAGTAGGTTCACCAAGTGATACCAAATGACAAGTGGTATCAGAGCTTGGGTTCACTAACAGGTGGTTTTAGATCTATTTAGTGTGTGTTGATTACAGGTCACTCACAAGGGTTTCTGTTTGAGTGGGAGTATAGCAATGGCAGAAGAAAGTAAACTAAGAATGGAGAATTTTAACGGCAAGAATTATCAATTATGGAGGATGTAGATAGAAGATTATCTATATCAAAAAGATATGTGTTTACCATTGGGAGGGGTTTCATGTAAGCCCATAGATATGCAAGATGAAGAATGGAATGTTCTTGATAGAAAGGCTCTGGGATCCATAAGGTTGAGCCTGGCATCTTCTGTGATTTCTAACTTGTCATAGGCAAAGACAACGGTAGAGTTAATGGATACTTTGGAAAATTTATATGAAAAGCCCTCAGCTTCAAATAAGGTATATCTTATGAAGCAAGTATTTAATTTGCAAATGTAGGAAGGTGGATCTGTATCTAGTCATCTAAATGATTTCTATGCAATAGTAAATCAGTTAAATTCAGTCAAAATAGTTTTTGATGATGAAATTAAGGCTCTCTTAATTTTATGCTCTTTACCAAAAATTTGGCATAGTTTGGTAATGGAAGTTGTAATACTACATCTACTACAAATATCTTGAAAGTAGATGATGTTGTTAGTGTAATCTTGAATGAGGAAACTCACAGGAAAAGCACAGGGAAAACATCAGGTAATGCTTTAAGTATTGAAAGTAGGGGAAGGCAAAAAGAGAAGTGCAAGCAAGGGAGATCAAGGTCTAAGTCAAAGATGAGAGGTAGATCCAAATCTAGAAATGGAAGAAAAATAACCTACTAGAATTGTGAAAAGATAGGGCATACAAAAAAAGATTGTTGGTTGCCGGTTAAAGAAGAAAATCAGCATGAAGGTAAAGAAGAAGCAAAAGTTGCAGGTATTGTTGCACAAGATGCTTTTACACTTTCTTTGGATAATAGAATAGAATCTTGGGTTGTATATTTTGGTGCCTCTTTTCATGCTACCCCAAATAGAGAATATTTCAATGATTATGTCCAAGGAGATTTTGGAATAGTTTATTTAGGGGATGATGAGCCTTGTAAAATTGTTGGCAAAGGAAAAGTGTAGCTGAAAATGCAGAATGGAAACACATGGGTGTTGAGGGATGTCATGCATGTACCCATCCTGAAGAGGAATCTGATTTCTATAGGAAAGTTGGGAGATGAGGGTTGTACAGTAACTCTCACAGCTGAATCTTGGAAGGTTACCAAGGGTACACTTGTATTAGCCAAAGGTAAGAGAGTAGGTACTCTCTATTTATGTAATTGTATTACTAATTGTTCTCCTTCTGTATTATCTACTTCAGATGTAGATGCAAAGTTGTGGAATTATAGGCTTGGCCACATGACTGAGAAGGGAATGAAATTTCTTAAGTCAAAAGGTAAGCTTTCAGATTTGAAAAGCATAGATCTAGATTTTTGTGACCATTGTATTTTTGGGAAACAGAAGAGAGTGATATTTCTCAAGATTGGGTCAAAAAAGAAGAAGCACAAGTTGGAGCTTGTTCACACAGACGTGTGGGGACCAGCTCAAGTAGCTTCTAATGGAGGATCACAGTATTATGTTTCTTTCATTGATGATGCTACAAGAAAGGTATGGGTTTATTGCATAAAGAATAAATATGATGGTTTTGACACATTTATAAAATGGAAAGCTTTGGTTGAGAATGAAATAGGTTTGAGATTGAAGTGCCTTAGATCTGATAATGGTGGTGAGTACTGTAGTTATAAGTTTAATAGGTACTATTTTATGAATGGAATACACAGGGAAAGGATGGTTCCAAGGACACCTCAACAAAATGGAGTTGCTAAAAAGATGAATAGAATAATATTGGAGCATGCACGGAGTATGAGGTTGCATGCTGGTTTGCCCTTATAATTTTGGGCAGAAGCTATAGACACTGTGGTTTACCTGATTAACAGAGGACCCTCTATTGCTCTGGATGGTGGAATTCTAGAAGAGGCTTGGACATGTAAAAAGGTAGATCTTTCATTTCTTAGAGTTTTTGGTTCTAAAGCTTTTGTGCATGTTGATAAAGAAAATAGAAAGAAGCTAGATGCTAAGTCTATGAGGTGCACTTTTATTGGTTATGGCTCTAGAGATTTCAGATTTTGGTTGTGGAATCTAGGAACTAACAAAATAATTAGAAGCCATGATGTTGTTTTCAATGAGAAGGTGATGTACAGTGATTAGCTGAAGAAGCTGAATAATTATGAGTAGGGCAATGTTGATTTGGACGAGGTGATGATCTAAAATCAGCTCACAAGAAAGAATTTTCACACTCAAGAAAACACAGACACCGACATCGATCAGGCAAGAACTGACATTGGTCATACAGGAACCGACATTAGCCAAACAGTGACCGATGTCAGTCAGACAGGAACTGACGTCAGTCTGGTGGAACTGACATCAATCAGGTATAGACCTGGAGATGACTGAGATCAGTCATTAACAGAGAATTTGGGCAGACAACAAGTAGTGAATGAGTCTCAAATGCCTAGAAGGAGGTTAGAAAGGGTAAGTAAACCTCCAATTCGATATTCCCCTTCATTATTCTACTTATTGCTCACTGATAGTGGAGAACTAGAGAGTTTTGATGAAGCAATGCAGGTAGAAACTTAGAAACAGTGGGAGCTTGGCATGAATGAGGAGATTGATTCCTTGAAAGAGAACCAAACGTGGGATTTGGTTGAGTTTCTAGCTAGAAAGAGAGCACTAAAAAAAAAAGTATACAAGTTAAAGGAAGGTGAGAATGGAAAAATGAGACATAAGGCCATGTTGGTAGTAAAGGGATTTGCATAGAAACCAGGTATTGATTTTGGTGAATTTTTTTCTCCTATAGTAAAAATGACTTCTATTCGGACTATATTGTCTTTAGTTTCTATTGAGGATTTGCATCTTGAGCAGCTTGATGTTAAGACAATATTTCTTCATGGAGATTTGGATGAAGAAATATATATGGATCAGTTAGAAGGTTTTGAGGTCAAAGGTAAGGAGAAACTTTTGTGCAGGTTGAAGAAAAGCTTATATGGTCTTAAGCAAGCTCCTAGACAATGGTATTTGAGGTTTGACAGGTTTATGACTGAGCATGGTTTTAGTAGATGTCAATCTAATCATTGTGATTATTTTAAGATATTGGATAATAGTAGATATATTATCATGTTGCTGTATGTAGATGATATGCTAGTTGCAAGTTCACACATGCAAGATATTTCTGAGCTTAAAGTAAAATTAGATCACACATTTTCCATGAAGGATTTGGGAGCAATAAATAAAATCCTTGGAATGAGTATTAAGAGAGATAGGAAAATCACAGTTTAATTTTCTCTCAAGAGGATTATGTGAACAAGGTGTTGGAGAGGTTCAATATGTAGGATGAAAAACTGGTAAGTACACCTATGGCTGGACACTTCAAGTTGAGCAAAGAATAGTGTCCTAAATCACATGATGAGGTTGAGTACATGAGTAGAGTTTCATATGCTTCTATAGTTGGGAGCTTAATGTATGCAATGGTATGTACTAGACCTGATATTGCCCAAGTAGTGGGAGTTTTCAGTAAGTTTATGGCCAATCCAGGGAGTGAACACTGAAAAGTAGTTCAGTGGATTCTCAGATATCTGAGAGGGATCAGTAGTAGGCATTTGTGCTATGGAGGGTCAAACACTTCTCTACATGGATATGTAGATGTAGATATGGCAGGTGACTTGGATGGTAGGAGAAGCACCACAGGATATGTTTTCCCTGTTGGTGGAATGGTAGTTAGCTGGATTTCAAAGTTGCAAAAGGTTGTTGCCTTGTCTACTACAGAGGTAGAATACATTGCAGTCACAGAGGCTAGCAAAGAAATAATATGGATGACACGGTCCATGGAAGAGTTGGGAAAGGAGTAAGAGAGTTACAGATTATATAGTGATAGTCAAAGTGTAATTCATTTGGCAAAGAATTCAGCCTTTCATTCAAGAACCAAACATATATAGCTTAGGTACCACTTCATTAGACAGGTATTGGAGGATGGTGAGTTGAAGCTGGAAAGGATCCATACAGATAAGAACCCTACTGATATGTTAACAAAGTCGGTAACAAAGGAGAAGTTGAATCTTCATTCAACTTTTGTTGGTCTTCAAGATTGAGCTTAAAGATGGAGAGAAGCTAGAAGATGTTATTGTACAGGGATAGGTGTAGTTATTTATCTCTAAGTGGGAGATTGTTGAGTTGTGGAGTTAAAAGCTTCAACTGGATGAGCAAATGCAAAGGTTGTATTTACATAGTCACTGACATCATTCAGGGATCGACTGGAGGCTGCCAACATCGATTGTGGATCGGTTGACGTCGGTCATGTGTAGGCAGACAGGGACCGATGTCGGTCACTTGTGCGTTCCAGAAGTCTATTTTCGTGGGATGAACAGATTGTTTGCATGATTAGACTAACTATTAGTTGTAAGTCTGTGTTTCTATTTTTGCCAGGACTGATTTGAACCCTTGATTAAGAGGTGTATCTAATGGTGGATAATGCATAGCTCATGATCCCTAATTCTATATAATGGGGATAGATCTTCATAGCTTGGGTATGTGTATGAGAAAAAGGGTAGACAATTCAAGTAGCTAAATTGTGTTTGTAATTGATAGAGAGAACTCTTGAGGGAAAGATATCTATACATCTGAGAGGTGTGGAAGAAAGAGAGATTTCTTCAATTGTATTTCCTTTTGGAAGAGTTTAATACAAGTTTGCGTTGTTTCTTGTATCTCTTATTCTTTGCTGATTCTGATTTCTAGTTACTTATTATTCTAGTTTAATTTCGTGTTTAGTTGCTTGCACAAAAGTAATCAATTGTTTCTTTTATGATCCCGATAGATATATGATGAATATACATTTGTAATTAAAATATAAAATTTATAGAATTGTAAATTGGCTAAAAATAGTAAATTAACCAATCATTGTGAAAATCCCCCTCAAATAGATTTTATGTTAACTATGAAAGTTGAATGTGACTAAACTAACCTAGAATACCTATGAACTATATCATGTTTGAAATCATAAAACTAGATTTCACTAATAAAAGGTTGTTTCAGGAGGATAGAGTGACATTTTGGCCTTGTCTGTTGCCTATAATTGTGGCCTGATTGATTGTGCAACTAAATTTATGATAAACTAGGGTTATCTGTGGGGTTTTTTTTATTAGATGTGTGTTGATTTGACGTATAAATACTTTAAAAACACAAAACATGGCTTCTAAAAAAAATTATATCAAATTAAAAAAGGATATAATTCATGGGAATAGCCTAGCTACCCGCAAAAAACCTTACATAATCTAAGTGCTACCTACATAGACCAAAATGGCCTCAGGCTGATGTAGTTTTCCCTCTTATGGTGATTTGTTATTGTGTAACTATATGAATGTATATATAATATTTATTAAATTTTTTTATAAAGGATTTCATTGACCTATAATAAATTATACTCAAACTTGGCCTATAACTATTAGAATGTAACATAATTGAAATTATAGAAAATAGTGCTCTTTTGCTCAATGTGAAATATAATTTCCATGTGATTTTTATGTGTATTTTGCAAAGAATTGATGTGCTTAAATAAGGTAATATTTTTAATATTTACATTAAATTACCTCTATAAAATAATGGGAGGGGTAAAATTTAATGTCTCAAATTTATAAAGTTAACATTGGAGCATATGGGATAAGGCCGTACTGCAGTCCTGTCCAACCTAGCATGGTCTTATCCCATATGGATATATATTTATATAAAAAGTATGACATGTTCCTATAATTCTATTATGGATGGTTAAATAATTTTAAAATTATTTTTATTACATTTTTTTAGAGTACTTAGTGTTCTTATATAGATTGAAAGTTAATAGAATGGTGAATAGACTAAGCAGGGTAAGGATGTCAAGATTAAACACTATCAAAAACTTAATAATTAAATTTTTGTGTCAACAATATGACATTAGGGTGATTATGTTTTTAAAAAAGGTAAAACTATGACCAAAGAAATAATAATAATAATAATAATAATAATAATAATATGTTGAATTTGTAAATTCAAACTATAATGAAACAACTGAGTAATTAAAAATAATCAAAGAAAGAAAAATAATACTGAAATAAACACATCTATGTACTAAAATGGAATTCTAAAACTATATTAGAGGTTTTAAATTAGTATTAAATTTATCCTGTAAATGTGATTTTGATTTTTTTGGTAAAAATAAATATAGGGTCATTTGGGTCATTGTTAGAATTTGAAAAGGGCCATTTGTGTCCCCTGGTGACCAATTGTGTTCTTTACATTTTTTAGGTTTATAACTATCTAGGTAAGTTTGTTGATTGATTTTGATTAGAGTTTTAGCTTTGATTAATTTAATTGATAAGTATAATTTGTCTCATTTAATTTTCATTTATATTTGACCTCATTCACTATAATTCTATAAGAATAAAACAAGTGTAGGGGTTAATTGACAAAAAAAAATGAGGGGATGCGACTATGTATCTTACATGATTGGAACTATGGAGATATGTATGTATAGATATTTATGAGTGTAATCCAAAACTAATAGATATATAAGGATTTACCTCCTCTAAATAGATAATCAAATGTAAATAGATGCTTCATTATTACCTTTGTTTAGTACAAGATGATGGGACAAGATAAATGAGGTCATAATTAGATCAATGTGTGGATTCCTTTGAAAAATGTAAGTACATATCAATAATACTTGATAACTGAACATGGAATATTTAATTTTCAATAAATATGAATTATATTAATGGGTATATAAATTTATAATGATACATTTTTATTGTTTTAGTTATCTGACACTTAAGAGATAAAAAATCAAGGAAACTATGCACTGATTCAAATTATGTAAAATATGGAATTAAACACACTGATTTGAATATATAAAATTGATAGATATTAAACCTACTTAATTTATAAAATTCAAAGTGAAATAAGGATGATATACTTAGCCTTTTATACTCACATGTTTCTCATGAAAGTCATAATTCTATTTGGAAATGAATTTTATGTACTTTGTCTATCGTTTAGATTAGAAACATTTTCTAAAAACTTGTTTGGACTATACTAGTAAAGTTAAAAACCTATGATAGAAATAACTTTGGTTAAGTAGTATAATATCTATGCACATTGAAGGTATAATATCTTTTGGAGTCTTGTGACTACACCTAAAATGATATCTTGTGTGTGTACCTCTTTTATCCTACATATATATTCTTATATTTTTTATCTTTCCATCCAAACCCATAATTATGCTTTTGACCACAAAATGCTAGTATAATGTGTTGGTATTTTGATTTGGACTATTCATAACCATTCCATACTAAATTAGTGAGAATTTACTATTTTCCAATACTTTAATGTGGGATCAAACTACACATAGTTCCCCCACTTAAGTGTGTGTATGCAAAATTTTGTATAATATATAATGTAATTCAATATTGTGACCTTTGATACTTGAAACCATGCAAATTTAAATTTATGTATTTAAAGAAAAATATATGAACTGATTTTGGGATGGTCCTTGAAGGTTTTATATATGTGTATGAATTTTTTATAATGTGTCAAGAGAGTGATAGGTGTTTACCCAATGTTCCTCAAGTATGCTAAGTGATACTATAGTGTATCATGATCTTAGGGTGATTTTTATTTAAATGTTATTATACATTGATTATAGGTATGACCAACCCATGAAACATGTTTAGGAAAACCTAATGGAGAATTATCAATTTTAAAAGTATTAATTAAATTCCCTTGGACAATTCCAAAATAAGAAAACACTTACAATAACCAAAACTATCCTACACGTATGAAATTAGAATCTAAATTATGGATACAATCTATTAAGATTTTTTTTTAAGTTCTTGTATAAACTCAATTAATCAAAACAAAATTAATATAGAAAATAGATGTGGTATGATAGTATATGGGTAGATAGATAGAGTGAAAGTGCGATCAAGAGTCATATATGTGTGCAATGTAAGTGTGTCAAATTATGCCAAAGTTTATGTTTCTAAATGTAGTCATTAAAATTTAGTCATGAATACTTGATAATGTCATTTTTGGACCACTTTCACTTTAATTGACTTGATCACTTAATCTAGACCTATTTCACCACATCACTCTATCCTAATTAATTATATGGACCTTTAAATTTATAATGTGATATATTACACCTACAAAAATGCTCTTAATTGCTAAAAACCTCTCCAAGCATTTGGACAGACATCCTAGATTCCAAATTTCACATATTTCCTTGTAGGACAAGATCAACCAATATGGGTCAATAGTGGTAGTCAATTTTGACCCCTATGGTTCAATCATGACATTTAACCTTATCAAAAGTTACTTTATAAAATTAGACCCTCCCTTATAGGTTTGTCTATATTTTTAGGATAGGGAGCATGAGGTTTTTCCCTTTTGGATCACTATATAGGAACACTTAAGTTACCTATTCTATCACTTGGGAATTTTAATATTGAGGCACACTTACACTATTTCACATTGAGTAAATCATACCTATCCTTCCCAAATATAATTTTAATAATTTTAATAAGATATTATTTTATCCAATTTAATAAAAGCATTGTCAAGTATTCAAGCTATCTCTATATGCATTCATGTAGCAAAAGGAAAATAATTTCACAAAGCACTCTTAATGGGAGAAATACCATGGGATTGATTTACCTCTTTAAATTATTGGATATGTAGGTATAAATAAATTATCACATGGTTTATTGGGACCATATCATCTCGTAACACTCCCAATTTTTATATTTTCAAGTTTTTAATTATTGTAAGCATAATTAGAGTTTTAAATTTGAAGAATTTATTTTCAAGTCATTTGTATACACCCAAAGGTTATTTTGTTTGCACACAAGTTTATTTCAAGAAAATATAGATGATCATGCCCTAATTTCCCTATTTCATAATAGAGGACAAAATTGGATAATAGAGGATGGTATTACCAATGAATATTTTTCCCTTGTTGATGATCTTGACCCTCATCAATTATAGTCACATTTCCTATGGCACTTGTAGAATCAATCTGAGTTGATCAGTTTTAGTCATTGTTTAGTTTCACACAATCAGATCATAGATAGTAAATAAATAATTTTTTTGTATTATTCATAGATAATATTATTTCATTCGATCATGTTTTATCAATTTGGGTACTTTTATTTCATTATACTTGTCACATGTTGTTTTATTTAAAATAATTTTATCTTAATTTGAGTTAATCACCAAGTAAATTACAAATTATAATAGGACACCAACATGCCAAATACCAAATTCAGGTGTCCATGGATGCCTACATTTTAATCTAGTATTACAAATGCTAGATTAAAACGATAAAAAGGTGAAATTGGTACTTGATAAAATATTGTTTAGTGTTGACAAGTACATTTCAAAATGTAGCATTTACCTCCTTTAAAACCTAAAATAAAATTGAATAATTAAATGAACCTTCACAATAATAAAATTAAAGTAATTTAAATTGCTGAAAAACATGAAACTAAAAAATATAAATAATGAATACACCTAATGGTATACAAGCCCAAGTTGTCACCTATTGATATTGAATAAGAAAAACATGGGTTGATCATGGCCCATTGAAATGAAACTATTAATTCTCTATTTTAAAAAGGTCATGTAAGGATTTGATCAATGTAGAGCCTCAACCACACTACCTTAGCTAACAATATATCCTTTTTGGAATCTTGAAATCAATTTTGAATGTAAAATGATCAATTTTTGTAGACATACATAGACCAAAGTGCTCACATATTTAATAGTGTTCCCTATTATTCCATAATTCATCAATATAGGGAAAAAATGCTTACATGGAAAAAATATCATGCCCCATATGATCCATTTATCCCTTAAAATAATGTAAAATGCCAAAATATGTCCTAAAATATCATAGAATGTCTCAATTATTCCCTAAAATCGTATAGAATGCCAAAATATATCTAAAATACCATATATGTCTCAATTTTTCCTTATGTACAATATGTCTCAATTTACTCAATCTAACTCATTTGAAAATGTAATTTGTGATTAAATATGAAATACTTTATTTGATATGTGTAAATCTCTGAAATAAGCCCATTGTATAGCCCTTTTTTTAATAAGTAATGAATCATGCATCTCAAAATAAATAGTTATGTACACCATGTTTTATATAAAAACGTATAATCATTTAAAGTTCTTTTATAGATTTTGGGAAAACTAGGGAAATAGATTACCTAATATGAAAAACTATTGTGTAACTTTAGTGTACTAAAGATATGAAATAAATGCTTCAAACTGATTTACAACTTACTAAATCTATCAATATAGTAAATTTAGAGTGAAAAATATAAATATAAACTTATATATAAAAATGATATGTGTATTGATTCCATATTTGAGATTGATAGAGACATTGTGTTGACTATGTGTAGACCTAGAATAAGAGATGGTAAGGTTCATATACAATAGAACTCTAACTAGATAATAATGGGAGGGAGCTATTATCTAGATAGGGTGAAATTGTCTAGAATAAATTAGGGCTTTAATATTTATGGGTTGCGTTTGATTTCACTTGTTTATTTTGAATACTGTGTGGAGCTTCTAATATACTTTAGGAACCACTACATTACTCTTTATTTTTTTGAAACCTTAGCTTAATAAACAATAAGAAAAAATGTAATCATGAAGTAAAAAGGGTTCAACTATTAAATTTATGATTATCCTCAACACCCCTTGTGTTGAGTGTTGCCTACATACCAATACTCTGAAGATGGATCAAACTTCATGTAGTTAACCCATGCTACAATGGTGTGTGAAACGAGTGAAAAATGCTAGATGTTAGTGTAATCATGGTGTGATTAAGTTATTCAACTATGACTTATGACCTTGTGAGTGTATTTAGAATTTAGCTCAAGGATACTAGGGTTGTATGTAATCATAGTTTAGAGAAACAAGAAATTTTATCTCAATGTGCAGTCATAATTATGGTGTTTTTAGTTTGGAAGGCTCTTGGGGGGGAAATGGTTTAAATTGTCCTTTTACAATGGTATTTTTAGCATTCCTTTGGATGGGGATTACTAAACTTACGAGCCAAACCTTTTATGAATTTTTATTTTTTTGAAATTAGCTTTTTATGGGTGGGAAGACATTCTTGGAAAGGTAGATAGTATCATGGTGTACTATTTTGTCCAAATGGGGTGTTATTTTTCTAAAGGTAAGAGTTGTTAAGATAGAGGTATGGTTTAGTCTAATAGTGATTTTGATCTACTAAGTGGTTTGGATAGGGACATTCTAAATTGATTTGGTTTGATTTAAAGAATGAGTCATCACATAGAAATTTAAGGAAATTGGTTAAAAGGCCCTAAGATAGGGTGTGAGCTAAGTGTGTCAAAAGAGTGGTCATAAGTGCATTGTGTTAGCTTAAATGTTAATTTATGTGCCTATGTTTTACTTATTTTATTCTATTAATGTAGAAAAAAAATTACTAAATTAAAAGGAAAAATGCATACCTGAACTTATCTATGAAGAATAGTCTCAAATGTAGGACATAACATTGAATTGTGATTCACATAAACCTATAATGAAACATGTATAAAATCAATCCTTACTTAATATGGAAATAAATAAATACAGACAATAAAACTTATATTTATAAAAATAAGGAACAAATACACCTGATTAGGTATGCTAATTATGTTATTCACTCCAATTTGCTCCTTCTCATGAGATGCACATGAGATTGGGCATTCCTTGAAAATGGGAAGGTGGAGACAAATATAGACTTTGATCCTCCATTTTAGGACTAATTTGAGACCATCTCAGGTCACAACTATTGTATTGGACTTCATAAATGGAGTCCACATGAATAGTCTACAATACATGCACTATTAACACCAAAAATTCAATCCAATGTCCTTCACATAGGTTAAATATTGTTATTAAAAATTGAGTATTGGGTTTATTATTTTTAAATATAAGGGTAAAGGGTATTTCAATTTCACTAAACAAACATAAAAGAGAGGGAAGGGTAAGGTAGAGAAAGGAAGCCTCTAGGTCTAAAATAAGATTAATGTACTAGTCATTAAACCAAGTGACTCTACCACATTTATACCATTATAGACCTAGTTTCACTAGAGTTATACCTCCAAGAATATAAAGTGGGATGAGTTTGAGGGAATATAGAGCATGCCTTCAATGTAATTTCTCACTAATAATGAGTACTATGGGTTTAGTGTTCAAAACACGTAAATGCCATATAATAATTTATAGCTTAGCACACAAATTATTAGCACTACCAAAGGGGGAAAAAAATAAATAACACAAATATTATAATAGATAAGCACATCATAACCATGAAATAAATAAATAAAGTGTTAATCCAATTAACCTATCATTATTGGTCATTAAAACATGAAGATGAAATAAAATTGAAACATAGAAGAGACCCTTTTGTAGAAATTAGAGATTATATTTCTTAAATAGTAAAATGATGTTACAATAATCAATCTACATTGATTTTATAGCCTAAAAAATCAATTTTTTTATCAGCCCTATAGTATAATATGGCTCTTCATTAAATAGATAAGTATCGGGGCTCACATCCAAAAAGAATGAGGATCCCATCCTAGGCCATGATGGTCACCCATTATAGTTATAACCATATTTCAAAATTTGAATAAAAAAATCCCTATAAATCCCATAATAAATATATGGGGGACCACTATTTAACATGAGGAGGTAGCTGAGATGGACCAAATCTTAATTGATTTGACTAGTATCTCCCTACTTCCAATGTGGTTACCACAAAGTCAAAATATTCATTTAGCTTGGCCAAGTTCATTGGGGGATCCCTGAAGATTACCTTAGCTTGAGATGTCAGTCTATGAGATATTTTTAAGGGTACCTCCATTGATGCTTGGAATTTAAAGACATAGTTGATGCTCACCATGGACTAAGTTGACAAATAAAGTACCACATGGGCTCCTTCCTAGTTTGCCTTATCCAAGGTGGACTCTGAATTACCCTTAGTAAATCAAGGTGCCATATAGGTGGAGTAATAAAAAGATATTTACCTCTTTGAATTAGGTCAATATATTCTTCTTACCCTTTTCCAAGGGTCCTATTATAGTGCAGGATAAGGAAAATCAATCCTCCATTGTAACTCTCATGCTTATGATGTATGTTTGTTATAACCTTAAGTCTAAGGTTGTCATAATTTTAAGATTAAAAAACATTCCCTTATTGACCACCTCTTATATCTTTTAGAAATTCTCATCAATATCTATGATCCTCTCTATATAGGCCTAAGAGTATTGGATAAACATGTTGATCTTAGCTGAAGACTCTACTACCTTCCTAAAGATGAGAAAAGTAGTAGGAGGGCATCCCCCTGATTATCCTAACTAAAAAAATTATGTTCTCTTGGGATTTTAGAGTGTGAACTTGGATCTAAATGTCTTTAATGAGATTCTAAAACATATCATGGGTAGATTGGATGAAGGAAAATGGATCCTCAACCATCTTCTCCTCCTTGATAGAATTACTCACCTTGGTGAGGGAGAATAGATCATGTGGGATCTACCATATCACTAGGTTCACCTCCTGGACAAACCTTTGCATGAACATTATATTTATGATTTTTTAGGCTTGGTCAAAACTCTATTTCACATATAGGTTAACCTAGACATCCATTTGTGATGATGGTGACTCTAAGACCATCCCTTAGGTTATAGGGGATGTAGGACATGTGGCTGAAATGGTGGTGAAGGGTGGAGGATGAGGTGGATGGGAGATGGATAATGTGAAAAGAGTGAAAGGGGAAAGGAGTGAAGGTAGAGGGGGAATGGAATCAAAAGGAAGGAGAATGAAAGGGGAGGCCTAGGGGAATATTTGCACCCACCATGATTCCTAATTCATGTGCACCTGAGGAAGAATTTCCCTTGGGAATGGGTCATGGAATAATAAGGAAGAGATGAATTTTTTGAAGGTGAGTCCCATAAAACCTTGGGTAATGGAGAGATGGGGGTGAGGAGCTAGACACTAAGATTATATTGGTGGGGATGGACAAACTATTGAGGACTATAGACTAGGTGGAGTTAGAGAGTAAGGCCTTTAAGTTGGATCTAGAGTGTGGGTCTCCTATTTCTTCTTCAGTCTCTTTCATAGGTCAGCTCTAGATGATACTATGGATGGTCCAATCAAAATGATAGGGGCCATAGTAGACGATGGTAGAGGATTTAGAGTTTATGAGGGGAGTGTTAGACTTGTTAAAGTAGGCATTGGGAGAGTTTTTGATATACGTGGCCATGCCTACTATTAAAAGCATACCAAATCATGGTACTAGGAGGGCTCTAGGTTGTGACATGGGAGGAGTGTAAGGGAATGAAAAATCAATTATGTTTAGAAGAACTAAGGCTAAAATTACTTGGGTAAAATTTGGAGGGGGAAAAATGGGAAATAAAGGAGGCACCACTTAGGATGGAGGAGAACTAGTGGGTGCCAAGACTGGGAGTTGGAAAATAACAAGAGTGTGGGGTGGAAAGTAAATAGGAGGAAATGGAGGGGTGATTAGGGGAACCTAGATGTGTTCCTATAGGGTGCCTTGCTCTAATCTCACTCTAGGGTTACCAATCACATCAAATATTAGGGGTTGTGCATCTTGGGTCTGAGGTGCATATGGCTAAGTGGTTTATTCCTAAACTACCTAGCATCATTTAGTTTGGGACTATCTATATCATGGCTTGTCTATAGGAGCTATTAGAGGAGTCAAAGGTGGAGGAAAAGTATGAGGAGAAATTAGAGGAGGAAAATTAGGAGCTAAAGCATAATGAGTGAATAGAGGAGGTAGAGAAGGATTTAAATCATGAGTAATAAGGGATATTGGTAGAAGTGAGATAGACTAAGAGCTTGAGTGGTAGAAGGTGGTGGGATGCTCTAGAGGATCCTTTGGGAGATGGACATATTTATTAGAATTGGGTCCTCTATAGACCAAACAAGAGTTAGAGGAGGCTTGAAGGGGCTTGCTTGATCCTTCTTTCCTTTCTTCTTATTATTGACTATTATCTAAGATAGGACCTCTTGGTTTTGGTAGCATTTAAATAGATCTCATCATCATCTTCAGCCTAATGGCCTTAGTTGATGTTGAGGTGGGTTGAGTACCATGTTAAATGAGATTAGAATACCCATTTAGGGTCCCATTACCAAACTTTTCACTTTACAAGGGTGAAAGAGTCTCACATGTTTTCCATCTTCTAAATCAATTGGAATTTCTTGTAGATGTGGTGTCATATGGTAATCATAAGTTAAAGGCATGCCTTATACTAATGCTATACATATAAATTGAAGATGCCTTCCACTATTTTATAGGTTATCTATTGTTCTTCTAGGTGGTTAGGGACATAGTATGTTAGGTAGAGGGGGTCCTTGAGGAAACCCATGATTTAGATCATAATGTTGTCCTTGTATAGCCTATAATTCCTAATGGATATGATAAAATCTCATATTGCCTTTAAGATCTGTGGCATTAGAGCTTTGTTGATGGCCTAGTAGACCATTAGCTATAAGTGATCACAAATATACCTAACATGATGGTGGAACTAGTGTGCATACAAATTATATAAGACCATGTGGAACCTCGAGCCCATGGGAACCCAAACAAGAAATGTTGAAGGATTGAATGAGAGTGTCTTGTATATTATGTATAGAAAATAAATAATCATGTAAAATTCACCTCTATCTTGGGAATTTGGAATGGCACAAGCCAAATTTAAGCTGATCAATCCTCTTATGTCTAAGATGTTTGAGCATTTCAGGATCATGTGAAAGAGAGGTACCCACAACTCAATGATGTGTTAGTAGTCTTGGTCATCAAATATATGGTTTATTAGGATCATGCATACTCAAACCTCCTCCTAGAAGGTAAAACTTGTGTAAGCATTGATATTCTCATTATTAACCCACTTGGAGTTAGATTTCATAGCCCAATCGTGGAGTGCACATATATCTGGTAGGTGCTCATCTAGATAGACACTATTGTTGCATCATAAGAGAAAGTGAAGTCTGGGAAGGATTAGTATTCCTTGAAGGAATTCTTGGATATATCAACAATCTAGTGATGAGAGTTAGGTGAGAACACCTATTCATTGACCCTATCTTTTATGTGGATGGACTTATGGAGGATGTCACCCAATAGGTCAGCATAGGGAAACACCTTTGTTTTAGTTGTGGCTATATGGAGTTTTCACTTTTTATATAACCTAAGGGTATCCCTATACTTATCTTGTTGGTTGTTATCTTTGGAAAAATCCATAAGGACTTGTTCAATTGCTTTGAATATATTTTAATATTATTTATACTTGGTCAATCCATTCGAGAAGTTGTGTCCCAATACTTGGGTTTAGCCTTTAGATTCAAGGATGAAGTAGCTATTGGAGTAAGATAGAGGGGTAATTAGGAAGTTTTGAGTGTATAAGACATATGTTACAAGGGATATATTGAATTTTTAAAATAAGGTATTAGATATTTATTTGAAGGTAGAAATGGTAACCATTAGCAAACTTCTCTTAGGTATTTATAAATGCACACATATATCTCCCTATATTACTGGTGTTTGGTGACTCACTTGATATGGATTTTAATTTGAGTTGGTGGCTATATTTTATCTCTTTATTTAGAAATCCAAAATTGAATCTAGACCCCATGATCCTTTTATGCCAGTTGGATATATCAATGGCAATGATATGTTTTAAAACTATCCAATCAAGTCAAACTTCCCATTTGATTAATACACATCACATGGCAGGCACACATTCACATCCCTTATAGGTTCCTTACGTAACTCTTGATTTCTAACACATGCCATCTACTCATTGGTCTTCTTAACAGTGGTCAAAACCTAGGCATGTATCCCTATTATATGTCATCCTTTTAGGTTAGGTGATGTGTCACTTAAGGACATGTAGTACATCCTAATTAGTTATTAGGTTTTATTTTTACCCTATTCTGACCTTTTCAAAGTATTAGGTAGAAGTTATTCCATATGTATATTGGGTAACATGGCACCTTCCCATTTGATTAGGCCTTCCTAGGCTCTGACATCTCTGATAGGTGTTAGGAACTGACTACTTTAATTCAAGGAAATGTGAAAATTTTCATTTAGTTAGGATCTATTAAGACCTAACATCTCTAACAAGTTTGTGGGATTGGTCACTCTAACATTTATTGATGTGGTGCCTTCCCAATTAGCTATTATATCCTAGGCTCTAACATCTCTTGTAGGTTTATGGACTAGTCACTCTGACATTTGGTGATGTGGCACCTTCTCATTTAGTCAATTTCTCTTAGGGTCTAACATCTCCAATAGGTCTCAGGGACTGGCCACTCTAACTTATGGTAATATGGTGCCTTCTTATTTGGTCAAGATCTCCTAGGTTCTAACATGTTTGATAGGTCCAAGAGACTATACACTCTAAAATTTAATGATTTGGTGCCTTCTTATTCAATCAATCTCTCCCAAGATCTGACATATATAATAGGTCTAGGGGATTAGCCACTCTAATAATTAGTGATGTGGTGCCTTCCTATTCAGTTGCACTCTCATGGGCTCTAACATATCTAATAGGTCTAAGGGATTAGTTTATTTGACATTTAATGATGTGGTGCCTTCCCATTTGGTTGGTCTCAACAAAATTCACAAAATGACTAAGTAATAAAAATAAAATAAATGTGATACATTAAAACTTACTTGCTAGATATAGAGATCTCAATTTGCCATGGAGTGTAATGTGTCTGTTGCTTTGGGAAGGGAACTAAACTTCAGGAGATTTAAGCAAAAATTAACTTGCAACATTAGCACCATGATTTTTAAAAAGAACAAACACTCCTTAGCCTTAAATAGAAATAAAATAGGCCTATTATTGTTTGGGGAAATTAGATTGATGTATATTCCAAGAATTTAAGCATGTGGCACCAATGAGAACAAAATAAAGAACTGTGAAACTTTGGTTCATGATATTTTTAGAGGGATCCCTCATTTTGAAGAAAGGGGGAATGTTGGACACAATAAATGGTGATTTCCATGGGGAAAGTGATGAGACTTACTTAGAATCTGATCAATTTATTCTAATTTCCATGGTCAACATAGATATTATATAGGGAATCTTTATTGACCTTAGAACTAACAAGGTAGCAAATTATCAAAATAGTAAGTGACATACTAAGCTTACAATTTACATAAGACTACCAGTGTGTGTGAGAAGTGATTTTAATTGTATTTTATTTGAGTGATCGAGGCTAGTCTAGTTATCAGACTTCATCCAGGGTGTTATTGGCTTGATGGATTTGGGGGGATGGTTTTGGAATTGTTCTTCTACCATAAGGGAATCTATAGCCTTGATAGAGGTTCCTCTAGTCCTTTTTATGGACTTGTTCCACTACCAACCATGTTGAAAATCCTATGGTGGAGGTTGCCTATATAACACTTTTGAGGTAGACTTAGAATTTAGATTCTACATGCTTTCTTTATTCTTTTCCAAGCTTCTCATTAAAATATTATCATTTATTAGTCTTATCCATTAAGATTTTGGGACTAAGATAAAGGTGAATGGATAAGGAGGAAGTTATAAATATATATCTAGTTTGTGATCAACTTGAATAATCTGGTATCTTCTTGAGTCATTATTTTAAGCGTAGCTTGGTGGTTTTATTGGGGTGTAGGTTGTTCTAAAATCCACCTATTTCTCTCAAAATAATTAGCCTCTTAGATCTGGGATGTCAAAAGTTTCCCTTACTATCATTTAATCACTTAGATCAAAGGTTTCAACTTGGTCCTTCCTACTCCCTAATAATATTTGTGGACTTTAGCCACCACTTGAAGTAGTTACCAACAAGAGCCAATCATTAGAGGAAAAATGTAGAATAAATAGGGGGCTAGAGGGGCAAAACACAAAAAAATAAAAAATTCCATAGTAGAAACAAATACACAATGAAACCAAACACACAACTAAAGAAAATCTATCTAATATATACATTATCACCTTTGTTCAGACTACTCATAAACTATATTGGAATGGATAACTAAGAAATAGTGCTTCATGATTTGCCCATTTACTAGAAGCAATAAGTCATTTACCTTGATATCTTCAAGATAAAAGGTGTTTTGTCCCAAGATTTTAGTAATTTGGTACGAGACAATCAAGAGGGGATCAAATTTTGAATGTTTGCCTTTCTTTTCATGGGCCTCATCCCACATTAGGACTAGGTCAGAGATTATTTTGACCTTTTACCTCTTGTCAAACCACCTCTTTACTGTGTCTTAATGTTTGATGAAGCTCAATAGAGCTTCATCTTAGGATTTTTATAACTAAATCAGGTCCAAGAGTCTAGAATTCACCTTATCATCTAGTTCTATGAATTATTACATGAACTTATAAGTTGGCAACTTGAGAGTGACCAGGATGATTGGATATAATCCATAGACTAGAAGTAAAGGAGAGTTTTTAAGGGATTATTTATACATGGTGCAGTCTTCCCATAACATGAAATTTAGAAATGGATGCCATTCCTAAGGATTTTCTCCAACTATTTTTTTATGGTGTCGATCATGTTTTTATTAGTGGATTCCCCCAATTTGTTCCCTTGTGGGTAATGATTGGATGAGAACTTCAATGTTATCCCATTATCATAGGCCCATTCTATGAATTCTATGGATTAAAAGGTGGGACCATTATCACATACTAAGGAAATGGGGACCCCAAAATGGGTGATTATGGAATACTCTAAGAAGTTGATGACTTTGGTCATGGTTTTTTTTTGTAACTACCTTAGACCATCTAGTGTAGTAATTTATGTTTATAAGGATGAATTTATGACCAATTGATGAATTGGGGTTAATCACCCTCATGAAATTTAATCCCTATTGTGCAAATTTTTTAGACTCTAAAATAGGTTATAATGGCATTACAGTGTGTGTTTCTCTCTTAGAAAAGATCTGGAATTGGTGGTAAAAATGAACATGAGCATGAACATCTCTGAATAGTGTGGGCCAATAGTAACCTACTTGGAGAACTTTGTGAGCCATAGCATTTACTATAGGTTGGCTAGCTCCTAAATTTTCATTGAAAATTACCATTATATTTTTGGTCTCTTCTTATGATACACACTAGAGGAAGATTCTTTTGTGGTTTCCTCTGAAGATAAATCCTTTATTCAGCATACAGTGTGTGGCCTTAAACTAGAGGGTTCTTCTCTATGTGTGGTTGAGTCCCAGGGGTACATTTACATAGATTAAGAAGTGCATGATTTGGGTATACCAGTATAATTATGGTACCCTTTATTTGTCTTGTTATACCTCAAATTGGGAAGGTAGTTCAATCCCTCTCAACTTGAGCTATGTAATGGGATTCATCTTAGGTTGTGGGTGACCTTTAGGTGGACGAAACCTCTAGATTATAGGGATATCTCCCCTTGATGTATAAATTAGGCTCTACTACACTAATAAATTGCAAAGAAAAATAGACAAGGATAACATGAAAGAAAATCTATTTAAGGAAGTGATAAAATAAATAATTTGATCACTACCAACTAGCTTCATGTGCACATATAGATTGAGATACTAACCTTAACATACACTTCTCTTAATTTGAATCT